>JARHVA010002433.1:1005000-1605000 GCA_037957365.1 Torreya grandis | reverse complement strand
ATGCATAAAATAACCATTGATTTGTTATATACCTTTCTGATCTACATAAGTTAAGGTTTTGGAATCCACATCCTCTACCTTTACGTCTAATTATTTATCTACCTTTACTTATACTAGGATGTTCAATGACTAGGTTATTGTCATCATTTAACCCACTTGATCTAGTTCTCATCATCTTGACGTGAAATAAACAAAAACTTGGGTAATCAAAAATAACAACTTCATTCCCAAAATTTTCCTAAAGAACACAATCATGGGCTCTAATACCAAAATTTAACGAGTTTATTTTTCTTAAAACTAACTTCAAGTTACTCAACATCATTCAAACCTAGTAGAATAATACTAATTCATAGAAAAATAATTATCAAGTCCATAACCATGGTATACCAAACACATGTATCTAATAAAGGTTAAAAAATCCTACTAATACTATTAGGAAGTTCTTTAACCAATAATTAATCAGATTTGGTTGTACTAGTATACTAGGAATACATTCATATACTCAAATCTAACCACAAGCTATGAAATTCCTAAAAGGATCAATACCAAATTTTATCCTTGACTAAAATCTTGTACTTGACATAAAATAATCTACACTATGACAAATCAAGTAAGCTAAGTTTTAACCAAGGTATAAAACAATATGAAGAATATTCACAATAGGTTGAGGTAGAAAGAAAGTGATTTATAACATAAGAATAATCATACTAAGATTATGAATTAAGTTATCTATATAATTATGGGAACAACAAGACTTTAACTTCAAGTTTATTTTTAAAATCAATACAATGCAAATTGTTTAATAGTCTTCCAATAATACATGTCACAATAATTAATTCTCCATCTACTAGGGTTACCTGCTTACATCAACATGACCTTAACTAGGATCATTTCTCTCATAGATTCAATGATAAAAATTAAATCAAGTATTGATGAATATTTATACACACATGGATAGTACTCAATTAAAATTTCTTTTGGTGAATTACAAAAAACATTTATATTCACAAAATTTATACATGTATATGCATTGACCATCCCAAATTACATATATTATAAATATACAATATGTATATTATGTTAATCATATGGTATTTTTACATTAGAATAAATTAAAAAAATATTTAACATTTTAACTTTCTTTTGATGTTTTAATAGCCATGCGTAATTTCTACATATAGACAACTTAACTAAATTCATAAAGTCAAATAATGCTTTAGCTAGGTCACTTGATTCATAAGTCAAGTTATTTCAATTTAAGTCATAAACTTATTTATTTTATCTCACAAGGGTAGAACCATATATCTATATTTATTTAATAGTTTATCTTATCAGTTTCCTTCTTCTTTCATTTGTGACTTAATATGATAAGTGTATATAAAATTCATACAATCATGAAATACACTTCAACCTTTCTTTTATTATGCTCTTGAATGGAGGCAAGATCGATAATTATTCATTTAATATAAAATTGTTAACTATTACCAGTTAATTGTTATCATGGTATAGATAAATTTTCTATCACTAGTATGAACATCCATATGAAAGTAAATAAGAAGATAATCCACCTTTATGAATGCATAAATTATCTTCACAAAATAATGGGACTCAAACAAGAATCTATTTGCATTAAAACTTATCTTAAATAAGAGATAAAATGAACTTAGTACACATAGTATTCATATTGTATTCCAACTTATTTCTAATGTACATAAAATAATCCAAAATTAGAAAAAATTTAAAGGAAATTCACAACATTTTAACCCTTGAATATATCCATAAGAGTTATAACTTCTTGTCATTAATCATAACAAAGTGGTAGTTTACAACATATCTTTTCTACTTGATTATCTCAATTTTCAACTAGTAATAATGTCTAAATATTGAGTAACCTTAACATGTATAGACATAACTCAAAAATAATATCATGTAAGTAAGAACTCTAAAAGTATACAAAATTTAATGTTAATATTATGATGTCTAAATACCAATTCCAAAAGGAATGAATATAACCTACTTGTAATTTTTACAAATTTCCTTGTTAAACTATAATGTTCTAGGACAATCAAATATTACATTTTCAAATATTAGTCTTCCCTTGATTTATGAAAATGACAAGACAATGGAACAAATCAAATTTTATCTTTAGAGTAACCATTATAAATTCCTTAAGGTAAAGTAAATATCCATTAATTATCCAAATCAAGTAATAGTTCCATTTTCCAAAAACATGACATGCAATTCCAACAGTAGTTATAATGATTGAAATCAAGAGATTACATCCGTGCAGGATAACTAATCACCAATATTTTCACTTACAATAATACTAAATTAGTGTATAGGTATTATAATAAAATTAAATCATAAAGAGTTGTTTCAACCATTATGAAATTAAAATTCATACAACTTGTAAAACAAGTCATCTTTGAGACATGGATTCACATAATGTCTTTATAATAAAAATAAACTTTAAATAAATCAACTATGCAAAGAAATACTTATCACTTGAATCATGATTTGACATAAGCATGCAAACAACCCACCAATCATGTTTCATTGATCCCCCTATTGGTGTACCCAGACCACCCCATCCATCAGTTGGATGTGGAGTGTAATAGTAGGATTCATAGTAGGGTGAACTCAAAAACTAATATTCTGAGCTTTGAGACCAAAAATATAAAAAAATAAAAAATAATAGGCTTAATATAATACATGTAAAAAGAGTAGTTATAAGTAATTTTAAAACTATCATCTAATCTAGTGAAATATCCATTTGACTTCCTCAATTTAAGTAATGAGTTATTAACTTATTGACTTCAAATGAGATATGTAAGAGAATATACCATACATGTATGTGTTAATAAATAGTATTAAATGTATTCATGACCACTTAAATTTTCAATAATTATCCTTCAAAGGATTGACATTATTAGTTAAAATCACAATGACACCAAAAAGAGGCATAACCCATAAAAAGAGTCATCAATTGTATTAATAATGGAGAAGAGTCAAACTCAAAAAAATTACATAGTGGTTCTCCTAGATTGCAACCAGGATTCTAATAGTGAAAAAATTCAATACAAGTTTTCATAAAAAATTTGACTCAATAAAAATCCATCCAATTCAACACAAGTTCCAAACTCTATCAAATAATTATAAAAACATCTACAATGATATCACAATTGTATGCCTCAACATCCCCAAAATGCTCAACATAACCACAAAACATAGCCATTCCAAAAGTGTAACCTTGAATAGCATAATGTAAAACAAAAACAACATGTTTTTAATTTTATAATAAATGTAATATCCAATTGAAAAACTAAACCCATGGCTTATCGAAACAAAACCTAAAAAATCATTTCACACAGTCATAAAAAATAACACATACAATTATAATTATTATATACAAAAAAATTATAAATACAAAAACATATAATTGAACATCAATTACTTTCATTAGGTATTCATAATGAATTTTATAGAGTTTACAATGAACCTATAATGGTTCATTACTCACTTTATTCTCAATCCATTCAATAAAAAACAAAATAAGCATTAAAATAAGGTCCAACAAAAAGAGAAAACAAAAATCAGTTACTTGTTGAATGCAAAAACCATAAATGTATAAAAAAATCATGGTTATTATTACTTATACAAGAAAAATTTATTCTTCCTCTACACACTTGGTTGAGCTCACAAAATCTACAATAACTGCTATTAAAGCCTAGAGTGGTCCAGCATTGTAGCTGTGAATAACTAGTAACATAGATAAACCACCCATAATTACCTGCATTAAAACATGTAACTAAAAAGTGAAACTCGTAGTCACAACCTAGTCCTTACTAGGACTCGAATGGCTTCCAACAATTTTTTTGGTAGAGTTTAGCTCGGGTTTGGATGACCAAGCTCTCAACAATAAAGACCAAAAAAAATCCCAAAACTAAAATGCTTCTAAGATATTCGACCAAGATTGGTTTTGGATTTAGGTCATCATGACCTAATCCTAATGGGAAAAAATAATAAAGTTTAAAATGTCAAGATTAATAAAAAATAATGAAGACATATTGATTAATGTTTCCCTTATCAAGATAAGTAACCAATTCAATCAAACAAGTTAAGTCGACAATCCAAGTCTTGTAAGATAAGAAAAATAGCTTGAAGCATTTTAATGAAAATGAATAAACAAACTCCCAACATAGAATAATGAAAATCTCATGAGGTCCTAATTAGGATATAACAATTGAAGACACCATAATAGGCAATGTACAGTTTATAATTGTCTTTAATGATTACAATAAATAAAGTAACACAAAGTGATTATGATAATTTTCAATATAAAAATCAAAAATACCTAGTCAAAGACTAATGAAAACCCCACTTTGATCATAAATCAACTAAATAGGTAACCAAACAGTCAAGAAATATGGAATCAAAATAAATCTTAAATCCTCATTGTTCAAATATCAATATCCCATCATTACCCTTTGTTTCCTCTATTTTTTCACACTAACTCCAACTTAGCTCATTATTCTTTTTCTTATTCCTACAATCATCAAAAGGATGCATCAATAGTATCTAATGGAAAAAATATATAAAATATGAAAATAATTCAAATTTGAATAACACAAATTAGCTATATAATGAACTGAATCATATCATCCATGATAATATAAACATATCTAGTACGTTACCTAGAATAATAATAACTCAAAAAGAGTTTTGACATCAGCCAATAGCAATCCAATAGATACTAAAAAAACTAAGTATGCCAAGTAAGAAATAAATGTGAAATAAATAGAGATAAAAAATAATGAAAACACTTAAATTGAAGTCATGACACCGATAACACCCTATCTTAGTTTTTTCTATGGGTATACCCATTTTATTTTATTGTTACAACCCTTCAATAACCTCATTATCTTTTTCAAACTTGCATATTATCTTTCATATATATGCCCAAATGTTTAGTTTATTCCTCATGTGTATTGGTCACTATAGTTTTAGATTAAGGTAAAAACAGGTTTTGAAGGGACCCCAAAACCCTGATACAAAGGAAGAAGGATATAACAATAATAAACCACAGGAAAAAAAAACCTATCACCTACTATAGAGCAACATTAAAAATAGGTTTTACAGGGACCTAAAACCACAAAACAAGATATTAAGAGGAAAGACCCTAGGTTTTACAGAGACCTAGAAACTCAAATACGTTAAGAAAACAAAACAAAGGACTAGATTATGGAACCAGTCAAAACATCAAAAAAAAAGGACCAGAAGAAAAAGAACAAAATGACCCTATTATTCTAATTCTAGGACCATCTTCACCGCCTCCTTTCTAATCACAACAGTGTCTTATATGGATATTGCAGCCAACGTAGCAGCCTCTTGCATTGCTTTCTTCCTTGAGCTCTGTCTGGTCCTCTTACTCAGCCCCTCCAAGGATTTTATTTACTCATTAGCTCATTTTCCAAGGTTTGCATTAGCAACACATATGCTAGAAGTAACCTCCTCCATCTTCATCCTACTTTCCTTAATGAGCTTTCTAAGATTCTTCTCATAATCTTTAAGTTTGATAGGAATATCTCTCATCTGCAATTCCAAATTATTGATTTTCTTCTGATCATTTTCCTGATTATGTTCCATTATTTCCATTCTCTTCTTGAGGCCCATTATTTCCTTATACATCCACAAATCAACTTGAAGAATAGCATCTGCTTTGCATTTGACCAAATTCATGAAGGGAATCCTATTGTCTCTCTGCTAAACTTTACTAAAATCTTCAGTGTTCTCTTTTGGATTGACTTCATCCTTTTCATTTATATCCTCCCTTTCCATTTTTTTCTATTCTTTAATATCAACAGGGTTTTCATTGTGGATAAGATCATCCTTTTCTTGTTCTCTAGTCTCCATTACATGATTGGCATCCTGAACCATGTATTCCTTCTCTATTTTTGAAGCTGGATCCTCAAATAAAATATCCATTTCTTTTTCACTTCCCCCTAACACTTGCTAATTATCCTCATGATAAGAGTTTTTCTATTCTATTTTTTCCTCTCTTATATCCCCTTCTTTTTCATTCTCAATTTTATCTTTACCTTCCAGGTCAGATCTGGAATCCCCACTATTCATCCCTTCCTCTTCCTCCATACTCTCCTCAGAATTTTTTGTACTTTCCCACTTAGTTTCCTAATCAACAATTTGTTTTTTAAAATTTGAGGATTTAGGTTTAACTTTTTCCTTCCCCTTTACATTTTCATTCTTCTTACTCTGTGACTCCTTATTTTTGTCTGAATAAGGATTTGAGACAATGGAATTGTTTTTGCAGAAACCTTCTATAATTAGAATCAATCCTTCATGCAATATAGGGTGACTCTCCTTTTTTCTATGAGTGAACAAACTTTGAAGTAACAAGAAACACAAATAGAAATGGAAGGAAATTCTAACTTTGTGCCTAAAATGATTAAGAAAGACAAAATGAAATTTATGGACTCTTTTGCTTCTACCATCCAAAATAAAATACTCACAGATGCAACATAAAACATCTCTCCAGATTCCTTTTATCTGCTCCAGGTCAAAAAAATCTCCACTCTTTTCCAACTACTGCTCCTTAGTGTCCATCTTCGGGAATTTATTGTATGCCTCATTAGATATACTGGTCTGCTTAGAGAATTTTATCCCCTCCATTGGAAGCCCTGTAACCTCTGCAATGAATTCCTCCGTGAGCTTCACTGTGATACTGTGGAGTGTTACTCTATCGTCGACCCAATTTTTGAAGAATGTTGTCGTTATGTGGGATTTAGATCCATGCAACCGCTCCAAATAACTCACGACCTTCCCTTTCTAAAGAATCTTCCAAACATCTTGTTTTGCCTTCCAGTCTTCACAATTTTTAGGTTCTTGCTTCCTCGGCTCACCTTTCATTTTGCAGGCCATATAGTATTCCAGCAACACACTAGCACTAATGACTGAGCAATGAAACCAATTGTTTTCTATTTTAAATGGAGATCACCTATTTTCTGGCACATGTGATAACCACTTTCCTATCTCATGAATATACCTATTCAATGAAAGTAATCTATCCACCGTGAGGCTACTCCACCAAATCATTAACTTTCTATTCCAAGTAGATCTTTCCCTCCTTTGAATGAATGGCATCATAATTAATAAGCACTTTGAGTTCAAAATGCTTATTTAATGCATCCTGCCATCTCACCTTATGCCCTATTTGAACATCATGATTAGCTATCCAGTCAGCAACCCCATTGGCTTCACGATAAGTATGGGTTATGGTCACTTTTTCAAATTTTTGAATTAAGGCTTTAATTTCCATCACCATTGCCTCAATAGACCATGAAATTGAATTTTTGTTATTTAGGATATTTATGATATTAAAGGAATCACCTTCCAGCCATAATTTGGAAAATCCTAACTCAACAGCTAATTTAATGGTATAAAGGGCAGTAGTAGCTTCAGGAATATGACTGTTCAACTTACCAATAGGGATAGCAATAGCATCAATTACATTTCCCACATGATCTCTCAAGACTCCTCTGCATCCTGCTCTTCCTGAATTCCCTTTAGCTGCTCCATCAAAGTTTCCTTTGATCCATCCACTAGGGGGGACATTCCATTTTTCACCTAATCTTGGATTATTAGTTTTCAAATTAGGCCTTTCAGATCTTAAGGGATTATCAATTTCAAAGGTTTGATTAGGATCCATCTGTGATATAAAATTCTCCTTTATTGCTCTAATAATATTCTGACCCAACACCTAACCTGGAAGTTCTTTACTTTTAAATATTCTATTGTTTCTTTCTTTCCATATGCCCCACCAAATATGAGGAAGTGTTAGTTTCTAGAGAAAAAGAACATCAGGATTCTTAGAGGGACAGTAGCAACTTTTAAAAGATAGATCCACACTTTTTTGATGAACCCATGTTATACCCTAGA
The DNA here is from genome assembly GCA_037957365.1 of Torreya grandis. Taxonomy (NCBI): domain Eukaryota; kingdom Viridiplantae; phylum Streptophyta; class Pinopsida; order Cupressales; family Taxaceae; genus Torreya; species Torreya grandis. The sequence goes on along the minus strand of JARHVA010002433.1, from coordinate 1,597,047 downwards.
GATTAAGGATCTCAGTCCAAACTTGCTGCGTATAAGAATAGTTCACAAACATATGATCTCTATCTTCAAATCCATTTTTGCATAAAATACAACTGTTAACCACATTTATTCATCTTTTCTACAAGTTATCAAGATTCAGGGTTTTATTTTGAAGCAGAGTCCAAAATAAGATATTAATTTTGGGGATGAGCCCCTTCATCCAGGCACACGACCACAAAGTTTGATTACCATTTCCCTTTGAAATAAAAATAGTGGAAACTTTAAATTGTCCATTAGGACCATCATGCCAAATAATCTTATCCTCAAGATAAGGATAAAGAGAGATAGCATTAAGGGATAATTGTATATTACTAAAATCTTGATTGACCTTAGTTATATTCACCCAGGAATTATTTTACCAATACTGATTTACAAATATACCATATTTTTGCTTACATCGATCAACTACATCCTTATCTTGAAAATCTTCTATCAGAGGGTAATCTTTTAACCAAACATCATCCAAAAATTTCACCTTAAGTCCATTACTAACTCTCCAGGAACATCCTTTTTCTATAATTTGTTTGGTTCCCTGAATAGCCCCCGTATGGAAGAGGGGCCAATTACATCAAGGTAAGTAAAGAAGTCAGAAAGGGATTTTGCATTGAATAAATACTTGTGCTTCCATATATTACTCCACTCTTTGTTTTCATGGTAAACTCTCCATCCCAATTTGGCTAAGAGAGTTGTATTCATACTTATGATTTTCCTTATTCCCAATCCCCCTTCCCTAAAAGGTTTGCAGATGTTATCCCAAGCAATTAAAGGCATCCTCCTTTTTTCCTCAGTACCAATCCATAGGAAATTTATTTAAATTTTTTCAATAAACTCTACAAATTTGGTAGGAATTCTGAAGAGACTTAATGCATAAGTAGGTATACTTTGAAGACTAGCTTTAAGAAGGGTTAACTTTCCTACCTGACTTAATATATTTCCTTTCCATCCTGCAAGTTTCTTATTGAACTTATTGATAAGATCCTCCCAGAAGGCATCAGGGACTTTCAACCCAAGAGGAAGGCCCAAGTAAGATGAGGGGAAAGATCCTATAGAGCATCCAAGGATTTTATCAATTTTATTTTGCCTTTGAATAGGGGTATTAATAAAGAACACTACACTTTTATTCTAATTGATCAACTGACCAGAGGTAAAAGAATATAAATTAATAGCTTGCTTCAATTTTTTTTCTTTCTTGACTTCAGTTTACCCATAAAGATAGTATCATCAACAAATTGTCCATGAGAGCAAATTAGAGGATGAGAAGAGGGTTTTAAACCCTTAAATAAACCTTTATGGACCAAATCCCCTATATATCTTCCCAGGCAGTTAGCCATAATAACAAAAAGAATGGGGGATAAAAAACCACCTTGTGTCAACCCCCGTGATGGATTAAAGAAGTGGGATGAGCTTCCATTTACCAATACAACAATAGAGGAAGTAGAAATCAACTGATAAATAATTCCAACCACCTTTTGTTCAAAGCCAAAGGCTAAAAGACTATTTGAAAGGAATGACCAGTCAATCTTGTCATAGGCTTTTACAATATCAACTTTCATTATGAATCCCTGATTGTTAAAATAGGACAATGAATGAATATTCTCATGAGAAGTAATACTAGAATTGAGAATTTGTCTACTTGGGATAAATCCATTTTGTTGATCAGCAATTATCGAAGGAATCACTTGAATAAGTTTAGAAGTAAGAACTTTGGAAATTATCTTGTAGAAAGAGTTACAGAGACTAATCGGTCTAAACTAATCTGGAGAATCAGCACCAATCTTCTTAGGAATCAAACACAAAAAGGTGGAATTAACTTCCTTATGCATCTATTTAGCTCCAAATAATTCCTTCACTACATCACTTACATCTTTACCAACAAGATTCCAAGAACATGGGAAAGCCATCAGGTCCAGGTGCTTTATATCCTCCTAGAGAGTAGATAGCTTTAAAGATTTCATCATCCTTTGGAATAGAACTTGTAACATTTTATTCTATTCCTTCAAAACCAAAGGAGGAATCACTCTTAGGATTTCAGCCTGACTTTCCAGATTAATGTTAGGATCAGCCTTCATAAGAGACGAGAAAATAGATAGCATTTCCTCCTTAATATCCTTTTCCTCTAAAATCTTCAGATCTCCCTTTTTTAGGTATGAAATATGAGCTTTAGCTCTATGCTTTAGAGTGGATAGATGGAATTTTTTTGTGTTTTTGTCTCCTTCACTCAACCACAACAACCTAGATCTTTGTCTCCAATAGATTTCTTCTTTAGTGATAATATCTTGATATTGAGCCAACTTCTCATTTTCTTCACAAAGGAGATCAGGAGTGTATCCATTCTTCTAAATTTTTTCTTGAGTTTTATGAATTTCCTCCTTAATAGCAATCTTTTTCTCAAACATATTTCCAAAACTATACTTATTCCACTTTTTAACTTCCCTTTTAACATTTTTGAGCTTAGATACAACACTAAAAAAGGTTGTACCCTCAATGTCAATATTCCACCATTCTTCCATTTTACTTCCAAACTGTGGGTGTTGCATCCACATTTTTTCAAATCTAAAAGGAAAATTATTCTTTGAATTTATTTTAGCAGCAGTGAAAATAAGATGAAAATGAACCGAACCTATTTTTTGGCAAGCTTCCAACTTGCAATTTAATTCTTTTGTCCAATCAGGAAAGATAAGGGCACGATCAAGCCTGGCTTGAATACAATCCTTACCAACTCTCTTATTGCTCCAAGTGAACTAAATTCCCTGAAGTTCCATATCCATTAATCCCTCTTTGTTTATAAACTCCATTAAATGTAGTCTTCCTTCCATTTGAGTTGCATTACCTCCCATTTTCTCATGATCATAGAGAGGTACATTGAAGTCTCCCAATATAATCCATCGTCCACAATAGTCCTTACTTTTAAAGTTAGAGATAGACTCCCAGACCTTTTTCCTAAGGTTCTTAGTATTAGGAGCATAGATATATACAATATACCAACCCTCCTTCTGATCCACACTAGCAATTCTTACAATCATTAGATATTTACTAGCAATCATAATAGTTCCAGAGTAGTAATTCTTCTTCCATAACATCAATGTTCCCCCTGAAGCACCTTCAGAACTACTGGCATTGATTGAGTAATTTTTAAAATCTTTAATCTATTATGCTTTCTCTTTATTCACCTTGGTTTCTTAGAGCAAAAGGAAATTAGGCTTTTGTTCTCTAATAAAATTCCTAACAATATGCATTTTATTAATACTATTCAACCCCCTAATATTCCAGCTTATAATTTTCATGTCTATTTTTTAGGGGTAAAATCTAGAATAGTTGCTTGCCTACCATCAACAATATTCTGAATACTTTCTAACTCTCTGTTCTTCTTTATGGATCTTCTTCAAAGTTTCTCTGGGGAGCCAACATCCGATTTCATCTTGGACTGTTGTTCAGTTCCTTTTCCAACTTTTTTCAGGTTAGGAACAAGAGATTTCACCTTTATTTGTGGATCTATTTTGCTGCTTCATTTCTACTCCTTTTACATTGTTCTTTTTTTCACCTTTTTTCTTTTGGTTTTTTGAATTTTCTCCATTCTCTCTCACTTCTTCTGAAAGGGGAACCCCATCTAACGGAAAGTCATTATCATTCTTAGACAACACCTGACTCTCCCTAGATTGAGAAGTGAGAAACTCTCCCCCCTCTATATTTTTTTCATCTTCAGGCATAAATTCACCTTCGTCTAACCCAATTTTGTCTTCTACATCTTTGCATCAATCTTCTATACTTTGGTAAACAAAAATTTGTTTTGATAGGTCTATCATATCCTCTATTATTTATTCATATTTTCTGATCTCTGTATGTAGGCTCTGTTCTTCTTTCTAAGGATTTTATTTGTTTAAAGAAATCTCTTTATCTCCCTCTATATATAGATCATTATATTATTTAGTAGCTGGATCTTTATCCTCTTCAGCATATGAAACTCTTGAATCTTCTTTATTTTTTTGTTCCTTTTGATGATCTTCTTTGATTTTCCATATTTTCTTTTATTGGACCTTAATTTCTTTCCCATCCATAACATTTTTTGGATGATTTTTACTTCTAAAAGGGAAATTCTTAACCCAATGCCCTTGTTTCTTGCATGCGTAGCATGAATTTGGCAAATCTTCAAAAACAATCTCTTGGATTTTCTTTTCAAGCTTAGATATTAATTCCACCTTCTCTAGGAGATGATTCAAATCTACCACTTTAACATAAATTCTAGCACTTTGGAGTTTAGTTCTAGATGCCGTAGCATTATCCAATGCCACAAGTTTGCCAAATGAACTGGATATTCCTTTGAAAATGTCCTCATGCCAAAATTCTAAAGGGAGACCAGGAAGTCTAGCCTAAATGGGAGTAGTTAAGAAAAAAGAGTCTGATAAGTCCATATTTGGTTCCCATTTTTTGATAGTAAGGGAACATTTACCAAAAAACCACGGCCCTCCACTAAGAACCCTATTCATATCTTCCTTAAAATTGAAAATAAATGAAAAGAATCCATTCACCATAGGTGTAATATCAACATCTCCATGAATAGTCCAGTTCCTTTTAACCATATTTCTGAGAGATTCTAGATTAGGTCTAGCTCCTAAAAGTTTTCCCACTAGAGTAAGTTCCATGGAGGACATAGAGAAATCAAGTAAAGGATCTAGGATTAAAACTTGAAACTCACCTTTCTCCCAGCAGGACTTCGATGTCACCGGTGGGATAAGAGATTTTCCAGTTGGTTTTTAACCGAACAAAGATGACCATGTCCTTTGTTCTAAAATCCCTACCTACATTTCTGAAGTATTTTCCTTTTTATAATCAGCACTATCTTTCTCATTCTCGATTTCCTGCCCTAACACATAATTCAATGGGGGACCACTGACCCCACTAAAATGATCTCAAACACCTAGATCCTTTCCAAAGTTAGCATCTACCAATAGTCCTGGCCCTACATACTTCCCAGCACCCTCTACTGTTCCTCTAGGATCTGTCCCTCCTACCAGATTCTCCCCAGTCAGTTTCTCACCCACATGCATTCTAGCTAATTCAAATTTTGAAAGAGTGCTCATGTTGTCTTTTTAGTATTCATAGCTTTATTGTTATCAAAGGTAGTTATCAACAATAAAGCTAGTTATCTCTCTAAATCTTCTACTCCCTCTAGTACTATTAAACCAAAGGTAGTTATCAAGGAGCTCCTTGAAATCAATGTTGACTTGGATGAGGATACTTGGACCCCTCAAATTTGATGGTGATAAATTCCTTCAAGGAGTTGAGGAAGGTTTCATTCTTATTGGTCACTATAGTTATACATGGTCAATATTACTGATATATATTTACTTGAGGTTAATAATACCAATGCTCTCCAAGAATAAATGCTATTTTAAATAAAATATTTTCTTAGGGTCATACCATCTTCCTAACATATGATTGGCATGATAAATGACCTAATTAGACACATATGTATATATACAAATAAGGGTCTCACTTGATAGTTTACTTGGTACTTATTGGTACACATATATGAAAAAACATTCTTATTCTTCCTAAATTATAAATCAACCATGAAGATAAGTGAAAAACAAAGTCTAAATCATATAAAATCTAAGTAAAATCAATATTTTTGAAGTATCAAATCTAACTCATTAGTCTCATTCATATATAAAAGGATCACAATTGTATAATCACACTAGATAGGATAACTATGTATGTTTTCATTTCCCTCATTAGAGTAATCAAATACATAGGCAATGTTCAATCATCAATTGTGATTATTGGGGTTAACTCAACCCACTAAATTTTGTTTTTTTCTATATATTTATATCCCTCATAATGAAACCTATGATTTCTAGGTGAACAATTATAATTTATAGAGATACACACATCATGAGGGTTTGATATCATACATATTGAAATTTTAGAGATAGGTGAAGGTGATATTATGACACATACCTTATTTTATGCAATTTCATTATTGATTATTGCATGTCAATATTGATAGTTAATGCATACCCAAAACTAAGAAAACCAACAATGTACAAAAAGAAAAATAGTTCTAGATCTAAACAAATCACATGCCTATTTCAATTCATTTTCCACCATTAAATTGAATTCATAGTTAGATAATTATTCATAAAAATTAAGTGATCTTTTTTTTTAAATTACTATATTTAGCATATGCCACTTGTCAAATCATTATAAATTTTTTTAATATTAAAAAATTTAAATTCATGCTTAAATGCCATATTTATTAATATTAATTAATTTACTAGTTGATATCATAGTAGGGTTTATAAAACCAAATTAGGTTAAAACATATTGGTGAACTTTTATATTTCTTGAACCATGCCAAACCCTCAATTTCTCTAGGGCACATTCATTTGTCATTATGGTTTCATCTTTACGTTTGATTTTAAATATAATTTTTGATTTCCACATCATATCTAACCTAAAACCTAGGGTTTCCATTTATAAAACCCTAGTACCTCCATTTGTATTTACCTATTCATATTAGGCTTTATGTATATCTCAATAGCTTTCTTAAGGTCTAATAAATTAAAAATGGAGAAACACCCAAAAACCCTTAGTAGCTCTAATCCTATGAAATTGTTATTTGTTGGTCATTCCATGAATTATGTTTATGATAATGAATGGACCAATTACAAAACATGTATAATTAATGATCTAATTATGACTATGAAGTAAAATTTTTTTATCGTGATTATGAAAATCAAGAGTGGTACAAGTGTCATGATTATAGTAATAAATAAATGAGCACACTAATATTTATTTTGTGTAACTTATTTCCCATTCTTATTATTTACATTATTATCTTAATAATACACTAAAAAAAGAGGAACATAATAGTAATTAATATATTCCTATTCCCAACATGTCACATGGGATAAAATGTGAATAATCTTCCTTTATTATATAATGTTTATCTCTAAAATTTTCCACTACACTTCACCTCATTAACCGCTATAAAATAAAAAGGCATAATCCCTACATATAAATGGAAAATGATACAAAATAATTTGATAGTCCTTATATTTTATAAATGAAAAATGACACAAAATAATGTCATTTTCCTTTCCTATCTATATAAATGAAAAATGTTATAAAATTTTTATATTCCTTCTCTCTATATAAATTTAAAATGGTATGAAATAATGAGATATTCCCCCTTTCTAAAAATGGAAAATGATATGAAATAATTTGATATTCCTTTTCTCACTATAAATGTAAAATAATACAAACAAGTGTTATGACTCTCTCCTCCCTTAAAATGTAATGTCACATTGTTCATCTTTCTTCTATAGATTAATTTTAAACTATCTCAATGCATGAGGCTTATTTTGAAACATAATGTGAAACAATTCCTACTAATTATTTACAAACAAAATGATGATAATTATGTGAAATACAATGATTCCAAATTATGTTATGATGTTGTCTTAAAATTCAATCCTAGATAATGCAATGATATTGGTGATGAATCTATTTTACCTATGTTTAGAGTATATGGTGATGTAAAACCAATGAATGAATCCTTCAAAACCACTACCATTCCTATAGCTCCAATAATCTAAATGGAACCACTAGTTTTTGATAGGGGGTACATAGGGTGCTTAAATAAAGAACTAGAAGGCTAGAGGGCTCAAGGACTCTATGGGCTATAGGAGATCTATAGAGGCTATTTGGTTTGACAAATTGCACCAAGCTATAGATATACTTGTAAACCAAGTTATGGCTATCATGATAAAGTGCACAAATTATGCAGGTATCCCTAGTGGGTATAACCATAATAAATCAAGTAGCTAAAACTATAAAATTAACTACATATAAATTACAAAAATAATAATGTTGAGTAAAGAGAGCTAATAAGTAATGCATAAAATTAGAAGCAAAGGCACTTTCAAGTGAAATGAAATATGTTTTATGAATTAAATACATTTTAAAATAAGGGTAAAATAACATGTCTAATCTAATTTTGATTTAACTCTTCACTTTCAACACTATTATTCTCTAACAATGCAATTTTCTAGTTTAACAAGAGAGAAAATTGTTTATGCAAATTATATATATATTGTTTTTAGCATTTAGGATATTAATATGTAATGATAAATGTTTCAAAATCACACATAACATATAATGGAAGATATTTCAAGTAATTAAAGTATACTTAACCACATAAAAATGCATAAACTTCATAGACTATCCTATACAATTCGCTAAACAAGATAAATCACTAAAATAATCAAAACCTAGCATGTATACTACTACAAACAAAAATAATTTCACTTTGCATATCAAATTTCCCTCATATCAAACCCAAAATAAGTGTGTAGACTTTCTACTAACTAATTATCTAATATAAGAAGCATTAAAGGAGGAGGATCATGTTGTGTGTAGGTTTAGTCCAAATTAGGAGCCAAAAGCTATAGAAGAGGTAAATGAGAATTTGCCAACTAAGAGATCCAATGAAAAGAGAACAAAAATAGGTGAAATTGAGTCTTCAAGGAGCTATGAGTAACCCACAAGCTTCAAGAACACTATAGAGAGTAATGTGAACCACCAAAATAAGTTATAGAATAGTAGGGCATCTCTTATCATAACGAAAGTTAAGTGTGCCAAGTAAGAACTAGGTGAGATTCAAGAAGGCAGCCAAAATTTGAATATGATGATCAACTAGGAAGATAAGATCAAAAATGTAAGAGATAAAGTCTCAAATTAATGAGAAAGTGACATATATCTCAACCCTAACCCACCAAAAAGGCCAAAAAATAGTCATTTCTAGCTGTTTAGGTAAATTTGGGCCCTTTTTTGTACACTCTACCTGGGTCATGGTCTAAGCCATAGTTTTTATGAATAAACCATGCATCCTAGGCCATTTGTTTCCTTCATAAGCCACGTCCTAAGTCAAAATTCCACTCCATGTGGTCAACATGCCTCTGGATGGGCCCTGAGAAGTGTCTAAAGGGCTTATCTAGTGCACAAAAGGTTAGAGATGTATTACAAATGTATAGGGAATGGATGTATGATTTTATAAAGGTCCATATGAGTTTAAAATTTCTCAAAGTAGGATAACCAAGGTTGGTATTCTACACATAAGCTGATGTGTAATCATAGATAAGAGTAGGGTCATGGGAAGTATGATTACATATGCCCTTAAGGTACAAGAAATTAATTTTCAAATGAACAAGGAATGATGTGTAGTACTTGGAAGCCACACAAAATCAAAGGATAGAAAGAAATAAAAGGATAAAGTAGAACATTACCTATACTTACTAGATGAGGATAGTGGTAGAAGATGTTGATGACATGATTCATGGGTGAGAATGTAAATGTTGCATAATCCAAATCTAACTCCAACTCTAGATCCTAAAAACAAGGGACATAAGTGATATCAAATAAAATTGTGTAATCCAAAATGACATTAACTAAGGCATCAACCCTAGTGTTTTCCCTATGAGGGATATGGGTGACCTATATATCCTTGAAAAAAGAGAGCAAATTATGCACTACCTTAAAGAGGGAGAGAAAATTAGAGCTAAGGATGGCCCAAGCATTGGTTAGTTGATACGTGGCTAAGAGTGAGTCAAATAATAACTACACATAACATGTTGTTAACTCATGAGCATCAGTCATGGCACTAATGATTGAGTGATAATCAGAGGTATTATTTATCTCACTAATAAAGAATAAACTAGTTGTAATAAGCTCATTAACCTGTGAATCATTGATAATCAAAGCTATGACAATAAGTCCTAGGTTGCCCCAACTTCCACCATCTATGTGAATCACCACTAAGAGGTGAACCATGATGGGTGTTAAGGACACAAGACTAGTAAATACATAAGGGTGATATCAAAGCAAGGTAGGATAAGTGTGTTATCCCCCAAAAATGACTTCTTATTTTTGGGACAACATATGAACTATTGTGGCTCTGCAATACCAAAATTGTCTCTTCCTTTTCCAAAAATTTGTTTTGAGCTTTCAAATTCCTCATTTTTCAAGCTTTTTTAGTAAAGGGATTAGTAGGTTCAAGGGTTCAATGGGTTCAAGGTTCAACGTCATCGGCAGGAGTTGAGTACACCTGGAAAAGTTCAAAGTTCAAACCATTTCTAAGGTTCCATGGCACTAAACACATAACGAGTCTCAAAATCTTGAACCATTGAACCATTGAACCTTGAACCATTTTGGCTCATCGGTTCAATAGGTTCAATGTTTAATCAATTCAATGCACAAGTTTAAAGGTTGCCTCAATTAAGGAAAGATGCATGCAAAAGAAAGAGTCAGGTAGATGCTACCAAGTGTCATCGACTGAGCCCCTTTATGCTTTATTTTAGAGAAGTGGCAGAAGATGCCACATGTCCCTTTTGAAAACACATCAAAAGCCACCATGTGTCTTCATTCGTGCAACTGCTAAAAATATTTGGACCGTGACACATGTCAGCATTGTAACTCAGTGGAATGTGACACATGTCAGCATTCGCTTCTCAAAGTTTTGTATAAAGCTACAGGGTTCCTTTCAACAAAGCTTCTTCTAGAGTTTCATGAAGGGCAACAAGTGGAAATCAAAAAAGGCTTCACTTTTTGTTCTTAAGAGTAGTGGACCATGCCACGTGTCCCATATAGAGAGTGGTAGAGGCTGATGAGTGTCATCATCCATGAGAGTCTAATTGAGGCCCAAGCATTTCTATGGTTTTGTAAAGGCTTGAGAAGGTAGATGCTGCCAAGTGTCAATAGTGGAAGATGCCACGTGTCTTTAGTTAAAAATGGTAGAAGGTGCCATGTGTCATAAAAGGAGGGCACTCAAAATGCAGAGGCATGCATGAAGCCAAGGAAATGATTTCCTTCAGATAAATTATCTGAAGGAATTCCTTTGGACATTTTGTTCGAAGGAAATAAAGGACCAATAGCCCATCAGAGAAATCAAAGGCCTGAAGGCCACTTAGAAGATCACAAATAGCAGATGCCCTTACAAGGGGGACACTCGACACATGAACCAAACCTTTCCAAGACCTTGAAGGGCATGTTCCCTTTGGGAAAGGTTTGAGCCTCAAAGCACGAAACCCATCACGTGTCCCAACCCAGTGCAGCAAAAACTACCACGTGTCTGCATCTACACCCCTAGCCTCTAACAATTTCAAAGATCATTCTAATAATCTTATTTAAAAATCATGGATGTCACCACATGTCCTCACCCATGTCACAACAAGATGATAGGCCTGTGGATGTCAAATTTACAGTGACTGGCTAGCTGTTAACCTTTAATAGAGGAATGACCCATAAATGCCAAATCAGCTACATTTAAGTGTTTGTTGATTTTTGTAGAATCAAAATATGAACCCAAATGCATTCAAAAATCCTAAGGCTAGGGTCAAGAGAAGTAAGAGATAGAGAGGAAAAATTAGTAGGAGTTACTTGCAGTAGGTGAAGTAGTTTGCTGAGTAGATATTTTGGGTCTACTAATATTGAAAGTGTCATCTATTCGTCCCCTTGGAGTTAAAGGTAGAATAGACATTTGCATGGATAGAGGGTGATATAATGAGTGATACAAACTCAAGAGAAGACAAGGAAGATGAACCAACATGCCACAGTTAAGGTAGCCACCCTGCTCTGACATGGCCCTTCCTGACAGAATCAAAAATGCAGCCAAGGCATTAATTGCATAGCATAGGTCACTCCATGGGACAAAGTGCCATGTCTCTCTAGGCCTCTATATAATGTAAACTCTTTCATTATTATAAGGGATATCTTTCCATTACCAGAAGCAAAACTCTACCCAAAATGAAAGGCAAATACTGAGACTTTGAGCTCAGATTGTAATTTCATATTATTTTATCTGAATGAGAAAGCAAGTTACTTATAGACTTTGTGTTCTTATAGCTTGTGCTATTTTAGGAAATTTTTCTTATGTCTATTTCCTAGGAGCATTCTTGCTTATTTTATCTAGTAAGTATAACTAGCAAAAGTAATTAGGAAGGTGTCTTGAAGTTAATTGTGGAAGACTTTGTGATGTCTGCAATTGTCTTTAGTTTGTTTTTATTTTCTATTTTTATGTAAAGGACCTTGGGATGACTTTGTGCCCCCATTATTCTTTATACCTCACTCTAGGGCAGTCAAGGTGGAGACTTTGAGCTACATCTTAGATTGTTGGTTACTTTGGACCTGGTTACTAGTCACTTATTACCAGAAAGAGTCCTTCTATTTTCAAGAATAAGCACTTCTAAAAGAAGAGAAGTGCCTTCTATCACTTCACCAAGATTTTTACTATCCAAGAATGGATCTGGATCTTGGCTAAATGTTACTTCTGAAAGAAGAAAAGTGCCTTCACCAATCACCTAGGATTTCTCCTCTATTTTTTAGCATCATCTCTGGAAAAAGAGAGATGGATGGTTCATTCCACCCTTGTGTCTTACTTTCTACTTATATATATATATATATATATATATATATATATATATATATATAGTATATAGCCTCCACATATTTAATAGATAACCTCCCCTTGATGAGAGGAGAGATTTGTCTCCTTTAGATGTGGTAATCCTACAACATTGGATGACCAATCTCCCTATGCTGTGGTGATAGGAACTATTTTGGTCACTAGTTAGCTCGCCGACAAAATATTCACCCAACAATTTTTGATGACTTTTCTAGGGAAGGACAAGTAGTTTGAAGCCTCAAGCTTCAAACTAAAGTGTGACCAGTCCTTTTCCATTTTTGATTCACAATTTGGCAACTCCATTCTATACCAGAACCTAGAGAGCTCAAGTTGTTTTTGACCCTATCTTTGAGTTGGTATGGCAAAGAGATTTCAAGTTGCTTTCTCCCCAACCTCAAGTTCAATGATCTAAGAGTGTCCCTCCTACCCATACTAAGACACCAACACAAGGTAGAGCTACTTTTCTTGTTATTAGTAGAGCCTTGCCTATCCAAATTTCACCCAGATTTGTTATCCCTACTTTCAATAATCCCATCATGGCAGCTTAAGGCCCCTGGGGTAACTCTTTTGGCCTGCTTGATTTAACTCCACCCCTATATGAACTTCCATGAAGCTTGAGAAAGAATTTCCCCAAATTATTTAGGGATGGAAAAGTTCATCCTGATGAACATGTTGCAGCCTTTAGCATAGCCTATGGCATGATAGGCATGGAATTTGAGGATGTGGTAGTTAGGCTTTTCATGGAAACACTACAAGGTTCTGCTGCAGACTAGTTTTACCGCTTGCAAGCTCGATCAGTAACTGATTGGGACACACTCAAAGCCAAATTCAAGGCCAAATTCAAGCTTGAAGAAGATGCACATGCCTTATTGGCCCAACTCATGCAAATGAAGAAGGAGACCCAAGATCCTATGAGGTATTTCATAGTATAATTTGATAAGCTAAGGAACCAGATTCTTGCTATTGCTCAATCGACCCCTAAAAACCTCAAATGCTTCTTCATCAACTAAAAAATACTTAAAGCGAGTTTTTTTCTAAGAAGAGCCTATCACATAGATCTCAAAGTTGCTAAATATTTGGCTACTAAAGTTGAAGATGACCTTATCTTAACAAGAAAGATAAGGAGAGATCTAAATAGAGGTAAATCTTCTTCTTCTTCTGAATACTTCCCTTCAACCACCACTAATCCTATGATGCAGAAGCTAGCAAATGAAGTGATAGCCCTTAGGAAGTAAATGGCACAAATAATGTCATCTACTCCTGCATACATAGATATACCTAGGAGGACATTTTAGAATCAGGCATACCAAGGCAATGCTGCCAAGAATTAGGGACAAAAAAATTGCCTTATTCCTCCACAAAGGAATCTCACCCTTGAAGCACCTCCAACTAACTCAGCAGTTGGATATCTTGAAGCTAAATAAGACTTCTCATCTTAGCCTTAGTTGAATCTTGAAGATGACACTATTCTCTTCACTGAGGAAGAAGAAGAATTAGCTGGAGACTCTCATATTGGTTTCTGAACTATCATGATGAACCCAGAAGTGAAGGCAATATAGTTGAGGGGTCATATGTTGTATTCACCTAGTCCCAAAATTAATCAGCTCAATAAGCTCATAAAGAGAAAGTAGAGGAGTGACCTCAACCAGTAGTTTCAATTGCTAAGCAGGGATCCACTCTTCCTTTCTAGCCAAAGGGCTTGATCATTGCAAGAAAGGTAAGTACCCCAAATGCCCCTACACCTTTTACTTCAAACTTGTAGTCTAGTTTTCCCCCCCTAAAACTCAAAAAGATGAGCTCTCATCCTCCATACCTAGTTCATTTCCATAGTTTGACATAATTGATCATATTAAGAAAACCAAAATTCAAATTTCTAAATTTGAATTCCAGCAGTCCCATCCTGAATAATTAGATAAATTGGTTCAGTGTGTTAAAAACTAGAATGTCCCTATTGAACAAGTAGTTCCCAAAGTGACACATGATCCCCCCAAGAATGCATCCACTAGGAGCAATCTTCTCATTTCCCCTCCTACCGCTCCTAGTAGGACTGAACCCTTTTAGGTCTCATTGCTAATAAATGGATGGCAGCTGAATAATTACATCATTAACTCTGGAGCTTCAGACAATGTCATGCTTGCTAAAGTAGCCAAATCCCTTGATCTCACACTGACCAAGATGTTTGGTAGATGATTCTCCATGGAGAACAAATAAGTGCCACTTTTGGGGAAAATAAAAGATGCCCAATTTGCATTTGTTGCCTTTTCAGACAAAGGAATCAAGATGACTATCTTGGTAGCAGACGTCCCAACATCATATGGTATCCTTCTTGGGCAAAATTTCTATAGGGATGTTTTTATCATAGGTAAGGATTCCAGTCAAAGGTGTCATGAAGAGGCTACTCCTTAAAAAGGAAGCAAAATATGTAATTACTCAGACCTCAGCACCTGAAGCTCAAATCCTTTTTGAGTCTTCAGGCATGGGTAACTACTTTTTATCCATGGATGAAGTTCATGAGGCATCTAATGAAGTTCCTACAAGTGACAACTTGTAAATGTATTCAGGTGGAACAACAAAAGAATTGGCTGAGCCCAATGCAAGTATGGAAGAATCCCCTCCTCTGAATAAAGAAGAACCCAAAGGAAAATCAGTATCAAATGAGGTATGGATTCTTGAATTTGATGGCAGCTGCTCCACCAGTTTAGGAGCTAGGGTTGTGTTAATATCTCCTTGAGGAGATATTTTTCCTTCATCTTATAAGTTGTAATTTAGTAACACTAATAACACATCAGAGTATGAATCTTTGTTTTTAGGATTAAAAGGTGTTAGGGACAAAGGCATCAAACTCCATGCTAAAGGAGATGCTGAATTGGTGGTTTGTCAGGTGAGAAACTTATATCAAAACAAGAATGAAATATTGTGCCACTACCATAATCTAGTCTAAGATCAAATTGAAAACTTTGATGCTTTTAGCATCTCTGTAGTTTCCAGAGAATTCAATGATCGGGCTGATGCACTAGCTATTTCAGCTACTCTCTTGATCCCCCACCTAGACTTCAAAGGAGACAGGTACAATGTTGAGTTGGTCTTTAGACCAAGTGTGGCTGATAATGCTAGTCATTGGTAGGTATTCAATAATGACAATCAAATCATTGCCTTCTTGGAGCAAAAGGATAGCTTCAAATGATTGAATTTTGAAGGTAGTGAATCTCAAGAGCCTGAACTAACTCTTGAATTAATTTCAAGCACAGGTGAGGAGTTCTTGCAACTAAAAGGGAATAAAACTCCCAAAGTCTTTATTTTCCTTGAGAAGCTATTTGATAAGCATGATAGATTCATCAAACAATAGCAAATGGATTCAAGCTCCTCCCAGGAGTTTGATCAAGTAAATCTGGGAACCAAGGTAGACCCCAAGATGGTGAACATTGGGAAATGTTATACTCTTGAAGAGCATTTCAAGTTCACCACTTTGCTCAGCAAATACAGGGATATTCTAGCGTACTCTTATGATGACCTAAAATCACTCTGGCCTGATGAAATCTGACACAACATTCCTCTCAAGGCTAATTCAACACCTTATAGGCAAAAGTCTCAACATTATAATCCAAAAATATTAGGTACTATTTTATCTAAGATTCAAAAGATGTTAAATGCTAGGATAATCTTCCTAATCCATAATTCCACATGGATTGCCAATATAGTGCCTATAAGGAAGAATAATGGTGAAATTCACCTTTGTGTGGATTTTATAAATTTGAATCAAGCATCCTTGAAGGATAATTATACCTTGCCAATCATGGATCAAGTGTTATAGATAGTGATGGGCTCAAAGATGTTATCAATGCTAGATGGATTCTCAGGATATAATCAGGTCAAATTTGGTGAAGTAGACCAGCATAAGACTGCTTTCACCACACCTTGGGGCACATTTGCATATAAGAGAATGCCTTTTGGCTTAATAAATGTTGGTGCTACCTTCTAAAGAGCAATGGACCTTGATTTCAAGGATGAGATGGGTAAGTTCATCATAGTTTATCTTGATGACTTGACTATCTTCTCTAAGCATCACCTAGATCATGTGAGATATTTACAACAAGTGCTAGAATGTTGTCACTAGAATGGCATTTCCTTAAACCCCAAGAAGTCAATCTTTGGAGTAATAGAGGGGAAAATTCTCAGACACATTGTGTCCAAAGGAGGCATAAAGATTGACTTAGATAGAGTCAAGTATTTCTAAGAACTTTCCTTGCCCACAAGCAAGACTGTTGTTCACTCTTTCTTTGGAAAGGTGAATTTCTTACAGAGGTTCATCCCCAAGTTTGATAAGAAGACTAGGCACATTGTAAACATGATGAAGGGAAAGGCCACCTTCAACTGGACTGAAGAAGGCAAGTTGGCATTTGAGGATATCAAGAATGCCATTGCCATGCTCCAATTATAGCTTGTCCAAACTATAATAAATAATTCACCATTTACAACTATGCTTCAAAACATATGCTTTCAGCCATTTTGATTCAATAGAATAAAGAAGGTATGGAATCTCCCATTTCCTTCATGAGCTATCCTCTCAAACCTCATGAGCTAAAGTACTCAAATGTGGAGAAGCACACTTATGCAGTGGTGAAGGTAGTGAAACATTTTCATTTCTACATCCTCAATTCTCAAGTTACTACCTTGGTCCCTGACACCACAGTGAAAGCTATACTAACTCAGCAGGAGTTTGGGACAAAGAGAGGTAACTAGGTCACTAAGATCTAGGAGTTTGATCTGATCATCAAGCCAATGAAGCTGGCATGTGGGAAGGGGCTATGTTAACTGATTGCTGATAACAAGCTAGGAGGAATAGAGCATGTAGAACTAAAAGTGGATGACTCACCTACAGTCCTCTTGTCTCCACCAAAAATGAGTGGTATTCAGGTATTACTCATTTCCTTACTTATGGTGAATGTCCTGCAAACCTATCTTATAAAGAAAGGAGGACCATCAAGCTGAAAGCCACTAATTTTGTCCTCTGGGATAATAGCCTGTACAAGAGGAGCCTTGATGGAACATTCCTTTGTTGTGTGGACAAGGAGTAGCAAAGCTGACTTCTGAAGTCCTTGCATAATTTAGCCTATGGAGGACATTTTTCCACTCCTGTGACTGCTCATAAGGTCTTGTAGGCTAGGTACTACTAGCTATCTCTCTTTTAGGATGCATACAAGTGGGTCAAAAGGTGTGAGCCATGCCAGTAGTTTGTCAGAAGACCCAGGTTATTTGTCCTACCTCTTAAGCTAGTAGTCATAGAGGAGCCTTTCCAGCAATGGGGAATTGACTTTATTGGTGATGTAAACCCATTATCAAGTCTTGGACATGATTATGTCCTTACAGCAATAAACTACTTCACCAAATGGGTTGAAGTTATTCCAACCAAATAGGCTACTTTTAAATTAGTCTGCAATTTCCTCAAAGAAAACATCATGTCCAGGTTTGGAGTCCCAATCAAAATTATCACTGACAATGCCACCTATTTCACTTCCTAGGAGATTACTCAATTCTATTTCTATTATGAAATCATACTCTCCCACTCTTCTGATTACTTTCCACAAGGGAATGGATAGGTTGAATCAAGCAATAAGAACTTGGTGACTATCATCAAGAAGTTGGTGGATGACAACTAAAGGACTTGGCATAAGGCATTAGTTGATGCTCTGTGGGTAGACAGAATTACACCCAAGAGGGCAATTGGTATGTCTCCCTTCCAACTTCTTTATGGTGTCAATGCTAAGATATCAATCACCTTGGAATTGTTAGCATTGAATTTGGCTAAGGTGGTTGAAGATCAAACGTATGAGAGCTCACTTGATACGAAGATCATGTGCCTTGCTAAGCTGAATGAGTAGAGAACTACAGTGGTGGACTGAATTACCACCCATCAAGGTCTGGTGAAGTAGCTCTTTGACTAAAAAGCAAAGAACCATGATTTCTAGATTGGAGATCAAGTCCTGCTATGGGACAAGAGAAGAGAAGCAAAGGGGATGCATGGAAAGTTTGATTCCCTATGGAGGGGCCCTTTCACTATTCATCAGCTCAATAGTGAAAATAGTTTCCTATTGAAGTATCAAGATTGCACTCTCTTTTCTCTACCTCATAATGGGCAACATCTGAAGCACTTCAACTCTTGAAGTATCAGGTGACTTCCCCTATACATATGTATATTTGTATAGTCTTCTCTTTCTATTTCATTCTTTTCATTTTCATCTCTTTTTGGGCCTTTCTTTTTGGGTAGCATGACTCTGTAGCCTAATGGCACCCTTCAAGGCACTAGAGATTCTAGTTTCTACTCCCCTCAGCTATTCTAAGTTGTCATCTAAAGGAAGTTACCCAACAGGAGCCAACTATTGTCCCCAAAAAATGACTTCTTATCTTTGGGACAACATATGAACTATTGTGGCTCTGCAATACCAAAATTGTCTCTTCCTTTTCCAAAAATTTGTTCTGAGCTTTCAAATTCCACATTTTTCAAGCTTTTTTAGTAAAGGAATTAGCAAGTTCAAGGGTTTAATGGGTTCAAGGTTCAATGTCATTGGCAAGAGTTGAGTGCACCCAACAAAGTTCAAAGTTTAAACCATTTCTAAGGTTTTGTGGCCCTGAACACTTAACGAGTCTCAAAATCTTGAACTATTGAGCCATTAAACCATGAACCATTTTGGTTCATCAATTTAATAGGTTCAATGTTTAGTCAATTCAACACATGGGTTTAAAGGTTGCCTTAGTTAAGGAAAGACGCATGCAAAGGAAAGAGTTAGGCAAATGTTGCCAAGTGTCCTCAATTGATCCCCTTTATGCTTTGTTTTAGAGAAGTGGTGGAAGATGCCATGTGTCCCTTTTGAAAACTCATCATAAGCCACCACATGTCTACATCTATGTGACTACTAAAAATATTGGGATGGTGACACATGTCAGTGTTATAACTCAGTAGAATGTGACATGTGTTGATGTTTGCTTCTCAGAGTTTTGTATAAAGCTGTAGGGTTCCTTTCGAAAAAGCTTCTTCTAGAGTTCCATGAAGGGTGACAAGTGGAAATCATGGAAGGCTTCACTTTGTGTTCCTAAGAGTAGCAAACTATGCCACATGTCCCATATAGAGAGTGGCAGAGGCTGATGAGTGTCATCATCTATAAGATCCTAACTAAGCCCCAAGCATTTCTATGGTTTTGTAAAGGATTGAGAAGGCAGATGCTACCAAGTATCAATAGTGGAAGATGCCACGTGTCTTTAGTTAAAAATGGTGGAAGGTGCCATGTGTCATAAAAGGAGGGAACTCATAATGCAGAGGTATACATGAATCTAAGGAAAAGATTTCCTTTGGAGAAATTATCTGAAGGGATTCCTTCAGACAAAATTCCTTTAGACAATTTGTTGGAATGAAATAAAGGACCAATAGCCCACTATAGAAATCAAAGGCCTAAAGGCCACTTGGAAGATCATGAAGGGTAGATTCCCTTATGAGGGGGACACTCAACACATGAATTTAACCTTTCCAAGACCTTAAAGGGCATGTTCCCTTTGAGAAAGTTTTGAGCCTCAAAGCACAGAACCTATCTCATGTCCCAACCTAGTGCAGTGAAAGCTGCCATGTGTCTGCATCCGCACCCCCCAGCCTTTAATAGTTTCAAAGCTTATTCCAATAATATTATTTCAAAATCATGGATTCCACCACATGTCCTCAACTACATCATAATAGGATGATAGGCCCATGGATGTCAAATTTAAAGTGACTGGATAGTCATTAACCTTCAATAGAGGAACGACCTGCGAATGCCAAATTGGATACATTTAAGTGTCTATTGATTTTTTTAGACTCAAAAGATGAACCCAAATGCATTAAAAAATCCTAAGGCCAGGGTTAAGAGAAGGAAGAGATAGAGAGGGAAACTCAACAAGAGTTATTGCTAGTAGGTGAAGCAGTTCCCTGGGTAGATATTTGGGGTTTGCTAACACTAAAAGCACTGTCTATTTGTCCCCCTTGGAGTTAAAGGTAGAATAGACATTTCTATGGCTAGTAGGTGATGGAACAAGTGATTCAAACTTAGGAGAATATAAGGAAGATGAACCAACATGCCATAATTAAGGCAACTACCCTGCTCTAGAATGGCCCTTCCTGACATAATCAAAAATGTAGCCAAGGCATTGATTACACATCATAGGTCACTCCATGGGACAAAGTGCCAAGTCTCTCCTAGCCTGTATATAATGTAAACTCTTTCATTGTTACAAGGGATATCTTCCCATTACCAGAAGCAAACTCTACCCAAATTGAAAGGTGAATACTGAGACTTTGAGCTCAGATTATAATTTCATATTATTTTATCTAAATGAGAAAGCAAGTTACTTGCAGACTTTGTGTTGTTATATCTTGTGTTATTTTAGGAAATTGTTCTTATGTCTATTTCCTAAGATCATTCTTGTTTATTTGATCTAACAAGCAAAACTAGTGGATGTAATCAGGAAGGTATCTTGAAGTCAGTTGTGGAAGACTTTGTGTCGTCTGCAATTGTCTTTATTGTGTTTTTATTTTTTGTTTCTATGTAAAGGACCTTGGGATGACTTTTTACCTCATTTTTCTTCATACCTCACTCTAGGGTAGTCAAGATGGAGACTTTGAGCTACATCTTAGATTGCTAGTCACTTTGGACTTGGTTACCAGTCACTTGTTACCAGAAAGAGTCCTATTGTTTGCAAGAACAAGTACTTCTAAAAGAAGAGAAGTGCCTTCTATCATTTCACCAGGATTTCTACTATATAAGAAGGGATCTATCTCTTGGCTAAATGTTACTTCTGAAAGAAGAGAAGTGCCTTCACCAATCACCTAGGATTTCACCTCTATTTGTTAGGATCATCTCTGAAAAAAGAGAGATGGATGGTTCATTCCACCCCTGTGTCTTACTTTATACTTATATATATAGTATATAGCCTCCACATATTTAATAGGGAACCTCTCCTTGATGAGATGAGATATTTTTCCCCTTTGGATGTGGTAAACCTACAACATTGGATGAGCAATCCCTCTATGTTGTGGTGATAGGAACTATTTTGGTCACCAGTTAGCTAGCTAACAAAATATTCACCCAAAAAAGTGAATTGCATGAGGGAAACAAATAATGGAACCAAGTCACAAACAAAGTGGTTATAATGAGGGAAAGTGGGGTGGAGTTTGGAGAAGATGAAGACTAGTCAACAAGACTAGAGCAAGTCTTAAACCACCATAACTAGCTAATGAACCTACTATAACCATGGTGAAAAAGAGAAAATGGTAATTATAATGGATCAACTATAAAAAGGTAAAGAAACTACTAACTAAAAAAAGCATGACAAGTAACTTCTATCCCTGGGTGCCCACAAGATGGGGTACCAGCCTGAGAGGTCAATAGGGACCTAAAAGGGGTCCTAAAGACAAAAATTAGGCTAGAATAGGCCTAAGGATGCCTTTGATTAAAAATTGGAAGCCACTAATGTGCTTAAAATATCTTAAAACCCCTAAGATGTAGGTTTCATGTTTTCACACATAAAAAAGGTGAAACACCTAAAAAGGGCCCATAAAAAGAGAGGAAAAGGGCTAAAAAGAATGAAAAAGAGTGAAAAGTGAACCATTTTCACACTTATTTTTACTTTGAGAGAGACAAAGGAGATCCAACCAGTCACCAAAGCCCAAGTAAAGTAAATGAGGATGTGGTAGTACACCATAGGCACACAAGATGGTTTTAGTAAGTCCTCTAATCAAATTTTATTCATTTATGGGGTTTGGGAGACCCAAAAATCATTTTTATTGATTCTAAATGATTTAATTGATGAATAAAATTAAATAAGTATTCAAAATGATGGGGATACTAAGAGGGACACATTGAAAAAGACAACATCTTGATGGTGTTCTTGGGAGAGAAAAATACTGAGCCCTAGGGCTCCCTAAGGGGCCATGTACTAGGCCACAACATTGATGGGCAAATCCATGGCCTGGAACACTTCTAAGCTATGGGTTTCATGGCTTGGCCCACTACCAAGCCTCATATATGCCCATAAAGTTATGGCCTAGGGTAGAGAGACTTAGGAAAGGTCTTGGAGAGGCCTAAAGAGATTAGGAATGTCTAAAAGGGGATGAAATAGGTTTAGAAAATGGGAAAACAAGAAAATAGATAAAAATAGATGTTTTAACTTGATTTTATCATGTCATAGATAATAGTACTAATTTGTTTGCCTATTTTTCCATTTTATAAACACATAGAGGAGTTATCATACCAATGGTTAGAGATCCTTCATAGGTGAGGGAGTAGCTATCACAAAAGGATAGACCATACAAGGTGACGAACTAGGAGAGAGTCCCATCATGGTTGGTCGAGGAGGTGGATGCTCTACTTATGGAGGACCAAGATCACCTATGGAATATAAGACATTAGATACTAGTATATGTACCTTCATTATGTTACTCTAAGGATTTGATGATTGCATTTATGACCACATGGATACTTGAGAGACATGTATTCCAATTGGGGCTCAAGCTATAGGCCATCCTGAGCATTGAGGATGTCTACTAGATTTATAGGGCAAAGCCTATAGGGAGAAAGATAGAGCTACTATAGATGAAGGATATATCCATAGTCAATCTCTACCTAGTGGGACCACACCAAGAGTGGAATAGTCATGGAGTATAGATAACATATCTATCACTAGGGGTACCACCACTATGGAGAGTGAAAGTAGGCACTATGTTTTAGAGGCTCTACAATAGACAAATTATAGGGAGACTACCACTATCATAGTCAGGAGTTGTCTAATGAGTAGAGGGGGGATAGAGATATATATGGGGATAATATATCTTGGGTGGACTATACCAATAGTCAGATCAAATCTAGTGTACAAGGGTAGGAGGTCTAATATAACCCAACCTAATCATGTCTTGGGCTTATGAGAGACTCCCATTGGCATGACTAATGACACCATGGGGAAGTAATGCATGCCCTACAATAGAGAATGGAACTGCATGGGTCACATAGTTCATAGATAAGGTTAGCCTATGTGGACCACCTTAGACTAAGATGTAGTGGGTAGTTACATCTATGATTTATACATATCAATTGTGTGGCCAAAGGATGCTAGGGTGGAGATGCATATTGGATAGGATGATTTTTAAGGTCCACAATGGCTATAACAACATCTAAGAAGATATGCTCTACTTGCATGGGAGAGATAGGCATAACATAGGCTAGTTAGGGTTGCGCATGAAGGGTAGATAAGATAAAACAAGGGGGAAATGGTGGAGAGAGGTAGCCATGATGAGGACCACCACAACTAGGAGGATCATGACCTACAAGAGCGCCATAGAGGCCATCAACATGAATAGGTAATAAAAGTGTATTTGATAGATAGTAATATATATTTTTTACTCATCCTTGAGTGAGAGTAGGTATGTAACTAACATAGGTTATTCATGTGTGTGTGTGTGTGTAGGAGACTAGTCTATCTGGATTGGACCCCAAGTGGATATATTATTGAGGGAGCTATTCCTTGATATGGTGGCGATACCACTCATAGAGTGGGCATCACATTTACCATCAAGGGTAGAGCCATATGCGTGCCTCATATATGTGGGTGTATGAGCCTCACTCGAGTTGGAAAGGGTATAACACTACATACCATGGCTAAAGGCAAAGTCATCATGACACAAGGTAACCATGATACAGCATAAGATAGTTACAAAATCACCTGAGGCATAGCTGGCTAGAGTAGAGGTTGAGATCAATCATTTATAGGTTGAGCTAGTTTGAGATCATACCAAAGGATTGGAGGCACCTAGGGAGGGGGAAGACTATCTAGTTGCCTTGGAGTAGACTATGCCTCAACTAGTCATGAGGTAGAGATTGATATTTCCACCTAGAGTGCAGATACAATAGATAGATTCCAATCATAAGCTAACTAGGATAGTATCATATATATATATATATCCATGCATGTTGTAGTTTTGGGAACTATGAGCCTAAGCTCAAAGGAAGCCATGTGATGTACCTAGAGATAAGACATGTATTTTTTTAATATATATACAATCATTTCTCATTATTATCACATGCATGTATACGATTTTATGTGTGATGTGTATGCCTCATCTAATATAGACTACTAAATACATGTGATTATATAATAGGAAATGCTAATAAAAAACCCACACGCACACACATATACAAGTGCCATGGAGGTTAGTGGTGAAAGAAGAATGGAAAGGTTCAACCTAACACCATTGTTGACTTTTTTAGAGGACATGCGAGCCCTAGACATGAAATGTACTAAGGTAGAATCCATTGCTCAATTGTCACAAGGGATCACCTTCGAGGGTTGAGAGATGATAGTCCCCATTCTCTAGAGAGGCATTAATAACAAAGGGGCAAAATGAATTATGGGAGAGTTTCCCCTTCTTAGAGTGCTACTTATCAAAAAATGAGGACTATATCAGCTACCTTAAATGGATGTGATCACACCAATTTATTGAATTGGTGATATTTATGGTGTTGGTAAGCATGGTTATGTTTAGGGGCATGAATGAATCACTCATGTAACTACTCAAGATCGTTAATTCAAGTGGCACATTTTTATTCATCAAAGAGAGATCAAAACATCTTAACCCACAATGAATGGACTAAGACCTCTAAAGGAATAATAACCTCAAACCCATACATGTGAGTATGGGGTTATCCCCATGACCATCTAAAAGCTAGTCTAATAGGCCCAAAGGGTAGGATATAACATGAGATGCTAGTTGCACTTAGACTAGGAAATGATACAAATAAGTATCTTCTTCAAAGTCTTGTTTGAAGATTCAAATTTCCATTTTAATTAGGGGTAATGGGTAGAGGAGAAATGTATCTTAAACTCAAAGTGTTTAATGATTTCATGCATCTTACATATTTGGAAGCCTAGGCCATTATTCGCCATGATCACAATGAGGACTCTAAACCTAAAAATAAGTTAGTTCTAGAACAAATTAGCAATGGTCTTCCCATATATGCTGTTAAGATTCATGGCCTCAACCCACTTCATAAAATAGTCAGTGGTAGTGATAAACCAATGATGGTCATTATAATAGGTATGTTTGAACTCATTGACAAAATTGAGAGCCCAAATTGAGAAGGGCCAAGGGGCTAAAATAGAATTCAAGAGGCCTATAAGGGCATTGATAGTATCCCTAGTGAATTGGCACATATTTCACTTACTGATGTATTAGATGATATCTTTAATAAAAATGGACCAATAGTATCCCATCTTAATAATACAATGAGTGGTGGCTTGCCCACATAGGTGGACACCATAGAAATTGCTGTGAGACTCTTCTAACATGATAGGGGTATCCTTGGGGGCTAGGCATTGCATCAATATGCCATTTAGACCCCTCTTAAACAAAATTCCACTTATGATGACATAACAAGTGTTGATCTTATGGATCTGATAGCATTCCTATAAAGGAGTGTCTATGGGATAAGATTGAGTCTCAAGGTAATGAACAATGTCCCAATACTAATCACACTAAGAGACCTCAATCTAGTTGACTGAGTAAAGCATCTCATTAGGAAATGCATCATCAACCAATTATATATTAGGATTGGGTAGTGGGAATTCAACAAATTTCTTGACTATGGCCAAACCCTTGGTGTACTTTTCATTAATAATTTAGAGATAAAAATATTGAAGAAGCATGATCTACCTTGTAATCTTGCTAGCAAGGTGTGTCTTGCCAAGAAAGTAATAGAGTGGATCATATTGGATAGTCACATTGGTGGTTTGGCCCAACATGTAGCATCTCAACTTCTTCATGGTGAATATGAGGGAGAGGTACTATTTCTCAATAAGAGATTAGTTGATCTCAAGATCAATTAGCATATGATAGATGTAGTAAACAACTCTCTCCACCACTATTGTCCTTTTAACATATCATGCCCCCAATGGAAAGATTAGTGACATAGGTGTACAAGATGAACTCAAAACCCTCGATGGGTGCCATCAATATGGGAGGGTTATAAAACATGCACTTTAATTCCTAAAAATCCACTTAGACTTTAGTAGACCACAAGAATGGGGTGTTATTACATAAGACATGTGTGAAGGGTATGGATTTGTGAGCATACACTTCAAGGAAACATCTAAGGAAGTTGAGCCTTCCAAGTAAGGACTATAATTAAACAAATTTTTTTTGAGGAGGAATCTTAATGATCACCTTGATCTTCTTGAGATCCACCTTAATGCCTCTTTATGAAATGAGGAAGCCAAGAAGATGTCTATTGGAAATGCTAAAATGCACTTCTCAAGGTTAAGGCTGATTTGACACTCCATAAGATGCTAAAATATAATCATGAGGTCTCACATATGCTCATCCTTCTTGAGATATTTGTTAGAGAGGTCATTAACATAGCACTCAAAAATCTTGTGGATGAGGTCATGAAAAATGTGGGTCATGGAATGTTGATATATAGTCCCAACATTATTTAGACTAAAAGGCATGATGGAATAATAGAAGGTACCCTAAATGGTAGTGAATGTCATATTGTGTTGTTCTTCATGTGTAATGTGGATTTGGTTGTACCTAGAGAATCCATTCATGAGGTACATGATCTTAAAACTAGCTGTGGAGTTTACAATTTGGTCAATCAAAGGAGTGGGAAAATTATCCTTTGGACAAGACATATCAAGATATCAAAATTTGATGCAGATTTGAATTGATTCATTCTTTTTAGGAATAAATATTATGTTGGACACCCATCTAGGGTAGTCAATAGCTTAGATGAAACCAACTTGGATGAGCTTTTCAATATTATCCTTGACTAACTAGAAGACTTTGACCTCCATTGGTCATTACTTTTAATTAATGGGATGGGTTTCATAATCCATAAATAGGTTATGGATAGTGACTTTAGGATTTATTTCCTTCATATTGACATATTCCCAAGTTAATACATCCAAAAAATTAGGTAAAAAAGCAACCAAGGCAACCTATTCCAATAAAGCAAGGAAAGAATTGATCTTAATGATCTTTAAACTTGTTAAAGTATTAAGGTTGACATATATATATCTTTCAACATCTATATCATAGCCTTCCTCAAAACACTTTGGTTTAGGATGGATAAATTAGTCTAACACCTTAGGCTCAACTTCTAGGATATTCATTATGGGGATGTCAAGGGTTAGACCAACAGAGGGAGATCTCCAAACCTAACAGATCAAGGGGATTATTTATCTTACAATGAGATCACCTGAGATTAACATATGCCTTTATCTCCTTGAATAGGTTGCATTCCATAACATGAATGAAATATCACTTGAGATTGGACTTAACTAATCTAGTGGTCTCAGTGGGATATGCATTGAGAGAGCCTAGACTTTAATGGCAAAAGTGAGATATGAAGGGAAGCTCAACATTCAAGGAGACATATTGAAAGAGGTATCCAAGAAGAGAAGATTTGACCTAACATCATAGAGTAGAACAGGGAGTTTGTTGACGTGGGTTATAATCTAAAGGAATGAACACTGATCAATACTCAGCTAGATCACAACATTCATCCTTGAGAAAATGAGACTCAGAAGTAGGGGGTGTGGGAATCCATAGAGACACATGAGGAGACAACCAAAGCCTCACTTGAGGGATTTATTTTTGTGTAAATAAATGCCTAGGGATCTTGGTCAACTTCCATAGTATAAACCTCCCCTTCGTGCACAAACTAAACCATGTGAATTATGGCCAATGTGATGGCCTTCATGGTGGTGGTCTAGGGATAGCCAATAATCATATTTTATGAAATATCTAGTTCTAATACACAATACTCAATCCTTACTATTTTAGGGCCAAAATGGACCTAGATCTTCATGATTCCCACTAACATAACCATGTCATTTTTTAAAGCAACACAATCATGTCAAAAATAAGATAGCTTCTTTCTACTGATCCCAAGCTCATTAAACACATGTAGGGGCATGATATTAAATGAAAATCCATCAATTATGCATCTCTTAACATGATAGTCATTAATTGAAGTCTTAATATAGAGGGGGAATTGAGCCCTCTTAACCAAAACTAAAGCATGTGGGAAAGAGGTGGGGTCAAAAGGTAAGATAGGGAGATAATAGTACTCGAATGCATTGGATTTGAGCAAAACTTTGACATCATCTTATAATGGGCCCTCATGAGAGAGACCAAAATCATCAAAGATGAGACCCCTTTTCTTTGGGCAAAGGTGAAAAAGGTCCCAAATGGATATCCTAGCTAAGATGCCCTATAATTCCTCTATGATGAAGTAAGGATGTTATCTAGCCTAGGGAAAGATGTTATGTTGAAATTATAATCTAACTTTAGGGTTCCCTACCCCCATAGGATAGATAGGAGGCACAACACCACTAGTCTCTCTAATAGGGTTAGTGATCTGACCTGAGTGCATGTTGACAAAGAACTCATACCCAATAGAGGCTATGAAAATATAAATAATGACCTTGCTACTCTCATGCTTAGCTTTCCCTCTTGGGTTAGACTGGGAAGAGGAGTTAGAAGAGATAGAAGAGAAAGAAGGGGAATAATGGGCATGGGCCTTGGATTTATTTTTTTTCTTTTCCTTGTCCTGATTAGGTAGAGACTCCTTTAACACATTCAACTTATAATTGGGTTTTGGAAAAGGATAACTCTAAGACAGAGGTGAGGCTTTCACACTAGAATTTTGGGTAGCATAATTAGCATAATTGTTCTTCTTCATTTGATGGAAATTAAAAAACTTGGTGGGGTCATAAAGAAACACCATCCATTATTTTATTGTGTTTGATTCAAAATCCTTCTTTTTAGTTATATTCTTACTCAAAATATTTACCTCATATCTATCCTTCTTGTCCTTATTCTTGGGGGAGAATCAATTATACCATCATCAATCATGTTATAGTTGAAATCATGCAAAGATGATGAATTTTGGGTTGGCATGGGATGCATACCAATCTTTAAACACTCATTATCAACTTTATCATATGAGGTTGGCTCATTCTTGAGGACCTCAAGGTTAACCTCCTACCTCCCTACTCACATGAACATGTCATAAATTCAATCATCTAATAACCTTATTATACATGTATTGATAGTTCAACATAACCTATGCACAAAATCCAAGTTCAACTCACTCTATCCTACATCATGGAGGTGAGTGATTGGATGTCAATGTTGAAAGGTCTAGAGATATAAAAGTACAAGAGGAAGTCATCCAAAAGGAAATGGAAACTAGAGAGAGAATCTAAAGGCAAATTTTAAAACCAAACAAGAGATTCAAATGGTAGATAATGAGTGAAGAACTTCAACATCATGACTTCATCTTATTCCCAATCCATACACCATCATGAATGCCATAATATACTCTTTGTGACTGAAGTCTTGAGTCCCATTAAACTTAGGTAGTTAAATAATAGGAGTAGGAAGAGGAATAACATGCACCCAAGGGGCTAGAGGATTCCTATGGAGATCCTCATAGGCACAATTGATAATGGGTTTTCAATGAGATCTAGGAGAGTTCTTGTGATGGTTATGATGTTTATTATACCAATATACCTCATCATAACATTGATTATGAATGGGATGATACCAAGGTGGCTTTTGATAAGGGAGACACTCATGGTGGAAATCATCCCTATCATGGGGTGGGGAACAACCATAAGAAGGGTACCATTCTCTATGGTGATGATGGGATGAGGTGGAATACTCATGAAAATTGATATGGTAACCTAGGTCTCCATGATGCTAGTCACATGCCATTATACGAGGGTCAATCTAAGGGCATTGATGCTTGGGATAAGCATACCATGGGTATCTAATCCATAGGTTACAATAAAAAAACATGCTCTTTAAAACTCTAAAGGAAGTGCTAAAATGATGGCATGACTCTTCATGATGGAGATGCCTCACTGAGTTAGAATACCTATGAACCAAAACATGGACATGAGGGTGTTATTGCTATAGAGTTTCCTGCTATGAAAGAGGTGGGGAACTCATGAAATAACTGGTTAAGGCACTCAAAATTGAATGGGTGCGATCTATTTTTCTAGAGGAAACATATTGGCTACTCTTAGGGGGAGAAGGGTGTACTTCATTAACCTAAAATCATATATGGTAATCATCAATGATCACATGTATCTCATTAAGTCTTAGTCATGCAAGGGGATCCTCATCACCTTAAATAGGTGAATGAGTCATGGCATGAGGTTAAGGGGAAACATCCATAGATAAATGAATCTCAAACTGGTAGAGAGGAGTTTGAGTCTATTAGCTATAGACCTATCATTATTGTTACCTAAATAATGTGAGAGGGTCTAAGTCACCATTCTAGGTTGAAGTAACCTCTTAGATCCTATGGTGTCTAAGGAATTACATTGTAGTTGTGGCCTACTCATGAGTGATCTTAGGGATAAGACCCTAAATCTGATGAGATTGGTATCCCAAAGGTGGGATGCCATCCATGGATACAATGAAGAATGATCAACTGGGAGACAATATAAAAGACAAACAAATGGAGAACTAGTAGGGAGAATGACACAAAACCAAAGTAGGAGAAAATAACCAAGGTGAGCTTTGAAACACAATTGAAATAAAAGTATGATAGATAATAGAGGGGAGATGGCTAAGATATCTCTAAATGGGATATAAATAGTGTGAGACCATATGTGGGATCCCATAAGGTGTGATATAATGTATCTCCAAGAATTTTAATGGAATCACTAGTGTTTGGAATAAACAAATAACTAGAAGCTAGAGGGTTCAAGGCTTTTATGGGCTATAAGAGATCTATAAAGGCTATCTCATTTACTGACTTGCACCAAGCTATATATATATATATATATATATATATATATATATATATATATATATATATATATATATATATAATTTTAAACCAGGTTAGGGATATAAAAATCAAGTATATAAAGTATGTAGGTATCTCTAGTGTGTATAACCATAGTAAATCAAGTATCTAATACTAAAAAATTAATTGCACACAAATTGTAGAAATAACAATGTTGAGTAAAGAGAGCTAACAAGTAATGCATAAAATTATAATCAGAGGCACTTTGAAGCCAAATAAAAGACATTTTAGCGGGTAAAAATGTTTCTAATAAAGTTTTAAAGATCATGCCTAATATAATTTTGAGATAACTCTTCATTTTCAACATTATTATTCTCTAACAATGCAATTTTCTAGTTTAGCAAGAGATGAAATTGTTTATGAAAATTGTATAGATTATTCTGAGCATTTAGGATATTACTATGTAATGAGAAATGTTTCCAAAGTAAGCATGACATATAATGGAATACATTTCAATAAATGAAAGTATTCTTAACCACATACAAATGTATAAACTTCAAAAAATATCCTAGATAATACCGTAAACAAGCTAAATCACTAAAATAATTAAAGCTTAACATGTATACTACTACAAACAAACAAGAATTTCAAATTTCATAGAAAATTTGCCTCATATAAAAATCAAAATAAGTGTGAAATATTTATACCAATTTATTATCTAAGCTAATAATTAATGAAGGTGGAGGATTAAGCTATGTGTAGGTTGAGCCCAAACTAGGAGCCAAAAGTTATGGAAGAGGTGAAGGCAAATCTGCCAACTAAGAGAGAGCTAATGCAAGGATCAAAAGAATAGGTGAAATGGAGTCTTGATGGGGATATAATCAACCCACAAGATTTATAAACACTATATATATATCAATTTTAATCACCAAGACAAGATGTAGAATAGTAGGACATCCCCTATCATAATTAAAGCTAAGTGTGCCAAGAAAGAACTAGGTGAAATTCAAGAAGGCAGCCAATATTTGAGCGTGATGATAAAGTGGAAACATTAGACAAAAAATTGAGGAGAGGGAGGATCAAATTAATGAGTAAGTGACATATATCTCAACCTTAATCTGCTAAAAAGGCCAAAAAATATCCATTTCTAGTCATTTGGGAAAATACAGGCCCTTTTTTGCATGCTCTGCTAGGTTGTGACTTACTCCATAGATTTTTTTAAGGAAAATTTTTTCCTAGGCTATGGGTTTCTTCCCTAAGATATTTCATGGGTCAAAATATCACTCCAAGTGGTCAACAAGACTTTGAAAAGGCCACAAGAGGCATCTAAAGGGCCTACCTGGTGCATAAAAGGTTAGAGATATGCTAAAGATGTATAGGGGATGGATGTATGATGTAGGAAAGGTTTATGTGAGTGGTAAATTAGTCTAAGTGGGATAACTATGTTTGGTATTCTACATGTGATCTGATGTGTAATCATAGGGATGAGTATGGTCATGGGAAAGTATGATTACAATTCCCACTAGCCATATCATTTGCATGATACATGTTATAGGTGGTCTCCAAAATAACTTAATTTATCTCACTTAGTATTCCATATCATGTGATAATAATGTGAGAAATAATGCCATCTTATGAAAACCTATAACATGAGTCATATTTGAGTCTAATTCTATAAAAGGATTTGCCATGCCTAAGTTTCATATTTTTGATGGCCATGGAAATCTTAGTAATATATTGACTATATATATACTTTATGTTTGGAAATATGGTAATGATAGATGATTTTTTTTAAATATTCTTATAAATTTTTAGAAGGTGATTCCTTAGATTGGAATATCTCCAAAATGTAAACCAAGGAAATTATGAGCTTATTTATGATTAAATTACAATATTAAAGAATAAATTAAAATGTTTACTATGTAAACCCTTTGATTTGAAATAATCTATCTTTACTAAGGGTATTCTATCTCCACTTAAGGAAATACCACTTTACAATTCCTATCCTTCCTTTGAGATACCATACATGGATATTTTTAGCTATGCTTTTGATCACAAGTATGAGTCACATATGGAAATAAGTTTAATTTATTCAATTCCACCTTCACCTAAGAATAAATTTATTCATAAATAAGTATAAATAACTATATCATCTACTAAATAAAATCTTCCAATTAAAATCCATAACTTAAGGCCATAATCAAAGGACGTGTTACAAGGCAATAAGTAACAATAAGGGAGATACTAAAAATAATAGTCAACTACTTAAGTATGATAGTTTTAACTATCAACCACATAATATATAAATATCATTACTTGAAAATAAGATAATCAATTTTCTTCCTAATTATTATCACCCTTCGCATCAACTTGAGTGAGTAAAAGGAGAAATATTTTGTAACTATCATGATATTAATGGACATTATGACAATGATTTTTATGCATTAAGATAATGTATTAAAAAAGTTGTGGATAAAGAGGTTATTACATTTGAAAATTTTGACACTTGGTCAACAAATTCCCTTCTCCATCTTCTTCTACTATTCATTTAATGAATACTAAGACATATCACATAGTTCCTACAATGGTTTTAATGGTTCTTCATTCTTTTAAGTGTGAATTTTATATAAGAATTTCTTATTTTGTTTCACCCATTATAAGAATCAAGCTTACCCAATGTATTCCTAATAAGTATCCAATGCTCGCTTAAGCCCTTATGATAGGCTAACATAGAGAAGGAATCTTTGGAGATGACAAGAAACAATACAATACATGCATGATGGAACTTCATAAGACTCTTGGTATAGAGTGAGGAATATTTATGTATACGCATAATAATTTTATGTCACATATTACTATTATAATTTATCTATGGTCTAATATAATTAACACATTATTGTATATACATAAGACTATTGCACAAGGTAAGTTTACATTCACATAATCATGGTTATAGTTAATGGGAGAATTTTTTGATATCATTCATATAAATATTTCATTTAATTTCCTTGGAAGTTTACTTATATATTATAAAAATAGATTAAAAAACATATAGGAATATAGTTACATCATTACCAGTGCAAAGATGGGTACCAAAATAAACACGTGTATAAGAACAAAAAGTGAAAAAAGTAAACAAATACACATAATGAAATAAATAAAATGTTTGATTTGAATTTGTTATGAAAAAGGTCCATCAAAAAATTTCACATGATTAGAATTCATTTATATTTTTTATTGGCTGGTCAATAAACTTTTTTTCATTACATATGATTTATTATAATGGTTTCATGTATTAGTTTCACACACATACACTTTGTGCTTAAATTCTATACTATTATATGTATTTTAATACAATAAAAAGTAGATGAATCTCATCCTCCACACACATCACCACCATAGTTGACTAATACACCCATATAAGATTAGTATATATATCCAATGGTTACACATATGCTAAATATTTCTATACACCTAGTTTAGAGGAGAGTAGTTAAGTCTCCTAGATAGGCAACTATTTAGTGCCTATTAGCTTAAATAGTTATTCAAGTCTCATAGAGTCCATCATATCCTATAGCATGTACTTATTTAGTAGAAAAAGTAGTTAAACATGTCTAAAAGGCAGTGAGACATTCTTCTACTATACATATAACCTTATAGATTCTTAGGCCTTGTAGAGTTACCCATTGTACACATGATTCCATGAACAAACGTGACAATTACTGTATAACACATGATATTTTACTAGATTATGATATGTATACATATTTTACCTTTTTCTCATTATAGATGACCATAAAATAATGAAATCCCCATACTCCTCCCATTTATGAGATCATTAATTTGAACTTTTCAAATTTAAAATATTTACAAATTATAAAAGTAAATATTTAAATAAAATATAAAAAATATAAAATAAAAAAAATGACATCATCATAACATGATTACTAGAATATATTATTTACATATGTTTTTTAATCACATGTTTGGTAAATGGCATACTATTTTCACACAAACATGATTTTCATAGTGTATGAGTGGGATACAATACATATAGGTTACACATGGACATATAGATTTTTGAATTTCTTATACCTAGTGGCCATGCCAATAATGGAGCACCTTATTCCATAATTTTTACTATCACATGTTATATTATAATGACCTCTATATTATGTTGAGTTATATAAACTGATTACACATGTATTTGTAGTTACTCATATCTTACGCAATGTTAAATGGATATGCTATTATACTATGGTATGAAATTGATAAATATTAATGGTGTAGGATATTATTTACATGCTCTATGCTTCATTTATATTGACTTAATATCTTTCATTCTATGTTAGTTTGCGATTGTATATTATGTGTGGATTCTTGGTCTTATTTATGACATGTTTATGTCGATTATGTGTGTAAATTAGCCTTTTTGATTTGACATATTTATGTTCATTTATTTCTACATATTTATGTCCCTTTTGTGTGGAAATTTTCCTTATTTTTTACAACATAATAATGTCCCTTGCATGTGACCCTTGGCCTTATGTGCGAACCTAAATATTTAGCTTGTTTAGCTTATTGTTCTTGTTGAGCTTGATAAGATTGAGTGGTACCATGATTCATATCATGTACTTTCATTGTGTAGTCTTATCCAATTATATTTTTAGTGATTTTTACTATTGTGTGATTCAATCACACACACGACACTTATATAACTTTCATTAAGTATGTTACATACATGAATTTATGACATATATATTACTAAAATAACAAAATCTCCTCATTTTGACATGATTATACATAATATTAACTTTATACATGAAATAATAAAATAAAATTATACTTATAGATTAGTAACTTATAAGATACATACCTAATATTAAAATGAAGAATTATTATGGTATATTTATAGAGATATAAGCCTCCATGAATAAAAATATTATTTTGAGAATCAGAGTATAGGTTTTAGATATTTAGAGTGATTAATATATGAAATGATTTTAGTTACATGAAATATATTGGCACACTAGTAAACCATTATGGGTGAATATGCCAAACATATTCACCTCATTTATATTTACTTGAGTATAGATTCATACACATTTGGGTTCATATACATGGGTATATGTACATATTTTAAATGAAGATTAATTACAAGTTTTGACACACATATATTAGAGATATAGGCTCTCAAGTTTATAATATAGATTCATAACATTTTATATTTTTAGTTACAAATTAAGGGGGCATGATACTAGTTCATGTACATATATATGATTTAAAATTAATGAGTCATGATACTTGTTCATGTACATACATACTATAGTAGTTTACAATTTCCATAGTTCCAAATGGGCATGATAATAATTCAAGCACATTTACACCTTTCTAAATGATATCTATTACATTTTTATTTACAAATTACGTTTTAGTCTGAAATGAGTAGTGAGTAACATGGAATCTATAAATCTATCTATACTACTTATTCATTTTTTTAAAGGTGTTATATATTGAGGTTCAATGATGCTCAATATAAATGGAAATAATACTATAGAAACCATCATTTGGTTCTAATTCTCTATAAGACCTAAGTATTTATTTGTGTTAGTAAATCATGTACTATCCAAATATTTATGAGGGTTGGGGAATGTTATCCCAATATAAAGGCTTTTATATATACATAATATTGGTTTTGATCACCTTTAATTTTTCTATGGTTTAATAAAAGAAACCACCCTCTAAGAGCTTTTGAGAAAAAATCACCTTTCTCCAATGCTTCAACAAGGAAGCATCATCTCTAATAATTTTTAAGGGTAACATGGTTTTCATAGACACATAGGTATACTACTTCCTTTTTATTTACTTTTAAAAATTCAAGTTCAAATTTCTAAATTTTAATTTATCAATTTTATATACCATATGTTTTTGGAGGTTTTTATTTTGTGTGACTTGAAAAATTAGATTATCCTACCAAAGACAAAGTGTGTTGTACAAATTCATGTATATATTTTTGTTTTAATTTATCAATTACATTATTATAATAAAATTTTGGTATTTATAGTTACTAAAATATGGTATTAAGTACTTGATAATGACAAGCTTGGCATACATTTACCATGAATGCCTTGCCTATAAAAATATGGTCCTAAATTTCCATCTCATCCTATCCTAGTTGTTTTTATGGGTCTAACCCTTATATTATAGTGCTACACACCTACAATAACCTCACTATCTATTTCAAACATGCATACATGAGTGTTTTTTGGTTTAGTTCTCATGTGTATAGGTTATTACCATTAGACTTAGTCATTATCATTAGTCAATATTGACCTAAGCCTAATGGTATAGACCCTCTCCTCAAAATGAATAATTTATGAAATCAAATATTTCCTTAGTGTGGGCCCACCTACCTAGCATGTTAATGGTGTGACAAATTACCCAATCAAACTTTAATGGTGTGACAATTTACTTTCCTTATATCTACGAGTATAAAACTTTATCAATCAAGACCAAAAAAAATTAGTCAAAATAATAATAAATTTTCCCTTGATTTAACTATATCAACTAGAATTGGCATAGTTTTATCCTTAATTATTAGTCCATGTAACTACATAGATCAGGCTCAATATATTTTATGCTTACATTTTTATCTAAATAATTACATTAACCATGGTTGATATAGTAAATTATTTGATCATTATTCTTGATCACTATATCTTTTATTGACTACATCGACTAGACTCAATATGGTCTATCCATCACATTTCTATCTACATAACTGCATTAACCAAGATTAATTTACTACTTTTTATGCTTTATTGAGTTGGTTGATAACATTCATTTCTTGTAATAAACTCACTTACCTTTTCAATTCTCTAATACAATTCAACATCCTAAAATCACTTATTAGAATCTCTCTTGATATTATTAGCCCATTTAGTTTTTAAATGGGTCACTCTTTCCTCCCTACTTTATCCACCAATGAACATCACACTTCATGGTGAAATTATTCCCAACAACCATCTAGATATATTGATTATAACATGGTTTAAATCACTCAAAATTATGATATATATTATTTCCATATATTCAAAAACCTAGATGACAATACCATTTATAATCCTAACATGAATAGTAATTTATCGAATCTTTCCTACTTCACCATTGGATCAACAAATAATAAACTTAAAAAAAACCCTCTGGGGAATCCTCCTACCACTAATGTAAGGAATGTTCCTCCTACCAATATATGGATTGCACCCCCTTATAATAATCAAATCCACCTATTGAT
Source organism: Torreya grandis (assembly GCA_037957365.1). Taxonomy (NCBI): domain Eukaryota; kingdom Viridiplantae; phylum Streptophyta; class Pinopsida; order Cupressales; family Taxaceae; genus Torreya; species Torreya grandis. The sequence continues at coordinate 1,558,418 of JARHVA010002433.1, read as the reverse complement.
ATAACCCAAATTATTGCACAAATGATTCAACAAATGAATATTATGTAAACAACTAATAGCTCCCAAATTCTCCAAATGAAAAATCATATCTTAAAAATGACAATTCAACCTCCCATCATTTTGTCTCTACATAAATAAAATTTTATTCCTCCTCTACTCAAATATGCCAATAGTAACATCATTCCTCAATCTATTATTCATAAAAAATTACTATACATATTTAAAAAGAACCTTTACCTCCATTTATTATATCCATATATATTTGAAACATTTCTTCAACTATTACATATGATGGGACTAAGTATTTGACTATCTTTCTGTGATGTCCCTTACTTAGGGGCTCTCTTATCTGCACAAAAGCTCTGATACCACTGTGATGTCCCTTACTTAGGGGCTCTCTTATCTGCACAAAAGCTCTGATACCACTATGATGTCCCTTACTTAGGGGCTCTTTTTCTTCCTACAAAAGCTCTGAAATACTGTAATATCCCCTTCAAATAGGGAATATATAAACTCATAAAGCTCTAATCACAGATACAAATTTTAGAATAGATTCAAGTATGCATAAACAAATCACAGCTCTTATCATTCATTCAGATGATTACAAAAGATGTCCTTCTAAACTATTACAATTATAGTCCTCTCTTATGCATATAAAACATGAAATACAGTATTGAAAACCCAGACTTTGCAAATCTGGGAGTGAAATCTAAATCTGAAGGGTCTCAGCCTTTCTGTGTCGACACACAGACGCCGTCGTCAGTCGATATCTCGCCGACGTCAATCGCTGTCAGTCGGCTTTCTGTCGACGTCAGTCTTAAGTAGACCGATGTCGGTCACCGGAAGCTCTCTCTGCCAAGGTCGGTGCCTGATGCAGATCTGTACAGACCTGTACGGACTTGGTACGGCCACCAACCTGTCTGTTCTTAACCCCTGATAGCTGAACAACCTGATGATCTCATGAATATATGATTCTAACATAGAAGATCTATATCTATATAACTTATTGGATCGAAAACTAAATTAAGAAATACCTGTAATACTGTGATAACTTCTGAGTGAAGTTATCTCTGAACCCTGAAATTCTGTGATAACTTCTAGATGAAGTTATCTCTCAAATACCTGTAATACTTTGATAACTTTTGGGTGAAGTTATCTCTCAATTTGGCAATAGATCGGCTGATCTTTCACAACCTCTGAATCGCACATAATGAAGAGTTGACGTTCTCCACTGCAATGGAATCCTGGAACCCTTGGCTCAGTCTTCACAGAAGAATTTCTTTAATTTTCAATAATCAATAATCTATGCATAATACAAACTCTCTCCCATGAGAACTCTTATACCCTTCCAAAGGTGTGCTTGCTAAAATTAGATTTCCTCAAATTAGAACTTGGGGTTCTAAAATTAGAATTCCTCAAATTAGAACTTGGGCTTCTAAAATTAGAATTCCTCAAATTAGAACTTGGGTCTTAAAATTAGACCAATTAATTAATAATTAATAATTAATTAATATCTAATTTAAAATTAGACCAAATAATTAATTAATTAATATCTCATTTAAAATTAGACCAAATAATTAATATTTGATTAAATCAATCAAATATTAATATCTCCCTCAATACATGTCAGATCCTCAAACCGTCTGAAGTTGGGGAATCAGGGAGTGATTCTGCACATGACCATATCAAAACAAGGGTGCTCCACTGTATGTCAAATATCCCTAAATAATAGGAGCTCAGGCCAAATGTGTCTAAAATAACCTGAATGAGAGCCAACTATAGGAATTCTATAAATCAAAGCCAAGCCAATCTCCATCATGACCCTCTATCCATCCAATCAGCCTACAAAGGTCGCATAATAGGCTAATCATCAAGCCTGTCAATGTCCATGAAAAAGGAGACATGACAATCCGCCCCTCCAAAAATTGCTTGTCCCCAAGCAATCTCAGAACAATGAACCACTCGATCCACCTGGATCCCAAATGTAGTTATGTTCTGCACTGCTATGAATCAATGCAAGTACCTGCAACATCAACAGAAGTAGAACAAAGAGGAACCCATAATCAAATTGGTGAATGCAACTCAACCAAACTCTAAGAGCACAACTACCATAGTCAAGAACACATGAGAACCAAACTCTCGAAGCATCATAACCCAAGTAGAAAGGACAACTCAGACTGCCAATTCCATCTGCAAGAGATGGTGCCAATTCGTCCCCTAATGGATGGTAAGAAATTGGAGCCAATCTATACCTGTGTGAAATCAAATCTTCTCTCTCTAGGTCAAAAGAAGAATAATGAGCATACCCCACCTCAAAATCCTTGTGAGGTAGCATAGTAGATAGGATCCCTATAATCTCCCCACCCAATCTGCTAATAGCACTAGTACCTTGGATGAGAACACCTTCTGTCACCCTATGCGAATCCAGATGAACACCTGCACTAGCCAGCAAATACTCCATGAATGACTCCGTGCAGTAAAAATTATATGTGGAAGCATCAACGTACTCCCCCACACACCACAATTGATCTCTCTGTAAAGGTGGCACAATCAACTGGACCACACTATCATCTGTGTGAGAAGAATCAATCTGGAGAGGTATCCTAAACTCATCAGAACCAGGTACTCCCAAATCTTGAACCGGTGTGTCAGCCTCAACAACATGTTTCTCAGCTAAAACTATAGGACCGTACTCACCAACAACACTCAATGTACTAACCTCAGAGTCTGGGGCTGGTGAAGACCGTAAATGCTCTAACTCCATGGTCATCTCAGCCAAATGAAATTGTGACTCCTCATAAGCTAACTGCGTAGTCTCAAGAATCTCAGAAGTCACCTCTAGCTACTGAGTAAGATCACTCACCTTATCTTCCTTGACCAACAATGCATCATATGCTATGCTACCCCACTCCATAAGATAATCTCTGTCGGTGACCAACTGCATATAATCCTGTCTCAAAATCTGGATAGCCTCCCATAAAGAGTGGATCTCTGTCAAGGACAAATAACTACCTCCCTGCTTGATGCTAGTAGGAGAACCCCATCCATAAACTACTAACAACTGATGAGCATCATCGAAATGCTTGCAAGCGGTAGGAATGTCTCGCTCACTAACTCTCAGCTGACTAGACACATGGTGGCACTGGCTAGATTGTCTCCTATAATCCTCCTCTGATGCATGGTCTAAAAGAGTAGACTCAAAATCACTGATCTCTGGAGTACTACCATCCATACTCTATGAATCAACTCCATAGCTTAGATCAACATATGGAGTATCAATAACTATAGAATCATGGTCTAACTCCTCCATACTGAGAGAAACGGCTAGTGAAACTAAGTCCTCAAAATTGTCCACTGCATCCTCCTGAGTATCTTCTACAATAATCAGATCCTGGGACTCTTTTAAAATCTCTATCATAACTGAGAGATCATCAACCCTCAGTACACTAACACCTGAGCACACCTGTACACTCTGAGTGCAAGCATCGGACTCATCCTCATCTAACTCTGAAGAAATTGTTGCTGAAACTATCTCATCATCACAATCTCCCGCTCCCACATCCTCTGTAACTAACTGAGAGTCTAAATCCCCATGACTAATCTCATCCACATGTCTAACAATTGGTGTAGTGCTACCCTCAACCACTGTTGAGACCTCTTGTTTCTCCTTCATTCTATTTTGTGATGTGGACCTTTTACGAATGGATGCCATATACCGTAATAATTTGTCTTCAAATGTAGGATCTGAAAGAGTTTCATTCATCCTCCTCTAGGTTTCAACCAACTGGTTCAAACTTTGTTTCAGCTTCTTCATATCCTTGTCCCACTGTTTCTGAGTACTTGAAGACATCATGGATACTTCGTTGATTCAATCTACCCAACTACCCAACAGGATGGCAAGACATTAGCTCTGATATGCCCAACAGGATGGCAGGAATTTGGCTCTGATACCACTGTGATATCCCCTCCAAACAAGAAATATAGCAACACAAAAAAAACTCTGAACAAGATATAACTTTTGTTGAATAAATTTAGAATAATCACAACAATATAGTCCCTTAATAACAAATTACAGATTGTATCACTTTTTGTCTCTACACAACTCTAATATATAGCAAATAAAGCTCTGATCACAGATACAAATTGCAGAATAGATTCAAGTATGCATAAACAAATCATAGCTCTTATCATTCATTCAGATGATTACAAAAGATGTCCTTCTAAACTATTACAATTATAGTCCTCTCTTATGCATATAAAACATGAAATACAGTATTGAAAACCCAGACTTTGCAAATCTGGGAGTGAAATCTGAATCTGAAGGGTCTCGGCCTTTCTATGTCGACACACAGACGCCGTCGTCGGTCGATATCTCACCGACGTCGATCGTTGTCGGTCGGCTTTCTACCGATGTCAGTCTTAAGTAGACCGATGTCGGTCACCGAAAGCTCTCTCTGCCGAGGTCGGTGCCTGATGCGGATCTGTACGGACTTGGTACAGCTGCCAACCTGTCTGTTCTTAACCCCTGATAGTCAAACAACCTGATGATCTCATGAATATACGATTCTAACATAGAAGATCTATATCTGTATAACTTATTGGATCGAAAAGTAAATTAAGAAATACCTGTAATACTGTGATAACTTCTGAGTGAAGTTATCTCTGAACCCTAAAATTCTGTGATAACTTCTGGATGAAGTTATCTCTCAAATACCTATAATACTTTGATAACTTCTGGGTGAAGTTATCTCTCAATTTGGCAATAGATCGGCTGATCTTTCACAACCTCTGAATCGCACACAATGAAGAGTTGACGTTCTCCACTGCAATGGAATCCTGGAACCCTTGGCTCAGTCTTCACAGAAGAATTTCTTCAATTTTCAATAATCAATAATCTATGCATAATACAAACTCTCTCCCATGAGAAATCTTATACCCTTCCAAAGGTGTGCTTGCTAAAATTAGATTTCCTCAAATTAGAACTTGGGGTTCTAAAATTAGAATTCCTCAAATTAGAACTTGGGCTTCTAAAATTAGAATTCCTCAAATTAGAACTTGGGTCTTAAAATTAGACCAATTAATTAATAATTAATAATTAATTAATATCTAATTTAAAATTAGACCAAATAATTAATTAATTAATAATTAATTAATATCTCATTTAAAATTAGACCAAATAATTAATATTTGATTAAATAAATCAAATATTAATATCTCCCTCAATACATGTCGGATCCTCGAACCGTCTGAAGCTGGGGAATCAGGGAGTGATTCTGCACATGACCATATCAAAAAAAGGGTGCTCCACTATATGTCAAATATCCCTAAATAATAGGAGCTCAGGCCCAATGTGTCTGAAATAACCTGAATGAGAGCCAACTATAGGAATTTTGTAAATCAAAGCCAAGCCAATCTCCATCATGACCCTCTATCCATCCAATCAACCTATGAAGGTCGCATAATAGGCTAATCATCAAGCCTGTCAATGTCCACGAAAAAGGGGACATGACACTTTCTTAAACCTTTTATGAATCTTTACAAATAATGTGTCCAAATTAATAATTGTTATAATATTAAACTTATTGCTAAAAATATAATGGGAACTGATCTATAATGGTATAACCAACTCTCTCAACATTACATTTTACTACTAGAATATTTATTCAATACTCTATTTAAGTAATTTAAACACATTGACCTTCTTTAAAATTACCTTAGTAATTTCATAAATGCTAAGTAATTACTTAATGGATTAAATCACACCTTTATCAAACTATGGAAATCATTATATTATAAAGTAGATCATAACATGAGTGATGATAATATTTTAAAGCTCTTTATCATTGATCTTAAACCTTATCTTTAATACAAGGTTCATATTTTCTCTCCCCAAACCCTAGAAGATGATTTTGATTAGGTCAAAAGATAAGAGTTTCTCATGACTCAATTTGAACCTTCTCATAGTCTCATCAATAATTATTTCCAAACTTCAAATAATGAAATAAATATTACCAATTCCATATCTCAACCTCCTTAAACCAAAATAGGGGAAAAATATATATTCAAACTCCCTTCCACCCCCCCTTGACCATGTCTAAAATGAGGAAATTATTACCTCCACATAATACTTTCATTCACACTACCAATTATCCTCCCTAATGGTATGATCCTAACAAATTTTGTTGGTTCCATGTAGATGCTGGTCATTATCATGAAAAATCGCATGCCCTTACAAAATATGTAGTTTCATTATTGTTAGGAGATACTTTTTTCCATGACATTATGATATATACCCATCATACTGAGTACCTTAAATCTTTTCAAACGATAAATTATTCAAAATATACCAATTAAAAATCTTAAAATTATCTTCTAATCCCAATACATAACATTCAAATGAATATTTTATTTCTATTAATTATAATTGTGATCAATATTATAATAATTCTCAGTATGTAAACATGGCTAAAATAAATTATCATCATAATCTCACTCACAAAGATCTCATCACCAAACCTAAGAAGACTTCCTTTGAGGAATAACTTCTTAAATATACTATAACTACTACATCATATTTAGAATTAATAACTAGTGATCAGTCATCCCCACATGTGGAAACTCAACCTAGTTTCTCATATCCTATAAAGACTACCATTTATAATAAACTTGAGCCTCATGATAATTCCTCTTAAAAATTGCATTGGAATTTTTTGGATCAACTTACTATTTGATTTTAAAAATTACATTCATGAAATTAGTTATAACTTTTCCTAATCATCATAGGTTCCTTATGAAACAATTGTAAGACATCAAGGAAACCTCATATAATGATTCTAAGATACCTTATTTATCTTTTGATGGTCCCCCACCCACAAAAATTCATGTTATTGAAACAATTTATTCTTATACAAAACCCACCATAGAATTTCCTGAAGATGATATGATTAATAATGAAATTATTTTTTGAGATGATGATCCATCACTCTTTTTTAAAAATTGAATATTAGATTAAGGTTCAGGAATTGATGTTACCTTTCTTTTTCTCATCTAAAAAATTAGATACATCAAAGAAAACCTTAAACAAAATCATCTTCCTTATCATGAATTTGATAAAACCAATAAAAAACCACTTTTTTGTGTTTATATTCCCCTCATAATTGGACCCAAAATAATTCAAACCAAACTTATGGTCTTTGATATTACTTTATCCTATAACATACTTTTAGGAGGTCCATGGGCTCATCATATGTGAGATATTGCATCTTTTAGTAGACAATTTATTAAATGTATCCATAATGGAAAATGTTATAAACATGAAGTATAACCAAATATTTATATCATCCAACTTCCAAATCCTAAATATCAATACCTCATTCTTATGATTACAAATGTCAGTAGTCATCTTCTACCTAATTTCATCAACATGCATTCTAATTTACATGCCTTTCTTCCATAATTTTATGATGATGAATATAATGAATTGTAAACCATTTTTAATACCTCTTTATTATCTCCCCATATAATAAAATGGATACATACTTTTATGCTTCCACAAGATCATATTGTTCCATTAATTGATGATATTTTTGATAGTCATCCGTCATGCAACACATATTGATTTAAATTTTTAGGGTTTATGGATTTTAATCCCTAGGTTGGTAAAGGGTATATGTATAGTAAATCAAGATAAAATTATGTAATAAATAAAACCACTGATTTGTAATATAATTGACCTATTTTGACCTTTATAAAAATAATAATAAATGATGTAAAAAAGTACATAAAAATTAATTGAGACAAGAGATATTGAGGCTAAAAAGTGAGAAAAGAGTTGATCTGAGTGTCATAAACAAGATCCAAGTTTCAAAAACCTTTCCCTATAGTATCACCCTAATTGAATAGTAGAATCAATGGCTCTAGTGTCCTTTTGGTGTTAGTTTCCTCTATGTAGAACTATTCTAAGCTTTTAAGTGAACCTATGTTTGATTCTACCAATCTTGTTCCTATGTGCACAAGTTATGATTCCATGTAGGTGACATATTTTGAATAATTTTATATGCAAACCATAAACTTCCATGTTGTTAGGGCATCTGGTTGGAAATATTATCAAAGTGTGATGTTAGTTGGGTAAACTAGACATCTTTAACACCCTACTATGATGATATTTGTCTACATACCAATACTCTGAGGAGGGATCAAGATCAATGTATTTCTACCCATCTAAGTGTTAATTCAAGTATAAGTGAAGCTAGTATGAATATTGGTTTGAGTGATTTAAGTGTGCTTAAGAATGTAAATCTAAGCAGTCTAAGCTTAGGAATGTTGTAAATAGATATATGTAGAAGTAAGGTAAAACAAGTATTAATAACCTTGATTGTACACAACTTGTTATGATTTTTTTTATTTGAATCTAGTTTACATCTAGTGGATAAATGGATAAAATTCATGTATATATAATTTTATAGTGCTTGTGTGGGGATTAAATGAGGTCTACAATGACCCTATGTGGTTTTTAATTTGAAAATATATTACTTCATCTCTAAATTCAAGAAATGGACAATAATACCCTAAATGGGATAGTAAAACCATTGGTGCTACTATCCAAAATATGGTATTAGTGTCCAGATGGCATAACCTAGGGAACTAGGGGATAAGATGCTAAAGTGAGGGTCTGGGACTACTTTAATGATGTTTAGGGATATATGTGTTCCATATGAAGACTAGATGAGTGTCTAAATAGGCCCCAATATATATGTCTAGGGCTAATTTAGGGATGGGTGGTCTTAAGTAACACTCTTAGCACTCAAATGTCATTTTTAGATGACTACATTTGGCCCCCATTTATTATAAAAATGTAGGAAAGTGAAATGAGTAGGATCAAATAAAAATAAGTATGTCTAAACTCACCTAAGAGGTGAATCCCATGAGTCTATATCTAAGTATGTGAATCATGCTCCATTTCATGTCCTACAAATGAAACATGCATAGATCAGTCCTTACTTAGGAGATATTAAAATAAAATATAAAACTAAGTAAAGAGATAAGAAAGAGGAAAGGAATGAATATACCTCACGAGGTATGTGAACTAATGCATAAACTTTTTGACAACATATATGTGTGTAGATAGTGATCAATTGGTTAATAAATTAGATTAAGCTAATGGATTACGCAATCCCCATGTGTGGGTGGCTCAAGACCTCAATCTAGTTTTTAATCTATCATTTCCAACCCCTACTTGGTAGATCATGACCTCTAATTAGATTGGATTATATTGATGGTGTGTCTAACCCTCTCATTGTAGGTGGATCAAGAACTCAAGTATACTATGACTTCACCATTGCATACCCATGTGTAGTATATGCATATAAAACTAAAATTGCATGATGTAACTAAAGATGTAACTTTAAAATGTAAAAATGCATCTAGGCCACTCAAGAATATTAATCATATTAGAGCCACTCAAGAATGCCAACCACTATAAATGGATTAAGGTATCGATCTAATGTGTAGCTCAGAACATGATGTATAGTGTGTATAACATAGTAGGGAATGACATGGAGTTTATCATTCCATCTGACCAACTAGTGCATAAGTGATCTTATGGAAATAATGTTCTATGCACATGTACCAAAATTTGATATCTGAATATATGGATTATAAATTTATTTGTAATAACTTATATCTAAGTATCTAAAACTAAAATAGGAATAGTCATATTGTGCATGATGCCCCCTATTTAAGAAAATTAGTATATTGAGCCAAAATTAGTAACTTATAATTGAATCTATACAACCCTACAATGTACCTACTATAATTTTATAGCTAATCTATAATTTCCTAAAATTAAGGCTATTGGATAGTGTATGAAATAATAAATTCATCATGTCCATAGATAATTCCTAGATCAGATGGGATAGAGCACACCTACACTTTTGATTAGGGAGCATACAATTATTAAGCAGGAGCATGACCAATATGAGGATCTACTAGACCTGATTAGGGGATCACTTGTCATAACACACTATGTAAGATAGGATTCCAAATCCTATAATATAACACAATCACATAAAAAACCTAAAAGAGTGATATTATTTAATATTTCACTAATCTAATAACAAGAAAAGAAAATCTAATTTAATGCACACCAAATCTTATGGCACCAAGTGAGGGTTAGAAATAAAACAAAATAAACTACTAAACTAAACATGTATATAAAACATATACTCATGTCAATGTATATGAAATCCTAATACATGGAAGAGAAGAATACAAATCCACTATCTATCTACTCTTACAAAGGAGTAATAAAGTTAGGAATAATTACCTTTGAAGATGAACCTATCAAGCCTTAATCTCCCCCTTAGCTAAGGTGATTCACAAGAGATTATCATGGTATGTAAGGATAACTAATATAAATCAGCTCTAATATACATAACCTATCTAAGCATCAAAAAGACTTATCCATAAGATAAGATTAGAGCTCCAAAGAAACAATTGAATCATAAATCTTTATTCCCCATATAGAATGGTCAATAGTCAAATATTCATTCATACTTCTTTGCTTAATTCTTCACTCTTATGAAATGGTGGTAAATTACCTTGTATATACAATATTATATTACCCTAAAATCTTTCAAGAATGTTGGTTGTGCTAGGTTGACCTAATCAACCTAGCATGTTTTTGGGTCTAACTCACTAGGTTTATGTTAGGTCAACTAAGAGGCCAAGAAACCAAAAGAGAGAAAAAGTCCCTAAACTATGTTAGGTCAACCTAGTCAACCTAACATAATAGACATGTCAAGAGGGTGATAAGGAAATAAATGAAGGATAAAACAAATAAAATGATATAAATTGATAAAACTAAGAATAATAAGTTTGGGGTCAATGGTTTCAAGAGGCTAGAGTGTGGATGGTAAGTGGAAAAGGAAAAATAATCTTATGAAGCATCGATGGTATACCCACCCCTTTCCTAGTGCACCCCTTAAAACACGAACTCAAAGAGATTGAGACTCGATAGGTTCTTGCAAGATACAATGTGTCAATAATCAATACAATTTAAAAATATTATTTGTATATAGATAGTAGTGTCATATCTTGGATAGTAACACTACTAATGCTAGTGTATTAATTTAGGTGTTAATGTCCAATTGTATTGATTTATGTAAAACTAAGACCAATCTCTATGTCACTATTTCCCACTATGTTTTCTTGAAATTAATTTCTATATTCTATGTCTCTATGCTAAAAATTATACTCTTAGTCTATTTGAGTAGCATAATTTCTATGACAAACCTATGTGAATGCCCCCTATTTTTATTGGAGTTGTTGAACCTATAAAACAACTATTATCAAAATAAAAATCTCTAAAATATATTTGTTAGTCACATTATATATGATATATACATAATAAACCAATATAATGTGCATAAATGACATCAAAATGTAAGATAATCTAAGCATAAGTTTTAATATACGATGTATGTTATAAATTTGTAATATACAATGTATGGTAGATATAGTATTCATAAGGATGTTAATATAGATATAACAATGTATATGAACAATAAATCTAAGTAATAACTAAGTATATACCTAGGGGGATGGTGTATGTTGTCCATTAAGGCACCCAAAGAGTAAGGGGAGATGCATGAAGTCCCTCATGGCATATATAATTGGAGTGTGAAAAAATAAATAGACAAGTGTCATGGCCATGACATATACATAAAATCATACATAAAAAAAACATAAGGCACACAAATTAGGCCATGGAGACATAGTACAAGGGACATGGGCACATGTCACTAAATCAGAGAAAGCATGACATACACAGACATGTTCAAATGTCTACATACACAAATAACAAACAAGTTGTCTTAGAGTTACATAGAAGGATATGTTGAAATTTATACATACACAATAAATAAGGCATACACAAGGACATGGACACATGTCCAAAACATGCATATAATGAAAATAAGTGGTGTAGATTTGTTGAGTAATGTCATATTAAAATTCCCTCAAATATATGTAAAAGAATATAGACACAATCAAGTCTAAACTAATAAATATAGAAATGAAAGTATGTATGAACATGTGGTACAAGTTTGTATAAGATAAAATATGTACATAAGCTAATTCTAGAGTATTAGTAATTAGTGATGAATCTAAGTAGTGTAGGATGGTTAATATCAAGACATAACAATGTTAAATCTATGATGTAGAGTTTAGAAATATGTAACAATTTAAGCATGTATGTGTGGTAATAAAATGAATTTACTAATATATATAGCATATGTAATTTTGGAAAATATAAGAAATATTAATATTTCATATAATCTAAAATTTGTATTTTATGAGTAAATATTTGAATTTCTTAATGTTTTAGCATATTATATTATTTTTTTTATTTTTTAGATATAATATATGTACAAGAAACGTGAAAATAAAACTATATAAAAGGACAAGAAATAAGGAGATTATGTATAATAATGGAAGAACATAATAATTGATGAGTTTCATGGGAGACTCATCATCAATGTGAACTATTTCAAATAAAAGAACAATAATAATGTGTGCTATGTGAAAATTTAACTAATGTCCAAAACCTACTTTACTAAGTGGTTTATATTTGACACTACTTATAGAGTGGTGCTAGGAATTTGTGAAGTTAACAATGGTGTCATATGAATTTTAGGGATCTTGGGGACCCATATGGTAGAAGATGTGTTAGTTGACATGGATGCCTTGTGCTGAAAACCCTGAGAACTCAATAACACTGATCTTGGAAAAAAATGGATAGAGGTAAGCCCTCTAAAATATGCAACATATATATGATGTAGGGGTATTTATAGTAAGGTTATTCATCAAAGAGTATGTGTACATGGTAACACTCTAAGAGTAAACCTCACCTGCACTAGTGGATCAACTGAAGTCTATGGTGTAACGATGAAAAATATGTTCAAAACTATAATTGGTAGTTGTAGTGACTTCTTATGGGATAGGTAAAGGATACTCATATGAAATACCCTCAACTATGACCACCTAATTATCACATATATAATTGAAGCATTTATGCATGGTGGATGAAATTTATTGTCATTATTATATCCATGGCGTACCTAATAACATGTTAAATATGCCTAGACTAGGTATTACTAAGAATCTAGTAGCCACATGTGCTAGTCCAACCTGTAGTAGAAGTAAAATATCCCCAATGGATCTCTAAACATGGCCATTCAAACCACATAAAACTATGATAGTCAGAGAAATGTCCTACTCTAAATAGCCAAAATGTCTTATAAGTGTGATAGTATACATGTTAATACTTGACCCATTGTCAACCATAACAATCTGAATAGGATGAAAATCAATGTAGGATCATACAAAGAGTTCATATAAATCTGAATCATCATCAATAATCTCCTAATATAAGAAAGTGATGAGTTTTCTAGTTGGTAATTTAGTATGATACACACTAATGATATTATGTAGGGGTTGTGCTTCATCTGTAGTAGTGTGATATAATGCTAACGGTAGGTATGGATGATATGTATAGTGAACACCTAAATTTATCCCTACCTCATTAGTTGTATGCTTTGTAAATGGATCTAAAAATATTTTCAATGCCTTAAATTTTATTTTTTGAAATTTGGGTGCCTCTGTGGGTGTTCCCACATCAATGATGTTTGCCTCTATCAAATCTTGTATCTTATGTTTTAAATTGATGCATTTATTTATAGTATGACTTTGTGCTTTGTGATAGTCATAGAATGCATTGGAATCATCATTATTTGGAAGAGGCCTAGTCATATCAACCTCTTGGATGGGAAAGAGAGATACGACATTGCATTATAATATCTATTATAAAACATTTGTTAGTGACTCTATAAGGTTTGTGAAAACTCTCCATGGAGGAGCTGATAAAACTAAGTAAAGATGTGGCTCTGAAGTTACATTAACTATGGCATTTTGATCACTCTTATTTTTAGTGTCCCTTACTTTATATGGAGGATTATTATAACTCTTAGTATTTTATTCTAATCCACTTATAAATTCTAATTTTACATAGAGAAAATCTTGACTTATTTTTCTTTCATTGTGTGGCATAAATCTATGAATGTTGGAAACATCTTGAACAAGATAGCTTCATGAAATGTTATTATTAAACTATGTTAGAATAAGTCTTGGAGATATCTATCTACCATGGGGCTAGTGATCTTTTCCAATATAGTTTTGTATCATAGGACATATCCTATAATAGGCCCATTGGATTTATTATTAAGTTGTGCCACATAATCATATGGGATCTTATCAATAATGTTAATTGAAAAGTTTGCTAAAAACATAACTTATAATTGATTTAATTTGGTGATAGACTATTTTAGAAGATCATATAACCATTACAAGGCATGGTCCTTTAGACTATGTGGAAACAACTTAGTAAGAAACCAATCATTAGATACATAGTACAAACATGTTTCATGAAAATATCATATATGGTCCTTTGGGTCACCCTTACCATCATACAAAATAAGCTCTGGTGCCATGAATATGGATGGAAAAATATTTGTCACTATGTTATGTGCCAAAGGTGTATGTAAAAGAACATGATAATCTAAGGCATGTGATGGCCTAGTAGCACCCTTCTCAATATGTAACACCTTAGCCTATAGATAATGAATACCATGCATAAGGGATTGTACATCTAGAGAGGAAGAGTGTGTACTATCTATAGGTGTTGTTATTATTTAAGGTTTTCAAGTTATAATAGGTTATTGTACAAGCTAAGTTGCCCCCAAAATAGGTGTAATAATATTATTATTTGGGGGATTAGAAGATAGACCATTATTTTATGTGTTATTTATAATAATTATGGATTAAAAAATATATGCATGATCATGGGGTTAATCCGGAAATCTATCTCTAAAACTCTATAAAATCTCATCCTTATTGACAAAAGGATTTTCACTATTAAGTGTGGGTAAAGTGTCCTAATTCTCATCTTGTGTATTATTTTGATCTTGAGTGATTTTTGAATAACTATTTATAGATGAACTTTGTTGTGATTTATTGTTTTGATTTATGACATTGCTTTTCACAAATTGAATAGGTGAAGATTTATATACATGATTGACACTAATTTACCCTGGGGGATTTTTTATTGTAATATGATTTTCCAATGTTGTAATATTTTCATGTAATATTTGATTTTGATTTTTTAATTTTTAAATTAACCTACTCATATTGATAATTTTATTCCTTAGAGTCTCACAAGTGAAAACCCTAGTTACTTTTAATTGAACATGTAGGCACACACCCTATAGAGAAGAGGTAGAGATGTGGATAAGCTGAGTATTGACATTATTAAAAATAATATAGGTTATGTCATCTCATGTAGGAGTCATAACATGGACCTAGTTAGATGGAAATTATCTATCACCCTCATGAATATGCAAAGGAGAAAGATATTCTTCCATGTGCATAAGATAATACATTGAAACTTGAAACATGGTTGTTATGGTATTAAATTTATGGAATAAGTCCAGTAAACTATATTGTAATTGATCCTATATGTAAGGATTTATTTATTAATTTAATTCCACATAAGATAAAAATAACATGCCAGAGATATAATGGAATATGACATACATTTCAACTGATATAAATCATCATGTGCATATGTGTTTATGTCATCTTTGAATTAATTCCAAATGAAAGGAAACAAGTATATAAATGAAGCTAGAAAACTTTGTAAAAAAAAGTGATGAAATTAATCTATCATTATTATCATTTTTATATGAAATACAAATAAAAAAATAAAAGGATATGAAATCTGAGTGTGGGTCCTAGAAGGCTAGAAACATAAACCCTAGGGTTATATACGATTAGGGTTTTTTCAAATTTCAAATTAATTCAGGTTCACCAAATGATTTAACTTTTTAGGGTTTATGGATTTTAATACCTAGGTTTTTAAAGGGTCTTAGTATATTAAATCAGGGTATAAATATGTACTAAATATATCCACTGATATGTAACAAAGTTGACCTAGTTTGAACTTTCTAAAAATATAAATAAATGATGTAAATAAGTACTTACCTTGAAATTTATTGAGATGGGAGATATAGAGGATATAAACTAAGATAGGAAATGATCTGAGTGTTGTAGATAGGATCTAATTGTTAAAACCCTTATTATACAATAAAACCCTATTGGATAGTAGTCATAATGGTGATAGTGTCCTTCTTTTGGCACTAGTATCCTTTGTGTAGAACTATTCCAAGCTTCTAGATGTACCTATGTTTAAGTCTACCAAGCCTATTCCTATGCACATGAGTTTTGATTCCCTATAGGTGACCTATTTTAACTAATTTTATATGTAAGCCATAAACCTCCATGTTAGTATGGAATATAGTTATCACAAGTAAAAATATTTAATGTTAGTGGGGTAGGTTGGACATCCTCAACACCTTGCTATGATAATATTTGCTTACATACCAATACTCTGACGAGGGATCAAGACCGATGTAGTTTTCCCCACCTAAGTGATGGTGTAAGTGTAAATGAAGCTAGTATGAATGCTATTTTGAGTTCTTTAAGTGTGTTTGAGATTGTAAATATGATTAATTTGAGCTTAGGAATGTTGTAGATGGTTTTATACAAAATTAGGGTGAAATAGGTATTAATAACCTTGATTATGAACAACTTATTTTGAGTTTGTTTATGTTATTTACATATAATTTCCATCTAGTGGATAAAGGGCTAAAATTCATGTATATATATTATTATAGTGTTTGTGTGGGTCTTATTAGAGGTCTAGGTTGACCCTATGTGGTTTTTAATTTTAAAATATATATGTTGGTGACCAAAGGTAGGAAAAAGACAATAGTGCCCAAATTGGGACACTAATGCCATTGGGGCTACTTTCCAAATTATGGTGCTAGTGTTCAAGTGGGATAACCTGAGACACTATGGGCCATGATGATAAATCGAAGGTTTAGGACTACTTTAGTGATGTTTAGGGATACATGTGGCCCACACGAAGTTTGGATAAGTATATAAATAGGCCCTAAAATAGGTATATGTCTAAGCTAGGGATGGGTGGCATCAAGTAACACTCTTAGCACTCAAGTGTTATTTTTAGATGATTACACATATAAAGCCTCTTAAACATAATATGATTTCAATTTTAATGAATACAGAGTATAAAAACTCTTTCAATATCATTTATCCATGTCCCCTTATACCCTCAGTAACATAGGTACATCCACTACCAACATTGTTACTAAAACTAATACATACACTATTTATCTATTTTATGATAATGCCTCTATTATGCCCCAATAATAATACTAAGGCTTGATGGAATAAATTATAAAAATA
This sequence comes from Torreya grandis, assembly GCA_037957365.1. Lineage (NCBI taxonomy): Eukaryota > Viridiplantae > Streptophyta > Pinopsida > Cupressales > Taxaceae > Torreya > Torreya grandis. The sequence goes on along the minus strand of JARHVA010002433.1, from coordinate 1,541,039 downwards.
CATTAGCTAAAATACATGATTTCAATAACAATTTTCATATCACTCATATATCATCCAATATTGAATCCAAACCTTAAAGGTATGTATTCCCTACCAATCCACCCTTAAGAGATACTCCATGTGTCATCTATGAAATATTTAAATCTACAATATCTAATGGTATTGAGCAATTACATACCATTAAAACCACTTTATTTTATATACACATCATTGACCAACATGATAATGTTCACACTATTTCTTATCTCTTTGATTTTTTCAATGAACTTGACATAGTTCAATCATCAATTTCTCACTGCATCAGCCATGACTAGTACGTAGTTGATGTAATTGTTTCCCATTCATTAATTATAGTAGACTCTATTAATAACTTTGATATAATAAATATTGTTCATATTATTTTTCAACCCATGAAATTTTTGACCTATACCATTGTCACAAATTATAGTGATCAACATGATATAATTAACTTAGAATATTTATCTTCTATTAAACATTCTAACATTACATTATATGTTAGAGTTGCTTCCATTAGAAAAATACATTCTGAGTTTGATAACCAATTATTGATCTTGAAGTAGATTTTGAATAGTATATACCTCAAACAACTCTTCCTAGTTATGAAGCTATATTAAAATTAATCCATGATCAAAAGCCTCAACTTACATGTGAACATCATAAGTTTGGCCATTTTCAAAAAAAATACTCCTTGTTTCAATAATCCTATTGTTAGTATTGATCCTAAAACACATCTTTCATCCAAGCTTCCTCTAGATCCATATGAATTCCAAGATATATAAGTAGTGCTTATAGAATAAACTATGGTAATAATTTATGGTACTATGGACACTTCTCAGCCTATTCTTATCTCTAAATAACTATATCCTAAATAATGTGATAACTATTGTATCTTCTTTAAAAAATACCATTAATATTTTTCTTGGTCATATGAGGATACACCTTGTATTGGTCATGATATTTTGGTTCATAACATCATCAATGATCCTGATGCTAAACTAGTGAAATGAAAAAAAAACATAAATTCTCTTTATAATTTCTACCCAATATCACAAATAAATCATTAAGCTTCTATATGTTAAATTTGTCAAACCCATAGATTACTCAGAATGGGTCTCCAACAATTTTATTATTTTCAATAAAGTCACCATGTTCATTCACATATGTATATAATTTCATAATCTTAACTTAGCATGTCCCAAAGACAACTTTCCTCTACATTTAATTGATGCCATTTTTAATTCTATGACTAGATATGAAATGTTATCTCTCATAGATGGTGTTTTGAGATTTAACCAAATTCATACTACTCCCAAAGATCAACATAAAACTAACTTCACTATTGAATCAAGAACTTATTATTATGATAAATTCCCTTTGGTCTCAAAAATACTAGAGCTACTTATCAATGTTCAATGACTCATATTTTTCATAACCTCATTCATAAAATAGTTAAAACCTACATGATATTACTTCTGAATCAAAGTGTCATGAAAATCATCTTCAATATCTTCCTATCACTTTTTATCGACTAATCAAATATAAAGTTAGACTTAATCCTTGAAAATGTGTTTACAAGGTTACTTCTAGAAAAATCTTAGTATCTCTCACTCCTTTCCAAATATATGAAAATATTTTGGTAAACTCAAGGCAATCTGATGATATGTTCCTAAGATGGCTTCCTTAATTTATTCAATAAATTCACTCCTTAAAATGGATATTGTTCTTGATTGGTCTGATACATGTCAAAAAAAAATTAACCACATCAGTCAATCATTAACTCATCCTCTTACTCTTCAACTGTATTCTAATTATTTCCCCATATTTTATACTTCATCCACCCCCATATTAGTTGGGGAAATACTCATTCAATAAGATGAAACATGCTAATAATATGACATATATTACATCAATTGGTATTTAATAGATTATGAAACATGTTACAAAAAATTAGAATGTGATTATCTCGCTATATATTTCACCATTGAAATAATTGAAATTACATGATTTATCAAACTACTTATGTTATTTTACATTCATATCCACTTCACCATTTCTTTTCCAAATCTCTCTTACATGGAGATATATTTTTCAGCTTGATAGTTTTCTTAATGGAATTTTACTTAATAATCATCATGCAAAAATAATTTAAGGGCCAAGTGATCACCAATTAATTTCTTGTCTCATCTATACCATCTACTAGTCAACTTCAAGATATTCTTCTTAATGAAGTGATCTTTTATATTGAAGGTCTTAATCAATTTATTTCACTTAAAGAATTCTTTCATAATTTTACCACTAATTGTGAGGCACAATCCCTAGAATAAATAGATTATTCTAAACCTAATCCAATTTCATAAATTAATAATTAGCCAAAGTTATAATTTAATTACATGATGAAACATAGACAATTCATTTTGATGGTGTGAAATTTCTTCAAGGAACTAGGGCAGGTTTTGTCTTACTTGACACCCATGGTAAAATCACAACTCTAACTTTTTTATTAAACTTTAAAGTCACTAATATTATTTCTAAATATAAATATATCATCTAATGGATGTAAGTAGATTTAGGCATCCCATATTTACATTCCCTAAGAGATTGAAATTTCATATGGCATTAATTTAGTGGTGATTACCAATGCAAAATTAAAAATATCATCACATATAATCAACTTTATATCACTCTTATCAAATAATTAACATCATTTACAATTGAAGCAATCCCAAAAGAACAAAATGTGATCATTTATTATATTTATTCATCAACCACTCTCTTTTACCCTCATCAAGCACTTCATGATTCACAATTACTCATTCACATGAGGAAGTCACCATCTGATTTTAAATATAGTATGATTCCCTTATTTTCCACATTTAGGTAGTCACTAATTTCCAAAGCTCATGGTACAAACACTTCATACAATTCACTGAGAATCATACCTCTCCTTCAACAACTGATTCTTGTGAAAAGACTCAAATTTACAAGTAAGCATGAAAAATTATCCTTCGATATTATATCATTTATTATCATAATGACAAAGGTACCTTACTCCATTATGTTACTCAAGAAGGGGTTCCTAGTCTTCTTGAACAATCATGTGGGGGATTTTTGGTGGTCATTGTAGTGGACATGATACAACCCACAAATGCCTATGCATGGGATATTTTTGCCCTACTCTTGAAAATAATGACATTACATTTGCTAAAAAGTGTAATCCTTGCCAAATTCATTACGATCTCATTTATTATACTTTGGATGAACATTAAACCTTGGAGTCTCCTTGGACATTTTCTATGTGGGTATTATATCTCATTGGAAAATTACCTAGATCACATAATAACCATAGCTTCATCATTACTTCCACCAAATATTTTACCAAGTGGGTTGAATCTATACCTCTTGTAAATTTTTTTGGCATCATTATTTCAAAATTAATTCTTAATCAAATAATATGTCATCTTAGGATTCCTCATACAATCATTTTCTATAATTGTGGGAACTTCAAAAACAAATACATGAAACAACTATATGAAAAAATCAAAATCACCCATAACTTTTCCACACCATATCACCCTCAATGTAATTGCTAATCTTAAAACACTAAAAAAATCCTTAATAAACTATTAAAAAAAACTACTATAGATTCTCTCTTTGATTATAAACTCAAGTTTTATCCTACACTTTGGGCTTATTGTACTGGCATTTGTATCACCACATGTGTAACTCTCCTCTTGTTAGTATACTATTATGAAGTTGTCTTACCAATAGAAGTTGAGTTACCTTCCTTATAAATTTAACTTCATGGAATCATTTTTGATGAATAAATTTGTTAATACCATATTCATTCCTTATATATCCTTGATGAGTGACATATGGGTGCATTACAACATAACCACCAATACAAAACTCACATCACTAAATAACATAATAAAAAGGTCAAAATATGTAATTTCAATGTTGGAGAGTTAGTGACTAAGTTGATATTACAGCCATGATAAATAAGGAAAGTACACATAAATTGGTGGTGTCCTTACCTACTCAAATACATTCTTGGATTGAGTACTTAAAATTACAAACTAATGAAGAAAACGTATTCAAATAATTGACCAATTCTCAGTTTTTAAAGAAATATTTTTCTTGATTACATATTATTTTTGTATTGTTATTATATTATGCTTTACTTATATGTTGATACTTAGTATTATATTTAATCTATATCTAAATTTATATTAGATATTATTTAGACTTTATATTATGTAGTATAAGATCATCTTCATTATTTTTCACATCCCCATGTTTCTTTACACATTAGCCTTAGTTCCTAGTTTTAGTCCTTTTATTATTTTATCATTTTTAATATCATTTGATTTTTTAGTCTTGTTTGAGCCACCATTATTTTAGTTTTTGATTTACATTTTAATACCTTAGATAAGACTAGGCCTTACTCATGAATTCACTTCATAAAGTTATTTGGTCCTTAATTTTATTTATTTGCCTTCCCTAAAAGATGATGCAATGATGAAGCATTGTGTTCATATACTTAAATTATGTCATATTATTTTGTTATAAAAAAATATAGAAGTCTATTCACATACACCATTTCTCATGACGTTTATTCTTGTCTAAATTCTTTCCATCCTCATTAAAAACATTTTTTTTAGATTTGGGGAAACTCAATTGTTCTATGCTCATTTTCATAGTTTTTCATAAACCATGTTTCTCTAGGCACTCCAAGGTTAGATTCAATATTTTAATTTCATCTAATGTGAAAGTCTATGAATTTGGGTGGTTGAACTAATTTTTGAGTCCCTATTTTTCATGTGTCTAATTTTTGAAATTGAGATTGTGTTAAAAATAATCTCTAAATAGAAATGTAAGAGCCTAATCTCTTATGACAAACCCTTATAAATTCCCCATATTTTTAAGGTAGTTATGGATCCTATCTAATAATTGTCCTTAAAATAAAATAGTTGTATAAAATGCATTAACTAGATCATATATTCTAATTATATGATATTCTAATACAATGTGCAAACATAACATCAAAATGTAAAAGAATCTAATCATAATTATGTAGTGTAATTTCACAAGGGTATCAAGATAGATGTAATAAATATGTATAAAAACACATCTAATTATCTACCTAATGGGATGGTGCATGGTGTCTATCATGACACCCAAGTAGAGAAGGATGGATGTATGAGGTCCCTTATGGAATCAAAAATTAATATGTGTAATAAGCAAAGAAAAGTTTCATGGTGAAGATGCACATAATAAAGCATACATACTAAACACATGAGGTATATAAAATTGGCCAAAGGACCATAATATAGGTGACATGGGCACATGTCACTAAATCTGAGAATGAAGACATACAAAGACATATTCAACTATCCACATATGTAAGTAATAATAAATTTAGCATAGATCCAAATAGAAGGACATGTTCACATGTCCTCATATATAATTATGAAATCACACACAAGGGACATGGTCACATGTCCAAGTCATAAAAACATACAATTTGCATAGATCCAAATAACAATGGCATATTCAAATGCCCTTGAAATGGAAGAAGCATAGGAAACATAGCTAAATATAAACTATGAAAGATGTAAATTAAAACATGTATAACTATTTAGTACAAATCTATGTAAATTTTAGGATGTACATGAGAACAAGGAAAATTTAGAGGGGAAGTTAGTATTGTGTTAGTCCAATAAAAAAATAAAACTAACACACTAAAAGCCTAACACCTCTAGCCTATAAACTAGGGAGAGCATAGGTAGAAAGAATGCATATGAAAACACAACTAAAATATAAAATAAATCACTCTTTTACCTTCCTTATATCTCCAAATGGATTATCTAAATGGCTTGTTTAGCTTGTGCATCAATAAATATTCATCAATGGATCTTGTTTGGATTCACCTTTCCTTGGAACCTTGGCTTGGTTATTTGGCTCATTATTTTGGCATACTAAACAATTATTACATGAAGCCTCTCTCTCTAAATTTTAATTATAAAACTACACTATAAAAATATTTCAATGAACTTAGGCATAATAACTTTACACCAAGAGAGATTAAACATTAATAGGCATGGCCTTGTTTTTATAGACTCAAAATTTAACTCTCACCCAAGGTGAGTTAAGGTTAAGTTTAAACATGGAATGAGTTCAAAATAACCCTAGGTGATTTAAGTCTAAATATGGCTGAATTAAAGTTTGTCATGTAATTATGATTTTTAATTACTAGGCATGTCTCAAATTAGATATTTTGGAAGAGATTGACAAATCATAAAGGTAATGATTTAAAGGCTTGATATTTTGAATTTTGGAATTTCCATTTTTATTTATTAATTAATTTTAAATGGATATTTAAACTAATATTTTATTATTTTTTAATTATTTAATTCATTTTTCTTAGCATTTTACCTTGTTCAAGATTTGATCAAGTGTCCTACATAATGGGTTCATAGGTCAAATTGAAAGTTGTTAAGTTGCAAGGTGATTGGGGATGATTTTGTGAGAGGTTATTGTTGTATAAGGCATAATACCTTAAATAGGGATGTCTCAACATGATTTTGACCATTTATGAATGATGCATAGCTAAAATTGGGATGTTTAGTGATTATTTAGCTTAATTTGTAATGGTTGTTAGGAACCGGTCTGAAGTCTAGTTGAAATCTAGTTGCAGTTAGAATTGGGAATCTATAGTTTTCCCCTATTTGGGAAGGTGTTACAAGCTATAGGAATAGTGATGTTTTCTCAAATAATGAAAAAGATATTAAGAATTAAAGAAGCTAATGATTGAAGAAGAAAATCTAAACAATTTTTGGGAAGCCTATAATGATTCCCCCTTAAGGGAATGACCAAAACATATGATTGATGGAATTTCCTTCAAAAATAAGCAAGAATAATAATGAAAATAACCCATGGGTGATATTAACACAATCGAGATAATGCTCGAATACATTGATTTAAAAAAGTATTAATTTCCCCAAAGGTAGTTATAATCATTAACAAAGGTTGAGACACTAATTTTTTGAAAGGTGGTTATAATCAGTGACATAGGCACATGTCTTAGTAGGATGGATGATTAAAAGTAAGGATTTTACCATGGAAATTTATAATTGTTAAGATGACCTAGATTAAATAATGATTTTTGGTTGTGCCCAAATAGGGTGGATTTGATGATGATAAATTTGTTGTTCCCCAGTAAGGTAGAATGGAAACCATAATTTAAGGATATAACCCATCATATAGATTAAATATGAGTGGGCACAAATGTAGATTCAATGGTCTAATGATTGAAGAAGCCATAAATAACCATGCACATGAGGACGCATAAAGTGATGAAATATATGATTGGAAGAATAAAGGTAGTCAATATGACCTAATATACATCATGTATCTAAATACTACCTACATAGTCTAAATAGACCTCAGTCCAACATAGTTCACCCAAAATTAGGAGAAAATGGAATGAGGAGTAAAATAAAAAACTAATAATTGGTCAAAGTGAATGATTCAATTGTACCTACCAATGTAGATATGTTCATCCTTATTATCATTTATACAACCAAAATGGTCAAAGGGTTGATTCGATCAATGAGGGTTTTAAGATTTACCGAGGCAAACCAAGAGAAATTTTTTTAGAACCATTATGTATAAGATTTCCTAAGCTAAATTTTGATTTAGCACATTATGGTAGGCATATTGATATAAAACACCATGATATTATAGCCAAAATGTGCATAAGGGTTGATCCCAATCTAATGAATAATTAAAAATAACACACCAATGATAAAAACCATGATGATAATGTTGATGTACAAATATGGATAGACTCAAGTAAAATGCAAAAGGAATCACCCAATGAATGTATATAGACCGAGTCAAGTCATAAAAATGAAAGTAAACAAACAAAAATAACTAATCAAACAAACACAAAAAGTTAGAAAATAAAAGTAATAGAAAACATCTTATTATCAATTAAGTCAATATCTACATCTGATGGTTTAACAGAATAATAAATGGGTGGTGCCCCCAAGTAAGGATACATGCAAATGGAAGTTCACACACCCAATGGTAGTGGGATGGATTAGAACAAAAAATGGATTTATCATAGTAGGGTGGATTTAGGATGATTATTTTTTAGATTTTTTAGTCTATATGTCTCTTGAGGAGATGGGAAGCTAGTTGTATTATATTTAGTATTTTGGAGATGATTTTGAATGTTTTTGGATGTTTGTATGCATCTCAACTCAATTGATCATTATGAGATACAAAAAAATATAAATCATAAAATATCAAGAGCATTTAAACTTAAAATTACTCATAAAATGACAAGAACATTACAAAAGGGGAGACAAGACTAACCTCAACATGAATCAAGCACTACTTATATAGTGCCATTAGGACCTCATGTCACTATAATTTTACCTACATAATAGGTGGTAATATTTGATGAAGTATCACCAAATTCCCAAATTTAGTCAAATGGCAAGGCAAAGGATAATATTAAGGGTGATGTGATGTGACAGTGCATGGTAAATGTATTATTCCTAATTTTTTCATAGGTAGTTATAATTAGGAAATAATAACATAGGCTAGTGATACTAATTTTCCCATATATAGTTATAGTTAGTAACATAAGATGAAATACTTATTTTACCAAAGGTAGTTATAATCAATAACATTAATCAAGCATAAATAAAATATATAATTACCAAATCCACTATCATACTACTTTCATATACTTGTATTTGAACATGTAAATTTGAAACTATTGAAACTAGATCAAAATTCCATCATCGAAGGTGCTAGAAGAACCGATGGAAAAAAGGTCAAAGGGTTAGGTAGGGCATTTTAAAATAATTTTGGTCAATAGTGAAGGTATGGTAGAATGGTATATGATATGGAATTATTCAAGGATATCAATGTTATGACAATTAGATATAATGGTAATAGGGTTTCCCCTAGGTTATAGGGTAAGGAAAATGGTATGGTATGGAATAATGACAAAGTAAATGTAAAATGAAAATGACAAGGAAAAGATATGGTTATGTTGTTCTTGTTGATGTAGAGATGTACATCTTAGTCCACATATGATAAAACTAGAATAATTAATCATTTAAGTTGCTAGCATACCCTCTTCTAAATAGCTACTCTATTAAGAACCTTCTATAGATTCAGACTCTAATAATGTTGTGATCTTCATTGGTTGTTTATTTTGTTTCCTTCAAACATCAAGGAAAGATGTCTTTATAACCTTTATAAAGGAAAGTGTAGTGAGGGATGGTAAATATAAATAAATATTATATGATACATCTAATTTGGAAATGAAGAGGTGGATCATAATAGAATGTGTAATAGTTGGGAAATAAATGACTATTGGGATTTTTAGGCATACATAATTTTGTTGATTTTACATTTGAAATAATTATGGTTATGATAGGGTTGAAGACTTCTAAATATGATCTCAATAGGACCATTAGAATTTTTTATTATTTGGGCCTAAGAGAAAATACCATCTAATTATGGTATAGATTGGAAGTTTTATTAATGTTATATTTAATAATATCTTCATCAATTAGTGAAGAACTATTGTGTTTATCTATTCGTGCCTTAATGATGTTCTCACCAATGAAGTTTTCTTGATTGTCCCATAATACCTCTAAGAATGTTTCATTGAGGAATAATGAATTTTGACTTTGATTGTCTTTTATCACCTTAAATAAGGTTTCACTAGAAGATATAAAATTTGAACTTTGATTGGCCCCTAACACCTCTAAAAATATTTCACTAGGAGACTGTTCTTCTTCTACATCAATGTGTTTATGGTCCTCTTGATATTATACAACTGATATGTCACCATGGATGTAGTTTAACAAGGTGTGATTTTGTCAGTCCCAATCAACACTTGTGAGAGGTGGAATGCCAATATAATGGTTATGTTGTGTGGTGGTAATGGCATGTGGAATGTTAATGGAATGGAAAGAGGAAACATAATCTTCCTAGAAGATACTAGGAGAACTTGTGTTGATTTTGAAGTAATCATCCTCAAAAACCATGGAAGAATCATTAATTTATTCAAATTGATCTACAAGGCATGTGTAACCAATGTTTTAATAACCATGAACATATTCTAATTTTGAAGTTGAATCTAATTCAATGGACTCTAAATTTAATGTTGATACTGATGTTGATTATACTTTTGATGCTAAATCACATGCCAATTCAAGAATAAAACCTAATTTCAATGTTGAATCTTCATCTGGTGTGGATGTTACTATAATGATGTCTTATTGAATGTTTGGTATTGGAAAAGTAACATTTTATGATGGCATAATGGGCTCCATAAATACTATTTTTTCAAAGTGAGACTGTTCAACAAGGGCAAAAATCTTAAGAGATAACTCCATAGAGATTGGCTTGTCAATGGGAGGCTCTTTAAAAATAGGACAATGTTTGAGATAATCATTTGCCCAAAGGGAGTTATAATCATTAAGAAGTGACTCAGTAAAGACTAGGTTGTTAGACTCTTCAATAATAGGGGTAGTATCAAAAGGTTATTCATCATAGGTTGACTCATCATAAATAGGTGTTTCAAAAAAAACATAGTAGATTGGTTGGTTCTCTTGGCCTTGGTTTACAAGTAGTTGTAAAATATTACTTTTAAACACATTTTGGTCTTTGAATGATGCATATTGGAGAGTTAATGATTGGATCAATTGGATTTCAATGATAGACATGGGTTTTATAAAGTGGGGGAAAGTAGGTGATGAATTAAGAATGATTGGTGGTTCGATAATGATCTATTTATAAATAATCTTATCTATGATGGGATTAATAAAGGATGGTTACCAGTATAAGATGGTGACTAAGACTTGTCTAGTCATATTTGGAAAAACTTATTGGAAAAATAATTTACCATAATTAAAATAACTTGGAATGGTAATTTTAGGGTGTTACTAAGCTTGGTTATTTGCATAAGCTTAAGGACAAGGTCTTATTATAGTATTGGTAGGGTATTGTGAAGCTTGGTTGCTTGCCCAAGCAAAAGGATGAGGTCCTATTATGGTAATGGTATGGTGTTGTAGATCTTGTTTTCTCATAAACTCCAATGGATGAGGGCTTGGAATGGTAATGGTATGGCATTGTAAAGCTTGGTTATTGTTATGAGCCAAATGATAAGGTCCTAGAATGATAATCCTTGGATGTTATGGAACTTGGTTTTTTTTAGAATTGAAAGGAGGGTTAATGGTATAAGTATGGGATCAAGCACCATTGCATTCAAATGGAAAACTTGGTACATTAATTAGCTAAAGAAGGTATCACCAAATATTGTGCTTGAATATATTGGCTTTAATTTATAGATTGATTATTGTAAGGAGGATAAGGGTCTATCTCACAAACTATATTGCCATCATAAGGGTCTTGAATAAATTCATCTTGTGCGACTAAGTTATCATAACCTAGATTGTACATAGCTTCACAATGAGTGTAATGAGACATATCTAAGCCAATGACTAATGTTCCATTAATAAGGCCTATATTTATGTAAACTATTAAAAAAAATGTCCCAAAATGAAAAATGGTTCAAAATTTGTCTAACTTGGTCTAGAAACCAGAGTTAAATCTCAAAAATGGTCGGTGTTAAAACTTGGTAAAAAATAGTCTAACATCAAATGTCAAATGTTTAATGCCTTATACACAAGGGACAAGTGGATGAGTAAAAAATTTAATTCAAAATTTAGGTATAAAGTGTTTCAAATAGGTCTAATCTAGGTATAAATAAACAAAGGTTTCTAGGTCTTCTGGAAAATAAGGCACAAAATCTAGTCTCAAAATAGGTATTTCTAGGTCTTTTGGAAAAGGCACAAAAGTTATACTTTAAACAAAATGAGGTCTAAAAAGAAGGAGATTTAATCTAACAAATTTGAAACACTTTGACCTAAACTAGGCATTAAATTTTAAACACAAACATTATATTTTGGCAAAAGACATGGAAAATTAGGTAGATGAAAGATAGATTACATCCCAAAATCTAGGGACAAAAATAGTTTTTAAATCTAATAGGAGATTAACCTAAGTTACACAACCCAAAATTGAAGGATAAATAACTAATCCAAACCTACATAAGGCATAGGCATGAATCAATCAATGTTTGAATTTGAACTTATCAAGGCTAACTTTGAACTTGATTTAAAAGACTAGGTTCCTAAAAATAGATAACAAGCTAGACAAGAATGAATGCCATGACAGTACTAGGTATATATCTAAAAGGCACACGTGGTTTCAATTTTAGAAATTTAGACACATGGAAAAAGGTCTTTGAATTCATTCAAGAAGTATAATGACACTATCATGATCTAAGGATATGGTAAATATTTTTTTTCAAGACTTTAAGGCACAAAACTTGGAATGAATTGGGTAGTGTAGTGATAACCTTTTCAAATAAGTGACACTCATATACAAGGGTTTTGATAAATGATTAAGGTAAAATGTGATGTTAAATAGATGGCATAATGCCTCTTCAAAAAAGGAGTGATGTGTAAACAAGACTCATTTTATACATAGTATGATAAACAAAATAATTTTAGACTCAAGACCATGTAAATAAAAAGGAGAAATGACAAAAATACCTAAGTCTAATGTCCTAAATCCTAAAAATAACAAGGTTGAATCATACTAGTGAATTCCATATATATAATTTCCCTTGAGAGGATTTTATGTTGTTAATCCAAACATAAAAGTGCATTAAAATTAGGGTTTTTAGGCCCCCTCTTCTCTCAAGAGTTTGTATGATGACATAGAACTTCAGGCTACTCATCCTCCATCAATAGTACATCTAAGACAAGTGGGGTCATATAAACTATCAATTTTCATTCATTTATTAATTTTACCATATGTGTGGAAAACACTAGGGCACAATCATGTCATTTATATCCACATCAACCAACTTGTTTTGAAAAGGTCTTATCCTTTTCACAGCCACTACATCCATTAATTTCTTAGTGTAGTACAATGTCTAAGTTTCCCCTACAATATGAGGCTGAGTACCACTAATAAATATTTTTTTAACCTCTCAAAACAAGTATCCTAGCATGTAACCCTAAATTATATACCCCACCATGGAGTGGGTTTGAAATGATGCTAAGAAATGAATTCTTGGGTTAATGCTTCCCTAGAGAAGTTATGAGGAGGTGATGAACTCCTACCCACAAGAAAAAATACATGAAATAAAGATAAGTGGAAGGAATTTATGGTCATTTTTAGGTCACCCAAATCACATGGATATTTGGGAGGGCCTTAGAGACATTCCTTCCATGCTTTTGGACTAAATAATTAAATGCAAAGAGTAAGCACTTTTGACCACCCAGTTCCCTAAAGGGGATGAAGGGAGAGCATACATGCAACACTAATTTAACTAAGAGAAAACTTCAATAAACAAGCATAAAAATCAGAAATAAATTATGAGTATGTAACTAATTTGATATTTTAGTTTTATAACACCAAAGCAAAATATATGATGAAGTTTGATCCCCTTGGCATTATTGTCAATAATTGTAAAAACATCAAAAACAACTAAGAGATGAAAACAACTTTAATTTTAAGCACCAAATACAATGTTGTAATACTTAACCATTCTTAAATTTTTACTCTTTCCACCTTAGGTCATAAAAACTATTAGAGGATTGGCTTGCTTAAAATCCCAAAATCAAGTGAGAAAATAATATTTCTAATTTAGCTCTTAGGTTTTTTATGATTTTTTGTCTCAAAGACCAATCATCATCAATCTATAAATATTGATGTTGATTGACCAAATTTTATGTCAATCCAAAGATATTGATGTTAATTAAGTATATCTTTGGTGTTTCCTATAAAACACATAAAAAACATGTCTATTTTGATAGAAAAATGGTTAATAAATGAACCTAAAAACCAAAAAATCTCATAGATTCTACAAGAAATGAGTTATAAAAATAACATGTAGATCATCAAACACAATATAAATTTAAAAAAAAAACAAATAGAAACATTGTTAGTCATGTTCACTTCCATGTTTTATTTTTATTATAGTTATCATGGTCAATTTTTTTAATTGAAATTGATCTAGAAAATTAGCATCAATCCCTATAACCTATGACTATAAATCAACATCAATCCTACAACCTGTAAATTACTTAAAATAAAAAGATGTTAAAAAAAATTTAAAAATTGAAAATTGAAGACTTTTATGCAACCATTATAAAAACTAAAACTAGCATATCAATATCATTAGCCATATGCGATGCATGGTCCCACTAGGAATTACATGATGTAAATAAAGAATATGTAGAGGGGAGGTTAGTATTTTGTTAGTATAATAAAAAAAATAAAATTAACACACTAAAATATTGACACCTTTAGACTAGACACTAGGGAAAGCATAAGTAATAAGCATGTTTATGAAAACATAACTAAAACATAAAATAAACCACTCTTTTACTTTTATTGGAGCTCCAAATGGCTTGTTGAAGTGGCTTGCTCTACTTGTACATCAAGAAATATTCATCAATGGATCTTGGTTGGCTTCAACTTTCCTTGACACCTTGGCTTGGTTGCTTGGCTCATGATTTTGGCATAGTAACATTACTTGCATGAATTCTCTCTCTTTCCAAATTGTCATTATAACACTACACTATCAAAAGTTTTAAATACATTTAGGTATAATAACTTTACACCAATATATCTTAAAAACCAATTGGTATGGACTTGTATTTATAGCCTCATAAGTTAACTCTCACCCAAGGTGAGTTAAGGTTGATTTTAAACATGGAATGAGTTCAAACTAACCCTAGGTGATGTGAGGCTAACTCTAATTGAGTTAAAATTTATCATGTAATTATTATTTTTAATTACTAGGCATGTATCTCAAATTAGATATTTTGAGATATTTTAGAAGAGCTTGACAACTCATAAAGGCATTGATGAAAAGGCTTGATATTTTGAATTTTGGAATTTCCATGTTTAGATATTCATTAACTTCAAATGGATAATTTAACTAAGAATTAAATATTTTTAATTATTTAATTCATTTTTATTATTAGTTTATCTCTTTTAATATTTGATCAAGTGCCCCTCTTAATGGGTCTATACCCAAATTGATTGTTGTTAAGTCGCAAGTTGATTAGGTATGAATCCATGAAAGGTTATTATTACATACAGTATAATACCCCAAATAGAGATGCCTCAACATGATTATTAGCATTGATGAATTATGAATGGATTAAATTAGGATGTTAATTTATTCCTAGTCTTAATTTACAATGGTTGGTAGGAATTAGTCTGAAGTCCGATTGAATAGCAATTATGGTTGAAATTGGGTGTCTATAATACATATATTGAGTCTAAACTAGTGATATTTAGCACAAAATATAAGAAATGAGTAAAAATGATCAATATAAAGATATGTTAATGCATAAAATATAATGTATAGAATGTAATGATCGAACCTGGTAGTAGTAACTATGTATGGAATGCCCCCAAATGGGAAGATGTACCAAATGAATAAACCTAGATTAGTGTATATGTCCCCAATGGGTAGATGATAGTAATTTTATATCAGTGTAGTATACTAGAGTCCTATATGTAATATTCAATTACTCAACAAGAATAAGTGAAGCATATATGTATGATAAAACTAACTATACTAAGATAGCTAGCATATGTAATATCTGGCAAGTAGAAGAAATGTAAAAATAACAATACATACAATCTATAAATTTTGTGTTTTTTGAGTAATATTTTATTGTTTTTATATTTTGACATGTTATATTATTTTTTTATTTTTTGGATATAATCTATTGACAAGCAAATGAAAATAAACTATGTACAAGGATTGAGCGAGAGAAATAAGTATGTAAAAGGAGTAAGAACCATACTAGCCAATGAGTCTCATGGGAGACTGACTATCAACATGACTTATGTCAAATAAGGGAACTATGATCATGTATGATGTGTGAAAGTGAAACTATGATCCCAAAATCTATTATACAGAGTAATTTATGTCTAAATATACTTGTGTAGTGATGTTATGAAGTTGTGGCACTAACTATGATGCCCTATCAATTGTAGGGGTCTTAAGAATCCATATGGTAGAAGAAGTTGTAGGTGATGTAAGTTCCCTATGCTAAGAACCCCTAGAACCCAATAAAAATAATATTAGTATAAACTAAGTAGAGGAAGTTCCCCTATAATCTATGACATATTTTTGATGTAGGGGTTTTTTTAGTAATGGTCTCCATGGGATAGTATGTGTACGTGTTGATACCATATGAATAAACCTATTTTGCACTGATGGATTTTATGAACTCTATGATGTATGCATAGGATCTTTACTCTCAGCTATAACTAATAATTGTGTAATATCTAGTAACGGTGTTGGAATTATAACTGGTGACTATGATGTAACTATATCTAGTAAATGGGATAAAACTTCCTATGGGATGGGTAGAGGATACTCATATGGGACACCCTCAACTTTAACCACCTTATTTTCATGTTTGTACTTCAAACATCGATTTAATATATATGGGATGGCTTGGATCTAATGTAACTATGGCCTACCCAATAATATATCAAATACACTTACACTAGGTACTACAAGGAAATGAGTGGATATGTGTGCTAGTCCAACCTATAATAGAAGAAAAATCTCCCCAATGGATCCATGAATGTGGAAATTGAAATTACTAATGATTATATCTATGGGGAATATGTCTTATTTTTTGTATCCCAATTACTATAAGAGTATCATAGTTCACATGTTTATTCTTGATCCATTATCAACCATAACACTATGGATAGGATGGTTGTTTATGTATGTTTGTATGAAAAGTGCATGTATATCTATATCATCATCCATAATCTCCTACTCAAAGAATGTGATAAGTGGTCTAGGTGTCATTATAGAATGGTACATTCCAATAATGTTATGCAATGGATGTGCTTCCTTTGTAACTGTGTGATATGAAGTTGGTGATGGATGTGATTGGTATGTATAATGAACACGTAATGTGCCCCTACTTCATTCATTTTATGCTTTGGGAATGATTATGAAAATATATTTAGTGCCTTATCCTCTACTTTATATGCTTTTAGTGCCTCTATGGGTGTACCCACATAAATAATATTAGCCTCAATGAGATCTTGTATCTTATCATTTAAGCTTATACATCTATTTTTTGTGTGGTTTAATGCCCTATGATGCTCACATAATATATCATAATCATAGTTATTTGTAAGAGGTCATATCCTATCAACCTCTTTAATAGGAGGGAGATATATGGAATTTCATTCCAAGATTTATTTTAGAACCCATGCTAGTGACTCTATAAGGTTAGTGAATATTCTACATTAAGGAGGAGATAAAACCAATCTAGGAGATGGCTCAAAAGCTACATTGACTGTGGCCTTTTGATCACTATTGTTCTTAGTGACCCTTACATTATATGGAGGTTTGTTTGAACTCTTAATAGTTTATTTTGATCCATTTTTATACTTGAGTTTACCCATTGATAGGAGCTTAACCTCTGTTTCCTTTACTATGTGGCACAAATTAGTAAATGTAAGAAACTTCTTGAATAAGATATATTTGTGTAATGTTGGTAAGAGACTTTGTTTAAATATGTCCTAAATATATCTATCTTCCATGGGGATAATAAATTTGGCTAATATTATCTTTTATCATAAGATATAATATATGATAGGCTCATTCAAATTCTTTTTTAAATGTGCCACTTGTGAATATGATATCTTATCACTAATTTTGATATGGAAGTGTGCTAGAAGCATGTCATATAGAGGATTGAATGCCATGATAGATTGATTTTTTAAATCATATAACCATTATAGGATATAATCCTTGAGAGTGTGTGGAAATAACTTCATAAGAATCCCATCATTTGACACATAGTCCAAGCATGCTATGTGAAAAGCTCTAAGATGATGCTCTGGGTCA
Organism: Torreya grandis; assembly: GCA_037957365.1. Classification (NCBI taxonomy): domain Eukaryota; kingdom Viridiplantae; phylum Streptophyta; class Pinopsida; order Cupressales; family Taxaceae; genus Torreya; species Torreya grandis. The sequence continues at coordinate 1,523,008 of JARHVA010002433.1, read as the reverse complement.
TCCTTGCCATCATATAATGTAAGCTTAGCTGCCATGAAATTAGATGGTAAAGGAGTTTCCACTATTTGATGTTCCAAAGGTGTATATAAGATAATATTAGAATCCAATGCATGTGATGGTCTAGTGGCTCCCTTTTCAAGATGTAACACCTTAAACTATAGAGTATGAATACCATGCATAAGTGATTGTGCATATGAAATAAATAAATTAGCCACAAGAAGTTTAGCTATCATTGATGGTTGTTGAATTACAATCTTAGGTTGTTCTTATTGAGTTGGTTTAGTTTCCACCATTAGAGGTGTAACACCATTATTAATTAGGGGAATTTAAGATTGATAATTGTTTATTTTTTGGAGTTCTTCCTAAAGACTATTGATGAATTCTTCTTGTATATCCATATGTTTGGACACAAAATATTGTAATTGTTGATTATCAATTTCATCAAATCTATTAGTAAATTATGCCATTGTATTTTGTAAGGTAGGAAAACAAGTTTTGTATATTTTGAATCTTTTAAGAATTTTAATCTAATAAATATTTTAAAAAAATATATATTGTAGTATATCCATTATTTTGGAAGTAAAATTTGATTATATATAGAAAAGGATAAAACCCCTAAGAGTGTCTAAGGTTAGGATTTTTTGAATTTAAGGCTTCTTTGAAAAAAATTAAATTATAATTAAATAAGTTGAAACCCTAATATGAGATTGATTTAATGAGATAGGTTATGCCAAAATTAGAAAAATAGAAGTATGTAACCTTAATTTAGTTCACAAAAAATTGGAAAATGCAAACTAGGGTTTAAAGCAATATTCAAATTAAATCAGGTTCACCAAGTTATTTAGCCTTGTTGGGTTTAACTATATGTAAATCTTAAGTTAGATTAATAGGATGACTTATCTAAATCAATGAAATAATATGCAATAAATAAACACAATTTTTTTTTATAAATTTTGACTTATTTTGACTTTCTAAAAATAGTAATAAATATGTGTAAATAGAGACATATCTAGAAAATGGTTGTCATGGAAGATATGGGTTCTAAAAAATGGGTTATGGATAGGTCTAAGTGTCATCAACAATCACTGGGTCTGATTCTTCAATAAACAATAGTGCCCCAACTAGACAAAAGTGCCATGTGGCTCTAGTGTCCTCAAAATGGTGCTAGTGTCTTCTTTGTAGGTCTATTCCTATTTTTAGGAGCACATGCACCTATGTTTTTGGGTTATGTTCCTATGTACATGAAATTTAGAGTTCTATATTATCCCTAGAATATACGATTTAGTGTGTGAACCCTAATCTTCATTTAATGTATGGAATGAGATAATAATGTGTGTTCATTAGTAGGATAGGATAACATCATCAACACTCTACTATGAAGAGATTTTCCTACATACCAATACTCTAAGGAGGGATCAAGCCTGATGTAGTTCTCCTATCTAGTTCTTGGTATAAATGCAAGTGAATGATAGAATGATAGTGGTATTGAATTCCTTGAATGTGTTTGAGATTATAAATATTAGAAATCTAGGCTTAGGGAAGTTGTAGATGGTAGTATGCATAATTAGGTAATAATATGGATTAATAACTATGAATTTTCTCAAATTTTTTAGTATTTGAATATGATTTTTCATCGAGTGGATAAAGGTTTAATAATATTATATTTATAGTGATCCATAACCTATGTGGATAATAAAAAGTGCTTAGGCTGAACTTAGGATGGGCATACATTTGAAAATATATCTGTTTAGTAGAATTAGGTCAAGGGACACTAGTGCCAAGTTGGGGACACTAACACCAGGTATCTCTAGTGTCCTTAATGTGGCACTAGTGTCCAACTAGTAGGCTATTAGTTATAATGGGTTAGGATTTGGGACTATGTTTTAGCTAATTAGAGATGTCTATGGTTTGTATAATGGCTAAAAAAGTGTGATAGAGGATCTAGGATTGGTCTAGGGCTAAGGTAGGAATAGGATATCTCAAGCAACACTATTAACATCTAAATACCACTTTTAGGTGATTACAATGGGCATCATGATAATTATTGTTATGTTATCAGATAAAATATCAATGAAATTGATAATAAATGACTTATTAAATTTCAAAATAATAATAACATAATCAATAAATATTTCAAACCTCCAAATACTCAAATGTGTTCATTTCAATATCCAAATAATTTTGTAATAGTATAGAATTCTATGGCCAATACCATCAAAATTAAAACATGATAACTCACATACACATATTATCTTACATAATTTAATTATAACATTCAATCCATATGATGCATTTCTATATCCATCTAGTTAAAAAAAATCTAAAAGATAAACAAGTTAAGAAGATAACAATGTATATTAAGACAATAACATAACATATCAAAGTCATGTATAAAATATAAGAAATGTCCATGACATATAAAAAAGTGTTCATAAAAAATCATCAATATGTAATCACCCCTTGATTTTTAATATCTAAATCATAATCATCATCATTATCAATTCCATCACCAAAGGGTGCATGAGAGGTAGAGGCACTTGCCACATCGCATGGTCTAGACCAAGATCTCCCTTGAGCCTCTAAAGTGTATAATATCACCCTAAGTTTAGCCTACTCCTCTTATAGGTGAACATACACTAAAAATATGTTTTTTTTAAAACTATGTATCTATAGTTTATGGAGGCATATGCTAATGATCTAACTATAATTGTCACTTATCTCATTCAATAACCGAGTCATCTCACTCCACCTAGAGTTCCTCTACTCTACTCATTCCCTGTACATATACAAAAATAAAAATAACCACTATATAAACTAAAATATCATATGATCTTTCTCACTCATCTCTCCCCATACGACCCTTATTAATTACACTATCAAAAATATGTCTAGTCAACATGTGAAGAGTAGCATCTATCACTAACAGCCAATACTCATCATCTCTTATACACCTAAAAATAAAAAAATAACATATTTTTCATTATAATATAAACTAAAACATATCACTAAGCATATTAAAAATATACTTACCACCTGCACTAGCCTCTCTTATGTTTGTGGTTGGAGTAGTTTTGGTAACCACTGAGAATAAAAGTGGCCATCTTTATTGTCTCCACCAATGAGTATACTAATAAATTCAAATAACATTATATAAATATAGAATGACTATATATTCCTCTTCCTCATTCATAGGCAAGGGGACCAACTCTATTTTTTATGGTTGATATCACTCCCTTGCTCAAATTGGGGCTCTCACTATCATGCCCATATAATGGTTATTGGCAACACTACTTTAAAAATACCAAACTATCATGCCGCATGCTCAAACTAAAACCACTAATATACACTAGGAAAATGATCATATATTTAGAAACTAACATATATTTACCATAACTCCATGTGATCCTCTTTCCATCCCTCAAAATCTTGGTATCAATATAATATTAGTGGGTTTCAACTGATATAATATATGACATAAATCCATTGTACTCATTCATGTAACCTAACTTGTACTCATACAACTTAAAACATACATGTGAGGATGAACTCATCTAGTTAAGGGCATATTAACATGTCTAATAATAGCTATGTTTTTATATGCCCAATAGTATAATAATGTGGTTGATATCAGGAATCCATGACACCCCTCTCAAGTAATCCTATGAAAATATCTATAAAAATGAGCTAGCATGGTTCAACCCCAACAATATTTGGTACCATTCTCCTTGATAATACAAACATTATCAACCATACTATAATAAATTGAAACACCTCCTTTGTTAACAATCACCAAAGTAGTAAGTAAACCACATTAATTTCTACACTAGTGGAACATCTAATACTACAATTTTAGAAAATAGAATAGTATACTCTCTTTCCACATATCGATCACCCCTCACATAACCTATCAAATATTTTTGAGCATCACCAATACTAACACCTATCTTTTCCACTACTTTAATTCCTATTATTAATAATAGTGTAGATAGAGTCACACTGAGTAGGACATTGTCATAGAAAAGTATGCACTAGAAAGGACAATAATGCAATGACCCCAGATAGAATCAAACACATTTGGATAAAACCACAAAAAAATAATAAAACTCTAAATATGACCAAATTTTAAAAAAAAATAAAAATACACATTTTATTAAGGGTTTTTTATTTACCAATCCTATTATGGCATTTTTACCCTCTCTCAGATTTTAATTTCTAAATATTTCAAATGAAATTATTTATTCTATTTTTTAAAACATTCTTATACTCCAATTTATCCTAAGGTCCCCCATGAGCTACATGGGTACACAAATCTCAAAAATCAATTTTCCATATCTCATGCGATATTTATCTAAATGTAATACCAATGGATTTGTTAGAATGTTGACAATTTATATTTTTGAATCATACCATCCATGGTCCATTTAAAATACTTTTCAAAATCTAGATATTATTATCATAAAATGCATGTTTCATCAAATCACTATATCCTTCCAAGATAAATTCATCTATTCTCTCACCCCTCACCTCAAAAGGGTGGGAAACACATCAATATCTATGTACTAAAAATAATCCTTAACTTCATGTAAGATATAAAACTTGATAAATATAAAATGTGTAACAAAATAAAATTTATAAGAACTTGGAAGCATGTAGCTTCCCTCTCACAAATCACTTTATCTAAATATAAAATTAAATCAACATAAGTATAGCATAGTATAAGTTGTTGGGGGCATGAATTTGGTTCATGTTCACTCTCCCATTATATTTACAAAATAATAAATACTATAATTTTCAATAAGTAAATTTTCAAAATTTAAAGGTTAAATCTAGATCCATCTATAGGAGTGTGATTGATATTATTCTCTTAAGTGGGCCATATTTGATCTTAGTGATTTTTCACATTTTTGTTTCAATTTAGCAACCCATATATTGGTTCCCATTTATTTGAATCTTTCATTAAGTGGGACATGTTTGATCAAAGTGGCATTACATGTCTTGGTCATACTTTTGTGAACCATATATTAGTTTCCTTTATTTCCCCTTTCCCATTGTATGTTAGTGACACTAAATGGTTAAAATTTATTAATTATTATATATCAATCCTCATAGGTGAAATCATGTCTACATTCAAATCAAAATCTTCACTCATCGATAGTTTATTTCTCTAGGCATCACCTTATAGAGATGGTAAGGTTATGGTTTAGTAACACATAATGACTTATCAAATCAACCTATTACTACTTTAAAAAGTGAAATATTTCCCTAGAAAAGAGATAAATAAATTTTAAATCACCTTATCTTCACTTAGGTCATTTATTCACTCCAGGCATCTAGCACCACTTATGAAGACAAAGTGTGTTTCCACACTCAATTTTTTTTCTCCTTTGCTCTAATAACTTCTCTTAATTACTTTAATATAATAAAGGGGGGAAATTTAGACACAAAAATTTGGAACAAGTTATTAAAAATAAATATTTTTACTTAATTCTACTTATTTATATTATTTTTGATGAATGAATGGCTCGTTGGTGCATGATGACTCAAGTCATGTTATCTTTTCTCTTATCATATTCTTAAAATATATTTATGTCATGGTGTAATATTATCAAATTTTTTCTATGGGGTCCCCAATTTATATTATACGTATTTATAGGTTCATTTCATGTCTATTGTATAAGACCACACTACATGGGAAATAATGCATTGTAGACTTGTTTATAGTGCATTCTTATCCTAGCGTAACTTATGAAAAAATAAAGTTTTTATGTTAAAAATGGCTCATTTTATGACTATTAGTCATTTGATTTGATTTTTACATGCATCAATAGGTCCCTAAATTAAAATAAAAATGTATATATAAACATATGCCTTGCAAATGAAAAATTAACTTACTCTTAGTGATCAAAAATTCATATATAAAATGAATAATTTATTAGTCTATATATTTTAAGCTAAATAGATTATTGAACACTTGTGCCAAGGGTATTCATAAGAAAAATACTATATATTATTTCATCCATGATTTCACACACACATATAAAAGAGATAAATACATCAACATAAGGCCTATTTAGGCTATGTAGGTAGTGCTTAGTCATAAAGGGGTTTTTGAGGCTAGCTCAACCATTCCCTTAACCCTTTATTCCCTTTTTACATTAAATGTACATTTAGTTCTTATATAAATGTTATAAGTGTGTCATTATAGGTCATAAACATATCAAATTAGAATTTAAACAAATAAAAATCACATATATGTAAGGTTTAATCAATCCAAGTTTTTAGATCCAACACATTACTTAATATGGCAAACCTAGATTTCTAGACAACAAGAACACACTATATCCTTGGCCCCTATTGTGGTTTTATCCCTATATATATTAAACCCTTATTTTTAGTTTCATCATATTCATAGATATCATTTATTCAATATAAAATTTGATATCAAATTATGTATTTATCAAAATAGTGAAATTGAGAGCTAACTATCCATTTCCCCTTTTTAAATTATTATTTTATCTTACTTTCAACTTTGTAATTTTATTTTGTTTTTTTGTAAATCAATTTCAATAGTTTTTATATAATTTAATCTATTATTTCAAATTAATTATATGGTAAATAATAAACATCCTTATTTCATCTACACTCATATCTATTTAACCCATTGACTCCTATTAGACCTATCCTAATAGTATTTAGTCTTATGGGACAAGTTTGTGCTAGTTACACAAGGTTGCTTTATTTACTTTTCCCATAATATGGCCTTGTACCTTATATTCTAATCGTCACTTTTTTGAATCAAGACATTTCACAATGGCTCTCCTGTGCTTTTGGTAAATTTAGTTAGCAAAATTATTTCAAATATTCCCTTATAAAAGTAAATCAATGCCACCTAATATCTCCCCACATGATCTCTCTAATAATTAGATTAAAAACTAAGTAAAATATCTCTATTAAAATTTAAATTATTTAACATTCCAAAAGTCATAGGCCAATTCTAAATATTATTTCTTATAGATCCATGAAATCCATTGTCAAGTATTTCAATCAATTTTTTATTTATAATCATCTAATTGCATAATCACATATCACACAATCACCCTAGGAGGGAAAACAACATCAACCTAAAGCCTATTTGGGATATGTAGGAATAACTTATTTAAATGGGGCTTATGAGGCTATCTCATCTATTCCCCTTACCCATTTCCCCCATTTTGCATTTGATCTCCACCTTGTTTATTATGCATGAGACAAGGGTTTTATATTTTGTAGTCATTTTATGTGACAAAACATAACACATAATTCATTATTAAACCATCTCAAGTAGTCACATAGACCTAGATAAATAAATTAGGCATACATTCAACTAGGACATAGTTTTAGCATTCCCCTATTTACCTTTCATGAGCTTGTACCAGCAAACTATGAATTATTGTTTTATAATACAATTCTATTTTTAGATTATTTTACACAATTTCTAGTTATAGTAAGCCTATATAGTTAGAATTTAATCTATTTTATGGAAGTTTGCACATCCTTAGTCCTATTTGCTATTTTTATCAAGTTTTTTTTTTTTTGTCAATTTTATAACATACTATATTTGACTTTATTTTAATATCATATCAATATATATGAGTATTTTAATTTCATTAATTTAATTCATCTTAAATTAAAAAGAAGGGTCAAACACATTTCCATGATTTATATAATGCATTTATCTGGGGTAATAATCTATACTTTCACTCTACATTTCTATATATTATGCTACTAGTAATACACTCCTTATATATTTTCTTCATGTGAGGAATATTTTACTGATCTTATAATTTTTATATATTTTTTTTATTGACATGGAGTATACTACCATTGTGATCTATTGCTTACATTATTCTTTTAGAGGGCATAATACTCATTCTTATGTTCTTAAATTTTTATTATGTCAACCATATTATTAATGACTTACATCCTTCCCATGGTATGTATATTACACTTGTGCTTATATTTATTACATCACAATCTTGTGTATGGAAATTAATTTAAAATATACATGCTTCTAAGATGATATATTTACATGTTAGACATCAATAATTTTATTTATTATCTTACACATGATACATGTAATCCATTTTATTTTAAGATATATGATTTATAGGTTCATTTTAAATCTCAAAATGGGGGCATATATTGCACTCATTTTATCCAATCTCAAAACTCCAAAAATATTGATTTTTCTTTTTTATTTACTCATAGACATACCCAAAACATGGCACATCTTCCCACCATGGGATATATTCAAGATATTTCTTAGCCTTAACCCTTTACTGCTCAAATCATTATTTTATCTTTGATTATTTGTCACTAAAATATGCTTATATAATTCAAAAAAAATTTAGAGGTGATAAAATCTACAAAGGTGTCCTTACATCTTTAGCAAAACAAGGTGTGTCATTTTATATTTTTCCTACCTATTTCAACTTCATATTATTTTTATTGCATTTAACCTTGTGTAAATGTTATTTTAGTTTTATAAGATAATTAAAGTTTGTTTTGAGAGCATCAAAAAGCTTTAAAAAATGTATCCACACCTTACATATTTTACTTTGATATGTATGCACAAACACACATACAAGTGGGAAATTATGTAGATAATCAAAAATGGCTCATAGTCATTTATTATTCATAAAATACATTATTATAGGTTTCTTATGTGTTTTGTATTATTAAACTAGATTAGGATTTATTGGTATGTATACTTCTATGTTGGTCATGTCCCCCTCCGTCTTTGTAATGAAATTACTTAAATGTTTGCACAATATAATATTATATCACATAAATAAGATTAGAATATATAGATACATAGTAATAATTGATAGAAGATCAAAATTCTTAACAAATATATTTTAGCCACTTTGATGGGGAAACCTCCACAACAATGTAATAAGAGCATAATTCATAATATGATGATAAAATATTAACCAATAAATCCTATATATACTTTACATAGTCATGGTTATTCTATAGGCTAACCTTATTAAAAACATAAAGAGATGTGATGAGATAATATAATAGGTATGTAATCCATAAGTCATCCACACATATCCTTAGAAATGCCATAGAATAAAAGGCACAACATGCCACTCCCTTAAAAATAAAATTATCCTTAATGTTGAATCAAAACAAGATGTTTTTTTAGGAATACTTGATCCTCCCATGTTGAATTTTCATAATGTAAATTCTTCCATTTCATCAAGTACTCCTTAATCACTCTATTACATAGTTACTTAGTGCATGTTTAAAGGATATCTTTACTCTCTAGACTGACTCGGCCTTATTCAACCAATTCAGGTAATTATATCTAAGTAAAAACTCTATGTCAAATCACCTTATTTAGGAAAGAGACATGGAATACCAGATGTATGTGAGTGGATAGGAAAAATTATATCTTGTAGGCCACACTACCAATTTTATACAAGATCAAATCAGGGCCATAATACTTAAGGGACAACTTGTTATCCTTTTTTACTACAGGGACATTTTATTATACTAATACAAATAGACAAAGACCAAATCAAATATGTAAAAATTCCACTCACTATGGTATTGTCCTATTTTCTACTTCATTCTATTTTATGTCATGGATAAATTCTATCACAAACTAACGAGTTCCTCTTATTGATGGTGAATATGTTCCTCATCAATTTGAACCTTGGGATACACATTCAAGGTTAATGTGATGGATGTTTTGGATACCCATATAATGACACAAATGGATATAATTTAGAATAATTATGAAAATAAGTGTTGTACCATCATTCAACAAGTGGTAACTAATGAACCTTTTTTTCCTATTTGTCAGAAATAAAACAACAAAGATACCATTATAGATATTTTTGACTCTCTATTTTTCCATCATATTGAAGATGATAGGATGAGCTATGAGCCAATTAGGTTCCCAAAAATACAAATAATTTAGTCTAAAAATTATTATTATATATAGGATCTCAATCACTTATAATGATCTTTAGAGTACCATGTAATTCTATAACTATATTAATAAAAACATAAACTACTTTATTGGTGACAAATGGTTTTGATATGGAAAAAAAATGAGCATAATTGGTGAGTTAATCCATAATTACCATGATAATAATTTTACCCTCAAACTGTAGTAAGCCAATAATGAAATCCATGAAAATCTCCCCCCACATCTAGGTATCCATGGATAAAGGTTGTAAAATACATGGGGTCTTAATGGTTTCACCTTTGTTTTGTTGACATACATTTCATTTAGCCACATATTTATGGACAACCCCTTGAGTCCTTCCTAAAATAAATATTTTTGGATTATATGATATATTTTTAAAAATACTAAATGACCTCCTTTTAGATATGCATGAAGTTCCTAAAGGATTTTATGCTTGAGGAGAGAATGCTTACATAGGTGTAATAAATATTTATACCATAATGCATTCCCATTCGATGAAAAAAATTTGGACCCCTTAGAACCAAGCTAAATATTATAAATAAAATATGGGGTATCTATGTCATTCTTCCATTTTGATTTTACTTCCTCTACCCAATATGCTACCAAATGGTCATTGTGAATACAAATGCCTCAACTGTTTCAGACCACCTGGATAGTGCACCTACCACCACATTCTCTTTTCCTTTATTATATACTATTTCAAAATCATATCCTAAAATTTTAATTTCCCATTTATATTTTAATTTTGATGATAATCATTATTCCAAAATATATATGAGGTTATCATGATTAGTCTTTACTTAAAAGTGTTCACCTATCGGATAGGGTCTCTATTTCTTGACTACATGCATAATAGCCATCTTTTCTTTCTCATAGATTTTATTGAGATTATTTTTTCCCTTTATTTTATGACTCAAAAATGTAATTGGTATACCTTATTTTATGATCATAACCCCCATTATTTATCTTAATTCATCACATTCAATAATAATAAAAATTATAAAATCTAGGGTAATCAAAATTAGAGAGATGCACATAATAATTTTGAGTTATTTGAACACCTTGGTATCTATTTCAATCCATTAGAAGGGGTATTTATTCAAAAAATATGTAATTGAGGATATGATTTTACCATAATTTTTTATAAACCTATGATAGTAACCTATTAGGCTAAAAAATACTTGAATGTTATTGAGGGTCTTGGGCACTTAACACTCCATCAAGGATCAAATTTTATGCCTTCATGTGAAATAATATGACCCAAGTACTCCACCTCTTTGAATACAGAATCACATTTGGAAGGTTTGCAATAAATTTTATGTTGTTCTTGAATCAAAAGTATCCATTTCACATGCTTCAAATGGTCTTCCCAATTTTTGTTATAAATGAGGATGTAATAAAAACACTTAACATAAAATTTCTCAAAAATGCCCTGAAAATAGTATTCATTAAACTCTAAAATGTAGATAGTGCATTTTTTAGACCAAAATACATGAACATAGACTCATAATGGCCTTCATTAGTTCATAATATTGTTTTAGGTATATCCTCTTTATGGATTTGAATCTTATGATATCCAAATTGAGGATATAATTTAGTAAAATAAACATCACAATGTAATTAATCTATAAAATTATCAATTAATAGAATATGAAACTTATATTTTATGGTGTACTTGTTTATTTATTTGTAGTTAAGTTAAATCCTCCAATTTCTATCCTTATTATGCACTAGGACTACTAAGGAGGAATATTTTCTTTCATTGTGTCTGATAATTCCTTCCACTATAAACTCATGTACCATAGTTTTAATTTCAATATTTTAGTAATGGATATATCTATAGGGTTTGATTTTGGGTGGTGTAATACCTAGAATTAGTTTTATTACATGATCATGTACTCTAATTGGTGTAAATACTTCTAGCATGGCACCAAAAATAACATAATGGTCATCTAGCACCAGTTGTAAATCAGGATGGGAAAACTCCTTGGTTGGTTGAAATTATATGGAAAAAAATCATGTAATAAATACTTTAACACCTTTTCCAATCATCTTCATCATATAGTGAGAACTAACCAATTATGGATATTTAGCCCATAAACCATGCATTTCAAATATTCTACCTTCTAAAGGAAAGCGCATTAATAGTTCTTGGAAATTCAACTCAATTGTGCCCATAGTGGTGAGCCATTACAATAAAAAAACAATTTAAAACTTAACCATGGGAATAACAAATGTATGAGAATATAACATGTATCCTCCCATACAAATATTAATACTATGTCATTTTATAGAATTGTTGATTATGCCAGCATTTGTAATCATGATCTAAAACTCTAGAGCTAAGTAAATGAAATAGTTCAAATGAATAACCAACTTATTATTAATGAAGTTGTGTGTACTCCTAGATAAAATCAACATAATCACCTTTTTTTAAGGAAACCTACCACCTTAATATTATTATGAGTGATAATACCTAAAATTGCATGACTTGAAATAGTAGGTTGAGAATCTTTAGATTCATCCTTAGGTTCTTCCAGACCTATACCTAAGGCCTCATAATATTCTTCATCCACATTGGTGACTTAAATGTAAAACAATTTATTTTAATCACATTTATCCTTTGCTTCATTTTCTATCACATCCAAAGGATAAGTATTTTGCATATCAACTTGCTAAGGATTCAATTTTGTAAGCTAAGGAAATGATGGGGCTAATAAATTATTTTTTTGGATGTTAGAAAAAGGTCTTTATTTGACCATATATTTTTCTTATACCATGTGTAACATTGGTATGTCTTTAGATGCTAAACCAAGACTAAACATGCAAACCTCCACTTGGATTCTATCTTTGATCTCACTCAATAATAGGTCAGTCAAATTTAATTAAGTGATTTCATCCACATGTAAAGAGATATTCTATAATTGATGAATATAATCCTTCATAGTCCTTATTTGATGCAATTTTTCTATCCAGCTAAATTAATATTATGAGACATTATTATGATAATGGAGCTAGAGCTCCTCAGAGAATATAGACTAGGTAACCTAAAGGCCCTTTTTTTTCTTTTGAGAACACAAACATATATACCAAATGAATTGATCAAGTTATAAATATAGAGAGGAAATGACCACCTTTTACACACATTGATTCTAATGTACATCAAATTAATTTTTTATTTGATTGATTCAATTAAGTGGATCCTTACCATCAAACTTGTCTAAGAAAACTTTTGACAACAACCACATTTTACCAAGATTGGAAGTGTGATTTTTTGAATGAGGAGAATTGAGCTAGACGAGTGGAGGATTATTTTTTGAAGGTTGAGATATAATAATGGACAATTACCTAGTTATAAGTTTCAATTGATCCTTTAAAACATGTAGGTCCCTTATTACCCTAATGATGTCCCCTTTGACTTCATCAGGATCATCTTTTCACACCATGCTTTGTAAATATGACTAAAATTAGTGAATCACCTTTAAAACAAAAATAACAAAAGTCTCAAATTCTATTTCATCCTTGTGAGTATTTTCTGGAGTTTATTTACTTTTCCCACATCTGTGAGTGTTAGGATCAGCCATGCACAAACCCTAGGATGGAGGGTTTCAACCTCAAAAAAATGTGTTGGTAGATTATACCATTGTGATCATCTCATTGAGATAGATCCAACAAATTCTAATGTGAAAAAGGGTGAAAATTTTTAGATTCACAAGTGTATCAATATAATATATCATTGTAATCATCTCACTAAGATGAATCTAATGACTACTAATTTTCACAAGGGTAAAAAAAATTTCAAACTTTTTTTTGAAATAAAAACTTTGAAAAATACTACAATGGTGTATAAATTAAATTATTCCCTAATTTAAAGTTATGTTTTTTCAATCATTCCACTCATAGGAAACTTGCAACACTAGATCTAAAAAAATGTTGTCATAGAAACTTTCCCAAATCAAATCTATGATACCACTTATAATGAAATTATTTAGATGTTAGAAAAATAGAATATGTAGTTTCACATCAATAATTGATAGAAGATATAATGCTTGATAAATATAGTCAAGCCACTTCTATGGAGCAATCTCCACAACAATGCAATAGGAGCAAAAATTTTAATATGATGATTAAATACTAACCACTACCTATTATATATACTCTACTTATCCAAGGTTATTCTATAGGCTAGCCTTACTAAGAACATATAGATATGTGACAAGATAATATAAGAGGCATGTAAACCACAATTTAGCCACACATAACCCTAGACATGCCATAGGTTAAGGGTGTAACACTATTTATCTATCATCCCTTCTTATCTCTCATTTCCTCTCTTATTTTCCTTTTTTTTGTGTTTTCCTAAGAAAAATACAACATATGTTTCTAATGTGTGGTATTTTTATATTCATTAAGCTCCCTAGGGGATTTTTGGTACTATTTTGTTAGTTTTTTCACATGTTTATTTTTATCTTACATGCCAATTGGAACCTGATTTGAACTTAATAATTCCATAGATACATAATTACATTAGTGCATTTATTATAATGAATGAGTAAAAATAATTATTGTAAGAATATTTTAAAGGCATCAAATAATCTAAGTATGAATAACATCTAGTATTTATTATTACTACATTCTATAAGATATAATCCATTCACAAAACATTCATTATAACATTGAATATAATTAAAATACATTACTTGCCTAAATTTCATTGAATAATTTATTTATAGCATTGGAATTATCCTACTTGATTTAATATATAATTATATGGTTATCATGGGATATGATTATAATAGAATGTAACCCCTTGGTTTTATTATTACAAATATTAGAGTGGAACCAAATATAATTGAATATCTATTTCATCTAGTTCATAATAGGATAACATATAATGTTTAACTTGGTAGGCCATGTATATATAATATATATTAAACAACTTATTTATATCATTTGACTTATATTGGATGATTTAGAATATATTTTATGGTTACCACATGACATGATGTTATTTGAAGGGAACCCCTTGATTATAATATTATACATATTAGTGTTTAACCCTAATTTAGATAAGGATCCTTACTTGGGTAGATAGGGTTAAGGATATAGAAATGGTAGGACACAAGGGTAAATATCATATCTACAATAGGCCCATTAATGTGATAAACTAAGATGTACCATATGCTAAATTTATTAAACTACTATAGGCTATTAATGGAAAGTAAAACTATGTTAGATATAGAAATGAAATTAAATAGAGTACTTAGTTGGTTTTGATGCTAATGTTGATCTGGATATAGTATAGGTAAAAATTAGGTAGGAATAAAATTGTAGAATAAGCATCATATTATTGATATGGTGTCTTTAGCTCTTTAGATTGTTATCTCAGCCTAGGAAAGTTATATGGATGATGGTATTTGGGTTAAAATCTAGTGTCTTATATGAAATATTAAATAAAAAAAGATGCGAACACCTATATTATTTTTAGTTTATCTTCACCTTCATTCTGGTGTATTTAGATCTAGGTCATAGACTATCACTTCTAGTGAAATGACAAAACACTAAATTTCCATATTCATTGTGACATTAGGTAAAAATGAGTTAGTGGGAACATAGTGCTGATTTGACCCACAATGACCCACTATCAAAGGGTGTTCCCTACATATATAATCTCTAGAAGAGAGCATTAGACCCATATATTTATCCCCTACATTTTGGTTTGTGTGTGAATCATGAAATATGTGTATATTACAAAAATGACCTAGCTTATAACTTGGAAAATATGACCTTATGCATACTCCTTTAGTACCTCAAACCTATAGTTGGGTTCTTCCTTTGACTAATATAATAATATGGTATAATGGGAAAGATTTTGGTAACTTGAGTGCTTCTTTAATGCTCTTTTAATTTGATTACTAGGTGTTCACCAAGTGAGGAATGATTGAGGGTTGATATTATATTTATACTAATTCTATCAGGAGATAAATAACATAATATAAGTTATGCCAACCATTTTAATATGTTTCATTTGAGAGTTATATGACTTTAGGGAATAATACACTTGTGACGGGTCAAGATAGTGATGTCAACACTATTATCTATACCATATGTTAGTGTCTAGCAAGCACGAGAACAAGCATATGCTCAAAAATTATAGAGGTGTAAGATAAGCAAATTTTAATAATTCTAAGAAATATGGGATGTCTATGTCATCAATATAAGGCTAGTCAAACTAAGATATACATCAAGGGTCACAAGGTATAGTAGGTATGAGGCTTGCAAAAATAAGGCATATATAGAACTAAGAGGAAACACCAAGGTCTCAATTTTCCAAGTGTATAGGACTAGGGTGATACATAATCATAAAATATCATCTACATTTCCCCCTTTAATATGGTAATGAAATTTTTAGTTTAAATCAAAGGAATAAGTACATGGGTGTGTGAGCACACCTTGTCTTTTTCTGAGTTGAATTTGAGTTCTGTAATAGAGTTGAATTTAAGTGCTTTATTGGTGACTAAAATGTAACCAAGAACATGTTATGGTGTATAATCAGTTCATATAATCTAGGTTAAAAGTACTTTAAATAGTTTAAAATTAAAAGATCAAGGTTTAGGAGTACACCTGTGTGTCGATGTAACCACATTGCCTATTGGAAACTTGAAAAATATGTATCATTGTAAAGTTATGAAGTTGATATTAGGATAAATATAGATAAATCTTTAAAGTTCATATATCCAAGGATATATATATTGGAAGGCATGTAACACCAATTTTGGATCAAAAGTGAGTTACCACTTGAAACTTGAGATTAGATCAAATGTGAAACCTAATAATACTATAATTTGGTGAGTTTGGATGATCAAGTCCAAACTAAAAACTTGGTAAGATTGAGTTATTTAATAATTTAAACCATACAAAAAGGTAAACCAACTACCATAGTAGATTGGCTCACTAAAGTATATAAAAATCCATGGGGTATCAGTACATGTAATAATTTTGGAATATGAGATTGGTTTGTATTTTTCAATATTATGCACATATTACTTAACATATGCACATTAGATATGTCTCATGCTAAAACTATGTGTAACAATGGTACCATGTATATAATTATGTCACAATTATGAGTCTAAATCATATAATTATGTGTTTTGGCCAATTTGGATAACTATGTAAGTGTGGAGGACATGATTCTAAACCATGACCCTACTATATATGAATAAATATGAAACTTATATAAGTACCAATGTGGAGGACATGTTTCCAAAACATGTCCCCACTATAAACTGGAGATGTTAAATACTAAATATGTTAAGAGAACATGATTCCAAAGCATGTACCCACTAAATTTGTGAATTGATATAAATACCATACTAAATGAATGTGGAGAATATTATTCCAAATCATACCCCTATTGAGTCTAAAAACTAAAAATGTGTGGAATGAATGTCTATATGACATGCCCCCACTAAATATACAAATTGGTAGAAGTACCAAATATTGAATAAATGTGGAGAACATTCTTTCAAAGCATGTTCCCATTAAATTTGGAAACTATAAATGTGTGGAGGATATTTCCATATGGCATGCCCCCATTGAATATTAAAAATTTTATAAGTGTTGAATAATAAATAAATGTGGAAAACACACTTCCAAAAAATGCCCCCACTATAATCTAGAAATTGTGAATGTTTGAAATCCATCTTTATATGACATGCCCCCTCTAAATCTAATAACTATGTAAGGTGTGGAGAACATGATTCCAAAACATGCCCCCACTAATATTCCCAACATTTGCGGTGACGAAAAAATAGTACCTATACGTTACCTCACCTCAAAAGGGTAAGACAACAATAAAGTTTTTGAATGTAACCATGTAGCCTATAGAAGGAAAATATCTAGGTAAATGTATCATTGAAGTACATAAAACCAATGTGATCACATGTAGGCCTAATATGCATGATAATGATAATGGAAATGTATAGATATTAATATTACAAGATCAAAAATAAAATAATCACACACATAAGAGCACTCAAAAGGAAGTCAAAATCAATGGTCCAAGGAAACTATAAACAAGGGGAACTTTAAAATGCCATAAAATTGAATGGACATGACTTAATAAAATTTATAAAAATTAAGGAATGACATATTCAAATGTTTATACAAAAAATAATGACATATTAAAATGTTTAAGAAGGTAATAATGACATATTCAAATGTCCATACAATAAATAATGGCATATGCAAATGTCAATGTCAATGAAATCATACACAGGCACAGGGGATGCATACAATGGATCATATTTAAATTTTCAAACAAGTAAGACAATAAAAAGGCAAAAAACTCGAGGAATTTTTTAAAGGAAAAACATAAACAACCAACATAAACATGGCATAGTAGTTCATTGATCAAATGTGTTAGAGAAAGTGTTAAGTGCATAGTGTATCAAGTACAATGTACAAGATATAAGCATGTATAAGGCACGTGTAAGTAAATATGTAAGATCAAACATGATAGTGTATATTGATCATTGAATAATATAACTTGTGTGTATAAATATCATAGAATATGGATGCCCCCGACATCCTAGTGATATGAGTGGAGAAAAAACCCAACACCCATCATGTATTTGTGTATACACACACACACACACACACACACACACACACACACGTAATATTAAATGACATAATAGTCCTCAACATGGATTTAACACATATTTCAAGGAGCCAATAACACATTTACGTGCTGAAAATGTTTTTGCATTTTTATATGTTTTTTATTGTTTTGGTATTTTTTAATAAACAAGATCATCCTATGATCTCATCCAAAGGATGATCATAAGTATCTCCCCACTTAAAACCTAGTTCCATAGACTAATGGTACTACCAAGGATCATGTATAGGTGAAATATATATAACTATAGTATTTGTGATGCTTTGTATATGTATAATAGGACTCTAAGGTCATTAATTACCGATAGAAGGGATACAAGTTCTTTGAACCCATATCTATGTACTATGTGGTTTATTTGGGATATTATTAGTAGTATCATGTTTAAGTGATTTGGATAGTTGAGTATGGTGCATATAATATGAGGATTCTATGGAAATCACCATCTATCTCTAATGTGTGGGTCTCTCAAGTACTAGCCACCTAGTAAAAGGGATTATTTATTTCTTACCCTTTTACAGTGGATTAGCCTTAATAAGATTGATAATTAATTTCTTGGGTATGAATTTATCTTGTTCAAGAGGATTCTCATATGGAATATAAATAATTGTAATTAATTGATTGGTCTAAATGTACTTTAACACACCCATGTAGTGTAGAAGTAATTTTATAAAGAATATGTATCCAAGGTCATCCCAACAACATGTCAAAGACACCCATAAAATGTATAATTGATAAATTAATAACCACATGAATGAGACTTACTTGTAAATGTAGATCAATATTTCCAAGAACCTTCTAAGAGGTCCCACAAATGTTCTAACTGATCTAGTATAAGGGTGTAAATTATGATGAGTATAACCCAATTGCATAAGTAATGTCATGGTGCAAAAATTTTCACTTTCACCATTATCAAAAATAACACCATGTATGGGGTGTTTATCAAGGTATACTTGAATGAATATAGAATTAAGATTAGATTCATATTTAATTTCACTTTCATCAAGGGAAATAGAAGGTCTCTAAAGCATAAGATGTATATGTTGCATGCAATTACCATTAATGCCATCTAATGGGTGTTCATAATAATATGGATAAGGATTTATATTATATGTCATTTGGACCTCTAATAATTCTTATAATGGTATTACAAAGGATTGTTAAATATTTTTTTATTTATGGCGATCACCAAGTTGTAAACCAGATTCTTTTAGAGGATCATCAAATTTAATATATTAGTCATTGATGACGTCCTAGATCTTATGATTAAATGTAAAATATATGTTTTTATAATGCCTAGGTCCTTGGTGATATTCATACCAATCATTTTCATCATATTATTTGGGTAGAGGTATATTTATGTCAACCTCTATAGGAGGAGGGAGAGATATAAAATTTCACTCTAGAAACCATGGGAGTAATGAAGTAGGAGGCTCATGTAAATGTGTAAATTGTATCCTTGGTACATTAGATAGGAAAAACAAATTAGGCTATTGTGAAACTATGCTAACCATGCTAGTTTTTTCCTTTTTAGGATTAGGAGGTCTTACATTATAACTTTGTTTGATTATAAATTTTGTACTAGATGTAGATGCAACTAGTGTGTTTTCTACATAATTGAGATTATTCAATGATGCAAAATTCATTTCATGGTGCTATATAACATGACATAAGTCATAATTTTTTTTAAATAAATAAATAAATGACTCATGTAAACGAACAAGAAAACTTTACTTTAATATGTCTTTCAAATCTTTGTCATCCATAAGATAGGTCATTTTGGCTAGCATTATCTTATATCTCAAGACATATTTATTTATTAGTTTATTGGTTCCTTCTTTGATCCTTAAAATTTGAGCATAGGAAACCTTTATAGTAATGTTAATAGAAAATTGTGCCAAAAAATAATCGACCAAAGGTTTTAATGCTTTCATGGATTGAAGAGGTAGGTCACAAAAACACCTCAAAGCATATTCCATGAGGTTTTCTATAAATAATTTGGTCGAAACATTAAAATTAGAAGCAAAATCAAGGAATACCACATAGAAGGTTTGAATACATTGTTCAAGATCACCCTTGAAATTATAAAATGTGAACTTAGGTGCAAAAAATATAGTTGGAAAAGCATGAAAAGTGATCTCAGGAACAAGGGAGTTATGCAACATATCTTGAAAATATATAACATGTGAAGTATTTCAATATTTTTATTCAATGTTTGTATCCTTTTCCTACAAGCTCACTATGACTTGAAGGAGCGATTGAACTATAGGCCTAGTGGGATTTTGATTAGCAACTTATGCAGTCACCACAGGGGATATAAACATGTTTTGAGTTCTAATAGGCATTAAAAATGTTATTTGTGTTGAAATAATGGGTAGTTTAATAATAAATGTATCAATAGTAGTTTTGAGGAACAAAGGTTGAAACACATAATTTTTGCTTCCATTAGATGTATAGAGCTTTAGTGTGTTCAAGGGGAAGGATGTATCCACTAAAGTTTTTAAATTTTTGGCTTCAAGTATAGTTTTTAAGATTTTATCAAGATATTCAAGGTTATGTTGAATTCAATCACAAAACATTATAATTTCATGTATTTTTTCATTAAATACCTATTCATTTTCATTTATTTTTGGATTTTCATTATCAAAATATTCTTCTATGATAACCTTATTAGGATTTTTTCCATTATCAACATGGGTACCATAACAATCTATGGTATGATATCCCTCATTGGTTTGAGACATCTTGGATGGGTTGAAGGGAAACTCATCATGTTCAATAGACACACCCCCCAATCGAGGGCTACACCTAAGTTAAATGTAAAATAGTACCAATTGAAAATTAAATATTACAAAAATCTAAAACCTTATCTAGTTTAAAACTCTAGGAATCATAAAACTTTGTATTCACATAGATTGGGTTCACCAAATGTTTAATCCTAATTTATATAAGGTTCCTTACTTGGTAAATATGGTTGAGGATATAAAAATAATAAGGAAAAAGGGTGAATATTAGATTTAGAAAAGGCCAATTAATGTGTTAAACTCAGATGTACCATATGTTAATTTTATTAAATTGAGATAGGCTATTAATGGAAAGTATAACTATGTTAGATATAGAAATGACATAAAAGATAATAATTATATGGTTATAATTCTAATTTAGATCTAGATATGGTACATGTATAAATTAGGTGGGAACACAATTTTAGAACAATCATCAAATTCTAGATCTAGTGTCTCTAAATCTTTGGATAGTTGTATAGATGCTACTAATTATGTTTGAAGTTAGTGTCATATATATAATATTAACTAAAACATGATGAAACCACATATATTATTATAGATTTATCTTCACCTTCAATCTGGTGCTTTCAAATTTGGGTCATGGACTATCACTCTTTATGCAATGGAAAAAATGTAGCTTTTCATCTTCAATGTGACCTTAGGGGAAAATGTGTTAGTTTGCACATGGTTTCAATTTGACCCATAATGACTGTACTATCAATAGGTTTTTCCTACATATCCAAGAATTTAAAAAAGGGCCTTAAACTCATGTATTTCTCCACTACATGTTTTCTTATGTGCAAATCATGAAATATGTGTAAAGCAAGTAGAACAGTGACCTAGCATGTAACTTAGAAAATATGACCTTATGATTTCACCTTTAGTACTTTAGACCTATAACTAGATTTTTATTTTGATTTACATTATGATATGGTGTAACAAGTAATCTTTTGATAACTTGATTGATTCTTGAATGATCTTTTGGTATGATTTCAAGGTGTTTCCCAGGTGAGGAATAATGAGGGTTGATATTGTAATTATATCTTATCGAGAGCTAACTGTTATCAACCAAATTTACACCCTTGGAAGGTAGCTCAAGCCTTCCAAATTTGGGGTAACATGGAATCACCTCAAGGTTATGGGTGATTTATTAGAGAGGTGAATCTCTAAGTTATAGGGCTATCTCCCCTTGATGAATCACTTAGGCTCAAACACTAAAATACCACTTTATAGGAAAAGGGAGAGAAACATATTAAAATGGTGGTGATTCACCAAATATGTTATAAAGGTCTCTAGGCATGAGTGTTTCACATAGAGGCTAGTGCATGGTGAATAGGCTAGGATGTTGATCAATAGGTCTCTAAATACACTAAGAAGTATTTCTTTACTTTTCAAGCACACAATTTGTTATTCACACTATGTGACCTATAAATATGAATACTATTTACATAGATATAACTAAGAAAGGACAAATAAAAGGAAGTATTTACTATCACTAGTCACTCATCAACCAACTAAGCGCATATACTAGGCATAAGCAATGCAAAGAAAAAACTTATCTTTATTAAAGTTCAAATTAAAAATAAAAGTGTTTATCTAATTAAGGTTTTGACATCACTCAGGTTAGGAACCTTTCAAATCCAAACTAGGCCATACATATAGATAAGGTGATAAGAGAAAGAGAGAAGTGGATGTATGACAGAGCAATGATGAGATAAAAAACATCATGGTACTAGTTACCATATTCAAGAAACACTAATACAATAATAAAAAACTCCCTTGAAAATATTTTTCAACTCTTTTTTCAAGTAACTCCATACAGTTGGTGAAGGTAATAAGAGAGGGCACTCATTGAGCACTTGAGATTTGGGGAACTACCACCTGATCACAATGGAGTTAAAATATTAAAACCCTTATTATAAATTTTATCAAACTCTTGACACACACACACACACACACACACACACACACACACACACACACACACACACACACACACACACACACACACACACACACACACACACACACACACACACACACACACACACACACACACACACACACACACACACACACACACACACACACACACACACACACACACACACACACACACACACACACACACACATATATATATATATTAAATCTCTACTTAACACCTCTGTACTTCTCTTTATGACAATATACATCCTCTTTAGCTGGCCAAATAGACCTACTAGGCAACTAGGCTAGTCGCTTGGTACTAGCCACTTAGATGGGTATGAAAATTGGATAGAACCCTACAAATATTTTTTTGATAATTTTTTATGACAAAATAATCATATTTAACCATAATTTATGACTTTAAGGTAGTATACACCTATCATTCTTTCTCATCTAGGTGACAAGGTCATCTCTCTACCAGAACCTCTAGACTACCTTTCTAGTTTAGGCTTGAAAGAGCACTTATATAAGAAAGTGAGTTTATTTTATGTCTTTATAGATTATAAGACAACACAAGGAACCTTTCTAATAGATTTTACATGATGTCTCACCTTTATACCTTGAGTTTCCTTCAAAACTTTACAAAAATGGTGCATCTAATGCATTTGTATAGGTGACAATACCATTAGGTTACATGGTGAGGACCTCCCTAGACTATTAAAAGTTTTTAATTTTTTTTCCAAGATAAAAACAAGTCATTTTAACCCATCAATTTCACTTTCTTTCCCATTGAGTCCTTATGGAAGCTTTAGGTAGGTTTCAAGGAACATAGTCTCTTAGTAATTGTTCATAGACCTGAGGGCTTGGATTACAAAACTAATGACAATAAATTCAAATTTAAAACCTCATTAAACTTTAAATAACATATAATAACTCCATTTACCTACTTATAAATATTTGTACATGATGAAGGTGTCTCTTGGGCTAGAAGACCTATAATTGTAAGGTTGAGAGGGAGAATTTGAGTGTAGAGGATGTGAAATTGATTAAGCTTGGCTCCAAACACATATTTGATACATGTAATACCTATAATAACATATTATAAATATTTTATTCTAATAAAACTCCTAAAAGTGTCTACAGACCTCTCATACACATGTCTAAGGTTTGTAAGCTAAGAGACTAGTTTCACCCTAAAGGTCTGGTTCTTAGGATTTATTCTCAATTTCCCAAGATAAAACATCATGGAATTATCTTGTAAAATTTTAAATCACTTACCTAATTCTTCCAATCCCAAAAAATTTTCAAAATTTAATTTGTCTTCAAATTCCATGCACATGCCTATGTGTGACCATTTGGGCCTACTAGGCCTGATTTGCCTATTAAGCTCTTCGTAAATTTAGGGGAGCTAAATATTAAAATGGATATACTATTAAAATTTGGTGATAAATTTAATTTACCTCCATTATAATCTTTCACTCTCATTTATGCATATTTCAACACATACTTTCATTATTCTCTAAGACCCTACTTGTAGGAGCCTAATAGGTCTATCTAGACTGTAAGTGTGTACCTTATCCTTTAGTTGACACTTTGAGGTTTCATTTAATATTTAAATCATGATTAATAATATCCTAATTATTTAATATACATATTATTCCCTTTTCAAATTCATTCACCACTCATCTTCCCTATCTTTTCTTAATTGGCCTGTAGGTGGAAAATCTATGTTCTGGGCTATGAATAAAGGTGAGATTTTCCTTCATGATGACTTTCTCACAAAATATAAATGTTTCTAATTATTTATATGAATTTTCAAACTTATTTTCACTTTATAAACATTAAATTCATCCTTAAAAAAGGATTCTTTTACTCAAGTTATCCTCCATCTATAGTCAGGCTTGTAAATGCCTTTGAGGTGTCTTGATTACCTATCACTTTGAGTGATCTGATCCTCATCGACCCCTTATCCTTCAATATGAAATAATTATTTATGATCCTAATGAATCCTCTATGCTTCAAAACCTCTATCTTACCTTCCTAAAATAAATTTTCATCATCATTCTATACACATACATGTATGTCATAGGTTTAAGTCTTTTAGGCTTAAGTAAGGTGTTGTCTTTAGTCATCAATATAAATTTGAGGTTCCTCAAGATGTGTTTAGGTTTAAATTAGTTATAACTAGATTTAATATCATCCAAAATTCAACATAAATTAAATAATTTCCTTCTCACTTTCATACACTTACATAGGCATGTATTTGACCCATTATGCCTATTAAGCTTGAATAGATTTTCAAACTTCAAACTACCTTCATTAACTGAGTCTAAACTTTTTGAAGATCTCTACCTAGGTTTTATGTATTTATCTTAAATAACATACCAAAAATTCCATATGTTGTATAGGATAAAAGGTAATTTGGACCTCTAAGTAGGATTGACTATAGGTGTATAGACTGTAAGCATCAAGTATGATGAGTTAGATTTCAAGGGTGAGTATCCAACTCACTTTGTAATTTCCATTCAACCTAAACATATCCTCTCAATACTTAAAAATATTTTATATGTTTCATCACTATTTTAACCTTACTTCTAAAGCATCATTTGCCATTATTTTGACCCACTTCTATGTTCAATAGGCCTATATATAGTCCTTAGGTATAAGACCAATCTTTGTTGCTTGGAGGTAGTGTAATGAAAATTAGCGATGTAAAGAGTTATAAATTAGAAAATAAATAATGTGAGTCATTTGAGGATAAAATAAGGCAATATCAACCTTCCATATACTTTTATAAATTTAGAGTTAAACTTTTCAAGCCATTATTACAAGCAACATCAAAAACATAGTCTTCAAATTAGAAGCATGAATGGCATTGGGAAGGCTGGTATGAAATGATCAATATTTATTAGAGAAACATGAGTGGAATGGGAAAATGGTTAAAATATCAAGACATATATTCTATTCATTAAGCTCTGTCAGCTCCTCAAAGACTCCAAAGTGTAAACTATGCCATGTTACTCATGAATGTTTTTCTTATAACGCTTACTATTCACATGTGACAATTTAATGGAAACAATTTTAGAATAGTTTTGTATTCATATATATACCTCATATAATTCTCACAATGCTTCAATGAGTCCATTAATGTAAGAAAATTTGCCCAAAGCCTATTTAGTGGGGATTTGAGTCATGTTTTGACCCATTAAGCTCTTAGCGATTGTTCATAGAGTCAAGGGATTTAATTTGAAAACCAATTATATGTATTTAAATATTACTAGGTCCCCTATCTTTGGTCAATATCTTACACCTTGAGTCTACATGTATAGCTTGTACCATCCATTTGAAATCTACCTTTATGAGCTTACAAGGAGATTTATAGGAGACAAAATGAATATTTTACCTTTCAGAGACCTATGAAAGCTTATTTAACTTGTAAATGACCTATAGAATTTGAATATACTCTAAAATCATCTTCTCCTAAAAGTGAGGTCTTGAAATCTGTACAAGTACCTTAAACTACCTCTTTGGAGTTATAACTAAAGTAATTGACCTATTCTAACATGAAAATTGGTGATTTGACTTTCTTATAAAAACATTCATATTAAATATCATCTTTAAATTTTTTTCAATTTGATAAAATTTGTAAAATACCTCATATTTATCCAAAAAGGTGACTTGAATGACTTTAGAGTGCATGATATGCATGATGGAAGACTAGTGCATGGTTAGATGACTTGTAAAGCTTTGTAAATCCAAATTTAAATTTAAATTAACTATTAACCATTGGATTTGATTATACATGAAATAATATCACCTTGAGAAAACTTAATTTAGTGAAAAATGAAACCTAAGTTCCTTCAAAAATATTAAAAATGTTAAAATACCTTAATCTCTTCATAAAGATTTACCAAGCTTTAAACCAAGTGACCAAGTGAAATTAATTGACTTGATAGACCATGTACCATCTTTTCACATCATGAAATAATCCTATAACCCACCAAAATAATCTTGAAATCTTTGGAATGCATGGAAAAGACACTACTTTAAACAATGCCAAGAAGACTAATAAATCTTCATTTCAATACCTCATAAGGCATGGGATGGGTTAGGAACAAGGAATTAAATCATGAGAAGCAATTTTCACCTATAGTGGTTGAAATTTTGATATTAGGGTCAAAATTGGTCAACAATAACTTACATAAAATCACTTAGGTTGACCATTGTAATGTGTTTCATTTGAAAATTATATGACATTATGGCACTGGACACTTGTGTTGGGTCAGGACGAAAACATAAACTCTACTATATCTCCCATATGTTAGTGTCCATAGATAAGGAGAGTAGGCATAGGCTCAAAACTTTTATAAGTGTAAGATAATTACATTTTTAGCATTCTAAGAAAGATGTGATGTCTATGTCATCAAAATAAGATCAGTTAGACTAAGAGATAGTACAAGGGGCACAAGATAGAGTAGATGTGAGGCTTGTGGGAGCAAGACATGTGTAGAAATAATAGGAGTACCAAGGTATATGTTTTCCAAGTGTAAAATATTGTGGTGCTACATAATCGAAAAAATTCATCTATAATTAGAGAGTGACTAAAGATAATTCAAGCTTTAATTCATGTGGCACACAATAGGATAACATATATGTTTTATATTGGTAATCCATAAATTTATCAAATGAGATATATATATATATATATATCAAACTATTACAGTTCATAAAGATATTTTGTAGCCTGCATAACAATAATTTCAATAATAAGTCTTGCCTCAAGAAATATCAAAGGAAAAATCAATGATTAAACCTCAAAAAATAGAACATAAGATTTAAAATCCTAAAAGTATGCATCCATGGGTATTTTTATTAAAAACTCTCTCCAAAGTATAAAATATTAAAAATGATATAATTACTCAACATAAAATCAATGTAAAAGATCATACTACTATGTAATAGAGTATAGTAGATAATGAAGGAAAATTAATATAATGATGATAATGTGTTATCTTTATTTCACTCATGGGTACCTCAACACCTTGATTCAACTTGTGATGATACAATTTGATTCAACTAATATAAAATATGATGATGACTCACTTTATTATGATTGTATCATTTGTTAGATTTTCCTAAATAACTATTTATGTTTCACAATGAACTATCTCTATTACTTGTACATATTTTTCATTTCACTCATTGTTTTTATTTTTTAACACTTCTTTATTTATTTTTTATTTACCTCCCCAAAACTATGTTTGGTGTGTGGATTTTGGGAATATTTTCTTGCTTCATAACATTCTAATATGTTAGGTCACCCACTTGGGTCCTCTTTTTCTCTCTTCTTTCTACATTTTAATTTCACATTATTTTATTTATATTCCTATATTTGTCTTGCTCTTGATTTTACTTTATATTTTGTTATGATAGAGTCACTTTTATTTCATTTGCTCAAATTGTTTGTATTTTATTAGTTTTTATCTAGTATAATTTATATTATCTCTTCTATTCATGTTGTCATTCACCCTAAATTTTTCCTTTTTATCTTCTTATGGTGTCATTCTCCCTTTTTTCTTCCATTCTTCTATTTTTCTTAGTTTTCCTTTTCTCGCCCCCACCCCCAAATTTTTTTTGTTACCCTTGATTTTCTTGTTTTATTCCATCCCAAAATCCTACCCTAACTTCCACATGATGGTAACACATTTATTTTATCAACATGTTTGTAATCACAAGGAATAATTATTGAAGTTTTGGGTCAATAGAGATCCCCTTTTTATTTCATTCTTAATTATCCCTTTTCTTTTATGTGCTTAGTTGATTTTTTTAATTTTTAAATGCATGTTTTACCTTAATTTGTATTTTTAAATTCTAATTGTGATAAAAATATGAATGTAATTTATATTATAAAGTATGACATTTAAGCATAAATCTAAATGTAAATTATTGAATTTGATTTGACAAGTGGCATGTGATAAATATAGAAAGAACTAAAGATATAAATATACTTAACTCTTTTAATATACTAATTGACTCTGAATAAGATCTAATGGTGGAAAATGGATGAAATAAGTCCTATGAATAATTAAAATCTATAACTCACTATTTATACATGTAGGGTCACTAATATCAGGTTTGGGAAGAAACTTTGATGTAAGTGACTGACATTGATGCTACTATCCTAGGTTGATTTGGCTATTTGTGATCATACAATTAGCTATGCCTACTTATAAAATCTATGTGTGTTCTACCTTGACACTTACTTGTATGCATATATTTTTAATTCACTCTCAATCTCCTTAAATCTCTAGGTTCTATTTTAAGGGTATAAACTTGTAAAAACTTTGGAAGTGTAATGGGTTAAGTTAACCTCATTCACCTTAATTAATGATGGACCACTACCTACATAACCAATAATCTAAATATGTAAGTCAAGCCATGCCTATTTATTCCACTTAATGTGAATATGCAATTTTTATCCTTCGATATATTAATTCACCTATAATTTGCTCAATTATAATTGATAGTAATTATTTTTTGACTTGGCTTCATGTGTTACACACTTTTTCAATGACTACTCCTAGTGACTTATTTAAAATTTATAAAAAATAAGGTTGATTTACTAAATGTCTAGTAAGATATAGTTTTTGATATAAGATTATAAATTATGTACTAAATGTTGGGTTGATTTATATTTATGAGTCCACTTGGGGCAATTTTTCACACCACTAACATACTATGAAAATGGGTCAAACCATAAGAGTGACCTAGTTTTGAAAAATATTCAATGCTGGGTGAGGTCATCAATGTTACCCTATGAAAATTCTTAAATTTGTATTTATATGTTAAAATATTCTTTTATTCTTGAAAAATATCACTCTAGGCTCAACCCTTTAATTATTGACCTTCTTTGTAGTCGATAGTCTTATATTCACCATCTCACTAGGCCTAAATGCTTATATTATAGTATAAACCTATTATTTTTATTACATATATCAATTATAACTAATAATACACTTAAATATAAAATATTTCCTTCAATATCAGTTAATATCTCTGACAACCTTCTATATCCCTAGATAGTTACATTCAGACTTGGATAATAGTGTTGATGGTACTATCCATTCACTAATAGAAGTATTTATGCATTATAATCTCTAATTTTAAAATATTTTGGTATGTGTGGGTTAAACTATTATGTTTCATTAAGTGAATAAAATTTCAAAATAGATGGTATAAATATAAGATCAATCTAACTCATTATTTGTCTGGTAATCACCTCTCAAGCTTACACTACACTACTAAAACTTAATTGTACAACTAATCTATTCTAACTTATATTTTTATTAGTTTCATATCAATCATAGAATAAGTCATTTTATAGGTTTTAAGTATTCAAATAATATCACATGATTCATTTTTTTCAAGTTATAAGATATATCACTACATGCACTTACATATATCATTTTACACTATTGTTCACACACAATTCAATACATAGGTGATAATTAAATAGGTCTGAGGCCCTCTTCTAAGTATTAGATTTTCTATAATGACTCATTGATAGAGGAGTATTTGAGGTTAGATTGACTTTGTGAGCCCAATAACCCATTTTCAGCAAGGTGATAAGACCTAAGAGGAAGATATAGGGTTTGAGCTATATTTTGATATCAATAGCCTATGCACATGATCTAAACACACAATCTAAAAGGTGAAAAAAAATATAGAAAAAAACATGTGTAAGTTTTAGTAAACACTCAATCCTAAGTATAAAATAGATGTGTTTAGGCATTGATAGTAACATTTATACAAGTTTCCATATGGTGATGCAAGTGTCTATGCTAACATAAATCTAATTTTCTTTTGATGACTAGATTAGAATATTAAAATAGATAATTTATACACATGTAATACTCACACTTATCTATACATCTATGTATAATCTGAGTAAAAATTCTCTTTCATATTATTATTATCATAATATTGAATGTTGTACTTTATATATTTGTCATATGCTTAGATTCATTACTTCTTATCATAATATCAATAGAACATAAACTCATTAATTGGCATAATTTTAGAGTATCTTATTCCTCTTTATTTAGGCTACTCTTTATTAATCCTAAATCCTTAAAAGGATATAATATTTGGTGAACCTAACCTCTGATTATTTATAATTTCAATCTTAGTGTGCCCTAGGATTTTATGATTTCTAAATTATTAAAATATTTTAAAAAATCATATTTATTTCAAAGTTCAAAAGAATAAATTATGTTTAAAAAAATTAATGCCTATATTAATTTTACCTTTATCAAATACATCATGATAATCATTGTTTTTAGTATTGCATGCATTGAAAATTTAATCTAACCCATAATTAAATGCATTTAAAACATGATAGATTTAATAAAAGTATATTTATGCATGCCACTCATTATCATAATGTTTATCATGAATTATTACTTTTTACTAATAAGATTCAAATAGAGTGCATGAATCAAGTATCATTTACATATGGTAGTGAAAGAAACTCCAATGATGTTGTTGATGAAATATGAGGTTATTGATAACATTTTGTTCTTTGAATTATTATATAAGTCTTCTTGTTACAAATATATTTTATTGGAATCATTACACATGATAATATTTCCAAATAATATGGAGCCACCATATGTGGACTCTATGTTAAATTCTATCAAAATGAATAGAACATAATATTTATTTTGAAAAAGAATATTTACCAACCCAAAATATTATTTATTATTATTTTCCCTTATATATTAAAAAATTTGGTCATAATAAGATGGTTAAAAGGGTTGGATAATTATTTAATACTTAATATTTGTAATATATATTTCATTTCATTATTTGGCATTAAGGCCATAGATTTTGAATCCTCCATTATTAGTATTAATGGATTTTACAACATCTCATAAAAGGTATCGGGATAAATCATATTTCATGTTATTCCAGGGCCTCATACCTTACCTACTCTATGTCAAGTTATGCCAAATGATTTGAATTAAAATATAATTTGGGATGTCCTTGGATACATGAGATATATTCATTTTTCATGTTTAAAATTTAATCATCAATGGTTTATTTACAAATGCCCCATGGATACAGATCCATTCAAATATTTTGTGATGTTCCATTTAATGAATACTTACATACCACATTAATATAATTCTGATTTTGGCTGTAGATATTTATTAAAACATGGATAAAAAGGCCAAATATTAGGCACAAATGAGTAAGGTATAACCCAACCTATTTACATATTAAATAATATAAATTGACATGGCTTGAAGTTTTTAGAAAAATATGTGGTTAAAAAATAAAACAATAATAACAAACCATGTTTTATAAAATCTACCTTGGCATGCATACATGTTCCTCATCCTATTTTTGATCTAATAATTATTGATTATGATTTGTTTGATGATATCACTTCATTAGTGATTCAAACACTAGATGATTTCTTTAATGACGAGTAATTTTTATAGTACTTAGGAGTATATGAGGATCTTCCTTCCTTTTATCATAATAGCATGTTTCTGCATGCCACCTGTAACCATGCTTACTTATATGAGAATGATGATTCCAATATTACACATGATATGAATGATACCATTCCTACTACACCATAATAGATATATCCACCTTACTTAATAAAGAAATAATGTAATATAATAATGGAACATAACATGGTCCTTAACTAGTACTATTAGTTGTAATGATTCAATAACATGAAAGTAAAACTTATCGATAATTTTTACATGATTATTTAAATTTATTTGCTTGGGAATATTTTGACATGCTTGAAATTGATCTAGCTATTGAAATGCACAACATACTACATTATGCATATGAAAAACCCATGAAGAAAAATATTTATAAGATACATCCCAAAATAGTATTGCTAGTAAAATATGAGATACAAATACTTCTAGATGTAGCTTCCATTATAGTAATTATACATTCTAATTGGGTTTCTAATATAGTGACTATCACCAAACCTAGTGCTGACATTCAATGTTGAATTTTTTTTCATAATCAAAATAAAGCATCTCCAAAAGATGATTTTACACCACCTAATATAGAAATGATCATTTATTTTATCACTAGATATGATACATTTTCATTCATGGATTATTTTTTTGGTTATAATCAAATAAAGCTTAATCTTGTAGACCAATAAAATATAACATTCACCACACCCTAATGAACATTTTGTTATATTGTGATGCCTTTTATAATAAGAATGTTGAAGCTACTTATCAAATGGAAATTCCACATATGTTTAATGATGTCATTCATAATACCAATAAAATATTATTTAAATGATCTTTTATCAAAATCTAATAATTGACAAGATCATGGTACTGATTTAAGATATATATTTGAATGTTTTAGAATTTTTAAAGTGTGATTAAATCTAAAAATGCGTGTCTTTAGGTTATCTTTTGGAAAAAAATTAAGCTATATTATTTCTCAATATGTTATTAAGTTCAACCCAAAAAATTAAAATCCATTATTGATATGCCTCCCCCAGCTAATTTAAAGTATTTACAATGTTTACAAGGCATAATTCAAAAAATTTGACATTTTGTTTCTCAATTGGATAATAAAACCATGCCTTTTACACATTTAATAAATAATGATACAAATTTTTCTTGGGATGATGTGTGCCAGTAGAGTTCTGATGTGATCAAACAATACTAGTAAAATCTACTAGTGCTTATGCCACTAATACCATATAGACCATTC
Organism: Torreya grandis; assembly: GCA_037957365.1. Taxonomy (NCBI): domain Eukaryota; kingdom Viridiplantae; phylum Streptophyta; class Pinopsida; order Cupressales; family Taxaceae; genus Torreya; species Torreya grandis. The sequence goes on along the minus strand of JARHVA010002433.1, from coordinate 1,488,861 downwards.
GTTCTTTATATTATATACATCTCTAAAAGAGAGGTTTTTATGGGTAATTACTTTGATGTCTAAAAAAAGAAGAAACATGAACCAATATCCTATATATTAATGATAGTGAGAGTGAGGGACACTCCAGTGGAAAATAAATGTCCCATAAATTATTTAAATAGGGCTACTATTGGCCCACAATGGAACAAGAATGTATCAAACATGCTAAATTATGTGTCTAATGTCAAAAATACAACAATTTAAATCATTAACTATCTCATGAGTTATATTTTATTATTGATCATTTACATTTTCCCTTTCAGGATTATATTTTAGTAGAAAAATAAATATAATATTAGTAGGAGGCCATAAATTCATCATTACAACCACTAAAGAATTTACCAAATGGGTAAAGGTGGATATGATATATGAATATTATTAATGACATATATTATTTATAGGTTTGGTTTACATTTATTATTATTATAAATAATGGATCATCATTAAAAAATAAAATAATAAAGTTTTTTTCAATAAATATAAAATCAAACACACTTTCTCTACACCATATTACCCATAGGGTAATGGGAAGGTAGAAGCGATAAATAAGACTATTATTAAGATAATAGGATAATAATTGAAATATATATTATAGATTAGAATTATTAGATGGTTTATGACTTATGAGCATAATGTACAAGTGTTTCAACCCCTATTCAATCCACACCTTATTCTTTGGTTTATGATACAAACATAGTTTTACCAGTTGAGCTTGAAGTCTTATCTTTATGGGTTTTTCTCAAGGATATTATTCAAGGCAATGAATACTATTAAAAATTATTATATCAGTTAGAATAGTTAAGTTCAAAGTGTACATAAGATTTTAAGCATCTATAAGTTTATCAAGATCAAATTAAACATGCATATAACATGTTTATCAAGTTTATCATGGGTGATTTGGTACTAAATAAAATAAAAAAGAATAATAATGTGGAAAAAGACAAAATTAAAATTCAAAACAAATTGGTTAGGCCCATTTTTAGTTATATAAAGGTTTGGAAAAGGTGTATATTGTTTAGGTACACTCAAGAGAAAACCCATTAGGATCCCAATGAAAATTATGGATTTGCATAAATATTACATTGTTTAACCCTAAAGTCTAGATTGGGGAATCTATAATTAAAGGGGTAGAGATAGCCTAGGGAATAAATATGGTATACTATCTCTAAATTAGTCTAATTAATTTTCAAAATTAGATAAACATATACTAAATTTATTATGTTGAAATATGTTAAAAATAGAAAGCAAAACTATGATATATATTGCATTGATAATGAAAACAAGATAATTATATATTTATTATGATAATATATATTTGGATAGAGAAAAGGAAGGAATAAGATTGAAATTTGATTCTAGATTAAGCACTTATGTGGCCTCACAAACTTGTGTTGACCTTAGATAATTACATCAACACTTCTATCTAACCTAGATGTAGGTGTCATGTATTAAATACATGTTTTAATTGGATGTTATCACCTAAATTTCTTTTGGTCTTATGTCACCTTCACTCTAATGTGCTTAGATATAGATCATGGGTTGCCATTCTTTGTCAAATAATAAAACCCTAGTTCTTCATCTTCATAGTGGATTTGGTAAAAATGGGTTAGTGGAAACATGATTTCAAACTACCCCAAAGATCCCTCTATTAATGATCACTACCTACATAACCAATACTCTGAATAGGGCCTCAGAAATATGTAGTTTAACCTTACATCTTGGCTTGTGTGTATATAAAGATTCAATGTTGTATTTAGTACTTTATACCTATAGATGTAGTTTCCCTATGATTGATATTGAAATAGGAGAAAATAAGGAAGTTTTGATAATTTTAGTGATTGATTTAATTACTTTTGTAAGTTTCCTTGTGAGAGGTAAGAATTTTCAAGGTGAATAATGAATGTGTGTGTGTGTGTGTGTGTGTGTGTGTGTGTGTGTGTGTGTGTGTGTGTGTGTGTGTGTGTGTGTGTGTGTGTGTGTGTGTGTGTGTGTGTGTGTGTGTGTGTGTGTGTTTTGCACTTTGGAGAATATCTCACTTTAAATCACTCAAGAAAACCATATTTATACATTATATTTGAAAATTAAATGACCTTTAAGGGACTAGACACATGTATTAAAGTAAGTCACTTGTATTAATGTAGGCATTTGACTAGGATGCAAGTGTTTGGGAAGATAAAAAATAGGCACATGTCTAGATTTTGTAGAGACACAATAAAAGTAGGTTTATCACATTTTGGGTATGATATAAGGTTTGAGTCATCATAATAACATCGATCAGACTAAGAGATAATTAATTTGGGATAGAGAGATAGTGTATGAAAGCCTTTCTACAATAAGAGGTGTAGAAGCTAAAGGTACATCCATTATATATATTTTCCAAGTGTACAAGACTAAGGTGTTATATATATATCATAAATTGTGTATACATTTTCTTTCATTTAACCTAGTGATTAAATTGTTATTTTAAAATAAAATAAATACATACTTGGGTGTGTATAACACACCTTATCTTTGTACGAACCCAACTTGAGTAATTTACTAGTGATTGACCTACAACCCAAAGCATGTTATAGTATATAATCAGTAATATATTATAAAATTAAAATAATTTAAATGATTGAATTTGAAAGATCAAGTTTTAAGAGTACACCTATGTATTGATGCAACTACCTTGCCTTTTACAAACATAATTTTAAAAGATGTATCATTATGAACAATTAGTGTTATGATTAGGAAAAATATAAATATAAAAAGTGTATAAATATAGAATATATAAGGATAAAACTTTCCCATAACCTTGGAGCTAAAGGTGAGTTTCCATTTAGCAGTTGAGATTAGCTCAATTACATTACCCAATAATACTTATAACCTAGTGAGTGTGAGTGAACCAAGTCAAATCACACTATAAATCATGTGAGGTTAAATGATGTAATCAATTAAAACCTATAAAATTGGTAATATTGAGTTTTTTAATCACCTCAACCATACCAAAAATGAACCAACTATTACATTACATTGGATCAATATAGTCTATAAAAGTCCACCCTAGTGGGTGATGACAGTCCCTAAAAGTGTTTTGGAATATGAATCTAATTTTGATTTTACAATTTATGTGCCCTTTGCATAGAATATGTACCTTATGTATGTCTCGTGTTGAAACCTAGGTATGATAATGGTTCCAATATATAGAGTTCTTCCATAACTATGTATCTAAATCATATAACTATGATTTTTAGCCAATTTTCAAACTATGTAAGTGTGGATAACATGTTTACATAACATTCCTCCATTGTATATATTAAGCTAAAACTAGTGTAAGTTTGGAGATCATGTTTCCAAAACATGTATGCATTGTATATTTGAATCTAATGAACTGTGAAAAAAGTGAAAGCCATTTCTCTATGGCATTCCCCCACTAATATTCCTCATATTTTGAGGTGATGGGAAGTAAAAAATGGTAGTCACCTTACCTTAAAAAGATAAGATAAATGTATAATCTATGTATGAGCCAAGTATCATATATAAGGAACATGTCTAGGTAGATATATCATTGAAACACAAAGAATGTGATCACACAAAGTCCTAAGATGCATGATGTGAATAATGGAAACTTCTAGATAATAAATTTACAAGTTCAAAAATTAATCAATTACACACACACACACACACACACACACACACACACACACACACACACACACACACACACACACACACACACACACAAGAGCACTCAAAATCAAATCAAAATACAATGGTCCAAGGAGACCTCAAACAAGAAGCATGTTTAAATGGCACACAATCTAAGTGACATGACTTAGTCAAATGTCCATAAAATAATGAATGAAATATTTAAATGTCAACTTACAACAAAACATGACATATAAAATTTTCACAATAGGCAAACATAGTCATGAAGGATACAATCAATGGATCATATTCAAATACTCAAAAATAATACAATGCATGACAGTAACAAGTAAGAAACACACTCAAGTTGGTGAAAAATGGAAAACATAGCCAATGAAAAACTAGAATAAGCATAGCATACTAACCCATGGATAATATGTGTTGGAAAAAATGTTGATTACATGGCATATCAAGTACACTGAAAAAGATACAAACATGTATAAAGGCATGTACAATTACATAATCTCAAAGATGATAATGTAAAGTTATTATAGAATAATATAACTTGGATGTATCATGATAAAATAAGCAGATTCCCCTAATATCCACATGACATGAGTAGAGGGAAGGTCCACCATCCAAAGTTTCATAGATCATGTATCTATGTGTGCATGAATCACACTCAAAATATGTATGAAACATTTGTATATAGAAATAAATTATCTGATATCTACCAACACGGAACCAACAACATATATCCTAAGGAGATAATAGAATATGTGAGTATTAAAAATATTTTTGGATTTTTGAATTTTTTTGTATTTTTGGAATATCCCAAAGAAAGAACTATGCTATGATATCATCCAATGCATGGCTGTAGGTATCTCCCAACTAAGAACCTAATGAAATAAACTAGTCATACTACCAAGGAACATGTATATGTGAAATATATGTCACTATAGAATCTATAATATTTTTCATATGTTTAATAGAACTCTATGGTCATGGAGAAACAATAGAAATAATCAGGGTTCATGAAACCCATCATTTAGTGATATGTGGTTTCATTAGAATAATAGTAATAAGAACATGTTTAGGTGATCTAGATATCTAAATATGATGTGTAGTATATAAAGATTATATGGAACCCACTGTGTATCTTTAATGCAATGATCTCTCAAGTATCAATCACATCAAAAAGGAGATTACCTATTGATTAGCCTTTTGTAGAGGATTAACTTTAACAGGTTTGATAACTAACTATTTGGGAATAATTTTTTCTTGTTCAATTGGATGTTCATATAGAATTCTATAAACTATAATTATATAATTGTAATGAATGTATTTAATGTACCCATGCTCTTTATAAGGTAATTATCAAAGTGTATGTATTTAAGACCATCCTGATAACATATCAAAGACACCCATGGAATGTATAACTAATAATTTAGTAACCATGAGTGGAGAACCTAACTATAAAGATAAGTTAATTTCACCAAAAATATGTTGTGAGGTCCCAGTAAATGATCTAACTAATCTTGTAAAAGTGTATAAATACTTATTTGTATAACATAATTACATAAGTAATGTCTGTAGACACCTCAAACTAGTTGCCAATAACCTCCAATCATGCTTTTGACTAGATTCCATCTAAAATGCATAATTTTGCCTAAAAATAATAAAAAATGCAAAATCATGTGAAACTAACATATTAAAATTCTGATTTTGTCTAGGGTATCCCTAAATGGGGAAATGCAATTTATGTGCCAACTAACTTTGAACAGTCCATTTTGAGTCAAAATGCTAAATTTGCACCTACGTGCTCTGGAATGCTCTTTCCTATCAAATCTTTTACACAAGACTCATGCCTTTGTTATTTGTTATTGGAAACATTCTAAATGGGAGCACACATACAATGCATCTAATGTGGAATTCCAATTCTAAACCAATAAAATGTAGGACCAATAACAATGCATTCTGATCAATTTGAGTGATTTATGTACAAAGTGCTTAAACATGCTTAAGAGCTAATTGACCCAAATAAAGGCCTAATTAATAATTGCATGGAAACTTGTTAAATATTTGTTTTTAGAAATGAATATTGAATATCTGCATCATCAAGTGACCTCATTTCTTGGGAAGACATCCCTAGGCTATAAATGCAAAATAATTTTAAGAATTATGCCCTATATGCCTCTTAATTACCCCTTATTCTAATGCCATGATGAGTATAATTACAAACTTAATTCCAAAAATTAAAATAATCATCAACCACACATCTCAATCTTGAGATGGATGATTGAGGTTGATTCTGATAAAATCAAAAAAATTATAGCTAGGAGGCCTCACAACATATTTCTAAGCTATTTTGTTGTAAAGTCATAATGCACAAATATCTTCAAGGAGTCATTACAACTAGCATTACCATTCCAAATTGATTCCCATACAATCCAAGCCATAAGCCAAAGGTGCCAAGGAGAGATTGAGGTAGCCAAGATTCCATTGCCAACGACTTCATGAGCACAAGCTGAGCAAGCCACCATAACAAGCATTTTGGAGCATCCAAGGAAGGTAAAAGTGTTTTATTTTGTATTTTAGTTATATGTTTCATTCATGATTGTTAACTAAGCTCTCCATAGTGTCTAGGCCTAGAGATGTTATGATATTAGTGTGTTTATTTCATTTTGTTTTCATTTTTAAACTAACACCATACTAACCATCCTCTCCTAAGTCAAATTATTGGATCACATAATAGCATGCTCGATGGGACTAGACGCATCCTACACATGAAGGAGATCCTTTTGAAACCTTCAAAAACGTATTTGAGATTTTAAAAATATTGAAAATTGGTTTTATAACTTTATTTTTCCATTTTTGGTTGCCATGGTTTTTACATAGTAACCAGCATTAGTAGAAATATCGACATTGATTACCTAGCTTAATTGATGTCAATCAACATAACTAGCATCAGTTAGATCTTAGTTGGACATAACTGATGTTGGTGGTATTGATCGATTCTAGTCACTATATTTTTCCAAAAACATAGACTTGAGACCTACTTTTTCAAAGTTTATTGTTTCAAACTCAAAAGGGTTTTAAAGCTAAAGTACATGCTAGCAATTTTATTGTAAGACCAAGTAGGATATTTGCTCAAAACATGTTTAGATCACTTTTTCGTGCTTCAAATTTGATTAGGAACTTTGTTTTGGTGTTTGAAAAGGAATTTTTATATTTTTTTATGGATGTCTTCAAAGTTTAAAACTAAGACCAAGGAGTCAAATGAACAGCACCAAAAATTTCATGTGTTTAAAATTGAACACATTTATCAATTTTTTCTTGAAATAATTGTTTAGTTGATTTTTTTGGGAAAAAGAGGAATGTTGCATGTATGCTCTTCCATTTGTCCCCTATAAGGAACCCTTGGAGTCAAAAGTGCCATTCCTATTGCAAGTAGCCTAGTCTAAGGCTTAGAGACAAAGTCATCTAAAGCATTCCTCAAAAGCTTGTCAAAGTTTGGGTGACCTTGAAAATGACCCTAATATCTTTATATTGTCATGATTTCTTTATTTTTATGAATCTTGGATTATGAGGGGGACTTCATCACCTCTTGCAAGTTCTTTAGGGAAGCTTTGACCCAGGGTTTCATCTCCTAGCATTGACTTCATTTGACTCCTTTAGAGTTGCACACAGGATGTAATGGCACTTTTGATATCACACTACATTAAGTGAACAACATGATGTAGTGGTTGAAAAAAGGACTAGACCTTTTTGCAAAAAGCTAAGTGATATGAACCCAAAATCCATGATTTTCTTTTGCATTGTTTGGCATGAAAGTCATTGTGCAATTGATTCCCCTAGATCATTTGGAAACTTGTTAGATTTTATATAAATCTCCACTTTCCATGGAAGTATTATTGGTGCAAGGTTTGCCTTAAGGTCCATGTCATAGTACTATCATTTGAAATAAAGATGGTGTAAAAACCTTACTATATAATGTGCATTTACTTCTGGATGAACACTTAAAATCCTTTCAAATGATGTATATTGACAGATTCCAATAATACCAAGAAAATTTATCAGTTTAAGATTTAAGGGAGATTATTTAGTTGGTCTTGTCCTAGATTAAAGTCTTTTTTGGAGTCAAAAACTTGTTTTAAATAAATAATCCCAAACCAAACACATGGTCCTCATTTTTATTTGAACAAAGAGGTGTTATGTTGCTTGTGTGAGATCATCAATTTACCTTGTTCAAAGTTCATCAAAATCTTGAGAGTCATATCATCCACTTTGGCATAGTTATGCTACTCAATTGAGTCTATACCTTTACCAAATTTGTTTAAGTCCTTCACTTATAATTTAAATTTAAAATTACACCCTTACAAGTTATAGGGTTGATGTGTTAAGTGGGTTTACCATTTACTCTAAACTTGAGGGAACTTATGTTCATTTCAAATTTAGGTTTAAGGCCATTTAAGACTCATAATCATTATCATCACTTGATAGACTTAAGCCATTTTTTGCTAAACACTTGCACTTTAAGTCTATGCACCGCAACATTTTGAGTTAATAAGGGTAGTGTTATGTTGTCAAAATTATGGAAAAATGTCTTTACTTTAGAGAGTTTTTGAAACAAATTTTTTTTGTCACACCTTTTGGGTAGTATAACATCATTACACTACCCAAATAATTTCAAAAAAAAAAAAATCATGTACCCTCTTACATATAATTCCAAATTTGTTCCTACAAAATCATACCAATCCAAGTGTACTTTTGATCCTTTGTCTAAATCATAGTTGTACTATTCACCTTTGTCTATATTTTTTGTCAAAAAGAACCAAGTTTTATACCATTATTTATGACAAAATAAACTATTGCTAAAATTACTTTTGTTTCATACCTTATACCTAGTTGATCAAGTTCATGTCAAAGAATCAAATGACTAGTGTTTGTTAGAAGTGTTTCAAATCTGTTAGATTAAAACTTTCATCTATTTTCAAAATCTAGCTTTGGACATCATTTGGCCAAGAGTCCAAGCACATGACTTGTTTGAGTCTAGATTTTGACACCACATTTGGCCAAAATACCTATCAACTTTTAAATTCCTATATTAGACTAATTTGAAACACTTCAACCTTAGAGTTTGGCATTTTTATTTTTTTTAGTCCATTTACTTGCTCATCTTTGTGTGAATAGTGAAATTTTAGTAATTTTACACTATTTGCTTCCTCATAAATATTTGCATAAATATTTTGATCCTTTTGAAAAATCTAGACCAATTTAAAGTCATCATTTGTTTTAGATTTTATCATTGTTAGAGTTTGTGGAACTCTTTGACCTTTTATTGCCTAGCATTGACTATGGATCCCCACATGTATTCATACACTCGTAGTGGAGTCATGTACAATATAGGGAATAGTAATTTAGTTGTGAAAGAATAAATGGTGTAAGACCCCTATGCATATAACATTGTTTATGAGATGGATTCTTATCTATATTATAATAATCAATTAGGGGCACAAAGCCAAGATCCATTAGCTAATTATCTGGTTAACACACCACCTTACATAGAATAAGACCAAGAATAAATAATGTAATACTTAGTTATAATACCCATGGTAGATGAGCCAATACTTCAACAGCCTTATTCTACTAATTTAGCTTTAATGTATGATCCAATTTTATTTGAGTGACATTTGTTAGAGAATAAAGACAATGTTTTGGTTAGGGCCATAGAGGTAGGGCCTAAGTTTCCAAGAAATTTCCCCCATGAAAATTTACCAAGTCTAGTAAGAGTGTCCCACAATATCATTTACAATCAACAGGCTTCTTCTAGCAATCCTATGGCTCTCATCCAAACAACATACCAAGAACCCAATATATCCAATCAAGGAAAAAAAATCATGAAAGATCTCTTTAACCAAATGAAAATAGGATACCAAACCTACCTAAATTTATCACATGATTTAAATTATATGAACATGGTAAGTAAACCCCTCATTGACCTAGTAGCTTCAATAGGAGTGTTGATCAGAATTAACTAGACAAGAGAATATGAGTTCTGACCCATTTTTACAAAAGACTTAGATAGAGAACTTGATACATATGCCAATTATTAAACAAGTGTCTTCAGCTTCTACATTGAATAGTGATCCAAACATAGTAGATAATGTGCAAAATACATCTAATCTTGATCAAAGTGGTACTAATGCACAAACAAATAGCCAATAATGAGTGCTTATAGTTAATCCCATGAGTAGATCATCATAACAAAGAATAGGAGTTTATACACCCTAACCTTAACTAGATACTTGCTCAAGTGTACAACCTATAGGATTACATAATCAAACAATGGCTAATGTTATGCCTCAATAACAAAATGTGATGATTCATACTCCTCCTCAATGGGTAACAAGTAGTATTTCATAAAAATATACATAATCTAGTGTATCAATATAACAGAGGATGATTACATTGCCACCTTAATCAGAGGCAACTAATTTTCCACCTCACTAGGTAACAACAAACATACCTCTTCAATCATAGACTAATATGCCTATTCAAAACCAAACAATGACCAATAAATAGTGTGCAAATATTGGTCAATGACAGATGCCAAATCTACAACCTACTTTCACTTCCTCATAGGGATTCATAAACAAGGAGGTCCCCATGTTTATTATATACCTACTAGACAACCATTGGTTCAAAATGTGCCACAAATCTAGAAATAAGGTCTTGGTCCACAAGTTCCCACTCAATATTAAGGTTTTAATAGTCTACATCATGTACCTTTTCAACCATAATAGACACAATATAGTTATATCCCTTCATCCCAGCCACAAAATCCCCTAGGAAAAACCTTTATCATCAACCCAATCTAGAATATCACATATCCAAATATGCAATTTCTAGTACATCCCAATCCATGTATGTGTATTCTTGTTCCATTCCCCAACCAAGCAAATGTACCCCAATAAGTGTCTCTACAATAGATGAAGGATGTAATTGCTACCATTTAGGTAGGGAAGCAAACTAAGAAGTTCAAATTGGATGATGTATGTTCCTATCCATTTAACATAGAGTATTTGTAGATACCATTTCCTCTAGGATACAAACCACCCAAATTTGATAAGTATAAAGGGAAAGGTGACCCTAAGGCCCATTCAACTGAATTCTTTGTCACATGTCAACTAGTGGCATATAACTTTTGCTATTGTTTCCAAGAAGCCTAGCTGGATAAGCCTTGGAGTGGGTTTTAAAGTTGCCCAAGAATTCAGTAACAGACTTTGATGATCTTTCTAATAAACTTTTGTAGCACTTTTCCTATAATCTCAAACATGACATCTCATTAATAGACCTGACACAAGCAAAGCAAAAATTTGGGGAGATGTTTTTCAAGTTATTTATAGTGATGGAGGGCCCTTGTAAGCCATTTCACCTATAGTCTATTAGATAAACAATTAGTTATTGTGTTTACTAAAAATTTGAATAGTGGGATAGCCTATCTTCTAGAACTAAAATACAAACATACATTTTAAGAGATCATTGATAAATGTTTGTTGATCAAATGAGTACTCATAAATAAAGGAGTCATCAAACTTAATTCTACCAATTATGGAAATAACCAACAACAACATCCTAATCAAGCATAAGAATCACAACCAATATAGGCAAATAATCAAGAAAGACCAAATTAATTAGACTGAAATAGGAATGTTGTGGGAAATGGAGTAACCAAATCCCATCATGTGATAATTTTTCAAACCTCATCTGCACCAAATTTTCCACTTACTCCTACATAATAACCTCTCTAACTGATCTCACAGGCACAAAAACCAAAACATACACAACAAATACAATAGCCTTTATAATTACAAACCCCTCCTAGGAGAACCATCCCTATACATCATGTCTCTAGTGACCTAGGAGAACCTATTGAGGTTATATTTCACAAGCTTGTTATTTCTAATCTGATTAGTTGACCTATACCAAAGCATTATCTGCAAGGCATTCCTTACCCTAATTAGTATTGTGAAAATGAATTTTGTTATTATCATCAGGTCAATGGGCATAATCTATGAAGATGTGTCCAAATCAAGCATTTAATCAAGAATATGTTAGAGAATGGGTAGATAAAATTAGATAATGGTGATTTCACTTCCAATCAAACTCTTGGGATTTATCAAAGCCCCTTTCCTTGACATAACAATCAATAGTAGAAAAATAATCAACAAAAATAATGGCCAGTGTAGTAGCAAAATTAATAGTATCAGAATCAAAGGATGAACCAACAAAATTATCAACAAAATCCATAATGACAAAACAATGGACAAAACCAAGCTCAAAATGGTAACAACGAACAAACCTACCATACAGTTGCACATAAATACAATAGGGTTGTAGGTCATATTGTAGGGGGTAACATTAATACCATCTCCATTAATCCTAGACCAATCACTAATTAGCTTAGACCATTACTAAATAATACTATTTAGCCAAATCACATGGATAATCCTTCCTTGACCTAGGAGGGCATATAGGTAAACTAGCAAACTAGGACTCCCACTTCCAGATCTTATAGTAGAAACTAATTCTTTCCATGTGACCACATGCAAGTGCATCGATAATTGAGACTTGTCCTATTTGGTCCCACACCATTTCCAACATTGGCTAGCAATAATGGTATAGTATTTAATCTTGATTTTGAAATCACAACTTAAAGGTCAAAGATTTCTATCATAGGTCCACAACCATCTTCCACTTTGCCTATCATCTAACCAACCATTTAGTCTCAAAATAAACCATTCACTACTAACCAAGATAAGAAGTTTGATATTATGGGCCAATTGTAGAATAAACTAGCACAAATTTTTATTTTAGACTTGTTGTAGATGTCAGTAGTCCATAAGAACATCTTGAAAAAGTTTTTGACCCAATTGACTGTTGCTAGTTTCATATCCCCTGATAACTTTCAAGCTTTGGTTGGATACCTAGCTCCAACCTAACATGTCATATTCAACCAAAGTGATATGTCTTCCTTTGGCCCACTCCATAATAACCCATTATACATTAACATTTGTATCAAATAGCATAAAGTGAAATGTGTCCTTATTGATAATGGATTTGGCCTCAACATAGTGTCTCTCAAGCTCATCAAGCTTCTTGGGTACACAATGATAGATCTCTAACCAAAAACAATAACTATTAAAGCCTATGATAATTAGGAAAGAGAATCATAGGTCACCATTACTTTGCTAGTTATTATTGGGTCTTTGACCCATGATACACCTTACCATGTGTTGGATCTTGAGTTATCATACAACATTCTTCTAAGCAGGCCTTGGTTACATGAGATTCATGTAGTCCCATCAATACTACACCAATGTATCAAGTTTTCCCATTTAGGGATGAAGGTGAGTATTCCAAGATATTTACACCCATATGAACACTTCAAGCATCTTGAGGCTGATTTTTAAAGCTATAATTATCAATATGGTATGAATCCAAGTTCTAACTAGGATAAAGGAAAATATATACTTATTGATCCTTCACCAAATAACTACATAGATCCTAATACCTAAGATTCCCTTTCCCACATTCCATCTCTTAAAGCTTTTAATCATTTCACCATTTTAGATAATGGACTGGGAGAATATGTCACCCATGACACATTTCACATTGCCAATCTTCCTCAAAATCTAAAAATCTTTGGGTGACCTAAGGTCATCCCACATATGCATTGGTAATGAAAGAACAAAGATAAGGGACTTATCACATTTGTACTAGCATCTGGCCTAGGACTTGGACCTCTTGAAGGGAATGAATCATGGTTATACAATGATGACCAAGTTGATTGTTATAAAAATGCAAAGTATCCTATTCCCAATAGGATCGTGGAGCATCATAATCATGAAGGAAGAGGCCTCAGATTGAATCAATAAGGAAACATCGAGCCAATTTCCATGACTAAGTATGAAAGACCTTATGGACTTGGATTTAAACCACCTAGGGGTGACCCCACATAATTTATTCAAACTCCACCATCAATGACTAGTGATGATGATGTTGATAGGGAAATAGATTATAATCATAGCCTTCCCTTTGATAGCCTAGCTGAAACCAACCTATTTGATAACAATACCATTTGTACCCTTACCCAAGCTATTCATCACAATCTATTACCATTTTATTATCCCCAACTGATAGATTAGGACCAACAAGAATCTAGTCTACTAATTGATGAATTTTATAATGATGAGGCTTTTTATGATTTCTTAGGCCTTAGAGATAATGTTTCATTTGGAGATCATAAATTAGGATTCTTAATCACATTAGATCCTATAGCCTATTTTGAAGAGCGAGTAAACACCTTTAGCCAAAAATAAATAAATAAAACATTGAGGTCCCAAAGTGAAAACCTCTTTTAAGTCACTTTTTAACTAGGGAAAAAGTAAAAATAAAGGCTAGTCTAGTGGTAAAACCTTGTTTCAAGTGCCATTAGATGGGGTTGTTCATTCTTCTTTAAATTTAGACCAAGAGACCACTAATGATGAATTTGCCTATAGATCTAAGTTTAGTTTTGAGAAACAACAAGTATTTGATCAAATTCTCAAAGAATTTTTGATTGTTTTTATTACATGGCTAGATCTACCATTAGGAGACTCAGATTCATCATGCCTAGGAGAATTTGTTGAGCAAGTCTTAACAGAGGACCTTAACATAGTCCAATAGTTCAAGTCACTACCTACTATCCTATAAGATGGTTCAACCCTTCTAGTTGAAGATACAATAGAGGTAAACATTAGGACTCTATCAAACCTAAAATTGATAAAATTAGGTGCATCTCTCACTGACGAGGAATGCAAAAATTTTATAGCTTTATTGAGAGAGTTTGTGGATATATTTGCATGGGCTTATTCTGACATGCCAAGATTAGACCCTGCCTTGGTTCTACACTACCTTATGGTTAATCTTGATTACAAGCCAGTAAAATAAAACTATGTAAAATGCATCCTCACATTTCTATATTGGTAAAGAAAGAGTTGGAAAAAATCCTAGAAGTAGGATGTATCCAATCTATTGACTACTCAGAATGGATCTCTAATGTAGTACCTATTAGCAAAAATCCTAAAGGAATCAAAATTTATACTAATTTTTGAGACATCAATAAATCTTATCCTAAATATGATTTTCCATTTCCTAATATCAACATGATCATTGATTTCATGGCAGGTTATGAAATGCTTTCACTCATGGATGGCTTTTCAAGATACAATCAGATTAGAATAATGCCAAAAGATCAACATAAAATAATGTTCACCACTCCATGGGTAACATTTTTCTATCAAGTGATGCCATTTTGCCTTAATAATGTTGGATATACATCTCAAATAGCCATGACTATCATTTTCCATGATATGATGCACAATATTATTGAGGACTATGTCGATTCCATATTAGGTGAATCCAAGACCAAGGCTAACCATCCAACATTATTGTGAAAGATATTTGAAAGACTACAAGAGTAAAAATTTAGACTCAATTCAAATAAATTTATGTTTGGTGTAACTTTAGGTAAACTACTTGGCTTCATCATGTCTCATAGAGGTATTGAAGTTGATTGGGATAGAGTTCATGTTATAACCAAGATGCTGCCACCAACCAATTTGAAGTAACTCTATAGTTTTTAAGGAAAAATCCAATCCATTCGATGCTTCATCTCTCATTAAGTAGACAATTACAATCCATTTATGTAACTTTTGCAGAAAGGAGTTGTATTTCATTGGGATGATCACTACCAAATAGCTTTTCAATAGCTCAAAGATTATCTTGTCAATCTACCTATTTTATTACCTTCTACGCTAGGATAGCCATTCTTCTTATACCTATCAGCTACTGATCATGCCTTGGGGGCACTCTTATCTCAACATGATGACATTGGAAAAGAGCATATCATATACTACTTAAGCCATACCTTGGTTACATGTGAACATAACTATGAACATATTGAAAAAGCTTGTCTAGCCATGGTTTTCATAGCTAAAAAACAACATCATTACATGTTGAATAATAAAACCATGGTTATTTCAAAAGTAGATGCACTCAAATATATACTATCTAAAATATATTTGCAAGGTAGAATGGCTAAATGGATCATGCTTCTTAGTGAGTTTGACATAGATTATGTCAATCAAAAAGCAATCAAAGGATAAGTTCTTGTAGTTCAACTTATTGAAGCACTCCTCATGGACACATGGCTACTCAAGTTTACATTTTTTGATGAATCCATCATGACCATTATTGATATATCCATTGAAGAGTAGTCTTAGATGTTGTATTTGTATGGTTTATTCACTTCACATGGATTGGGGGTAGGCCTATTGTTTATTACACCATAGGGAGATCTAATCCCTAAATCATTCAAAATCAGCTTTCCTTGTATAAACAACATGGTCGAGTATGAAGCACTTATTGTAGGACTTTGACAAGTAGTTTTTGTGGAATATATCCCATTTCTAAATTTATGGTTATTCCTAATTAATCATCAATCAAGTTACAAATAATTTTCAAAACAAAGATGACAAGCTAGTTCCATATAAAGCCATGGTTGACACTCTTAAAAATCAAATTATCAAAATTTAGTTTGAGCATATACCAAGGGCTAGTAACAAAATTATAGATGCCATGGCTACTATTGGCTAGCTGATTCAATAAATGGATAAAGCTAGAGAGTATCAGTTCCTCATCAAGAATTTGTCATCCCCATCTCACGAACCTTCAATTATTGCCATGATTTTTGATATTTTTGATCCCAATTATATCTATTACTCAGACCTTTATAACTACCTGCATGACCAAGTTCTACCACCTAACCTATCTCTAAAACAAACCAAATCCTTCATTCATCATTCCACTCATTATACTTTACTTGGATCTACTCTTTACCATCATATTTTTGATATAACTCTACTTCATTATTTAGATTTGATAGAGTCTACATTAGGATTAAGAGAAGTTCATGAAGGAGTATGTGGAACCCATTCTACAAGGGTAGTCCTATCCAAAAATCTCTTACATACTGGTTATTATTGGCCCAATGGATGTAGATGCCACTGCATATGTAAATAAATGTGATAAATGTTAATGGCATGTTAATTTCAATCATTCCCCAATAAAATATCTAAAATTGGTGTTGACATAATGGCCATTTTATACTTGGGGACTTGACCTCATTGGGAAGATTAACCCCACTTCATTTGATGGCCATAAACATATCCTTACTACCACTGAATATTTCACTAAGTGGGTTAAAGCTATACCCCTCACTTACATGACTATAAATAAAATTTCCAAATCCATCTTCAACCATCTCATCTACCACTATAGTATCCCCTATGAAATTATATCTAATAATGGATGATCATTCAAAAAAAAAATGTAGACTATTTCTGTATTGAATAAAACATCACACAACACTTTGCTACATCATATTACCCTCAAGGTAATGGCTAGGCTAAGGCATCTAAAAAAACCATTGTCAACATTCTCAAAAATATTGTCAATGATGCCGATCATGATTGGTACCTCTAGATATTCCCTACCCTTTGGGCATATTGTACCAATCATCATACCCCCATAGGAGCCACTCCATACTCATTTATTGTACTAAAGCCACCCTTCCCATTGAGGTTGAGTTGCCTTCACTATGCATATCTTCCAAGCATGTCCTAGATTATCATGACTATCAAGTAGCTCACTGATAAAAGATAGATCTACTTGATGAAAAATGGACAATCGTACTCAAAAATATTCAAGCATATCAGAATCAACTCAAAGGCCACTATAATCAGTGTGTGAAGTATAAAACATTTGAACTTGGTGATCTTGTTCTCAAATAAAACCAAAAGAATACCATGACCTAGAAGAAACATCAAGGGAAATTCAAACCAAATTAGATAGGGCCTTTCATCATCACTATAGATTATGGATCAGGAGCATACAGGTTTACCACACTAGATGCTAACAAACTTCCACAGCTAATGAATATTATTCATCTCAAGTGGTACTATGGTTGAATGTTAAGGTGTATTATCTATAAGGACTATTTTATTTATTATTTTTTGTCACTATTCTTCCTTATACACATACCATTCTTATCCATCCTCTTTTCCATATCCACTTTCTACTTCTGACCTATCAACCTAGTGTGTTCTAAAAGCCTAGCCCATTTGACCTTGGTATTTTTCATTATTACGAAGCTTCAACATCAAAGTATCTAATCAGTTCATTAGTTTATTCATTAACTTCAAACACAAATCATATTTTGGGATAGTGTGATAGAAATTTTGGTAGTTGCATCCTTTATTTGTTATTCTTTCTTACAACCAATATTGATACTAATTAAAACCTCCTTTGGGAAAACTAGTACCATTGATCTATGCCATGTGTCCTAGTTATAAACACCTATGGGAAAACTAGGGGAAATACTAAGCCTTGACATACCAACTTGCCACTTCCTATGCCATATTATGTCTTTTTACCAATTGTGCCTATTTTTTTTTGAATTGGTTGCCACACTAGTCGAATTCCTTCATTGAAATAGTGGAACTACAGTGATTTGAGGTCCTACTCTAGGACTATGTAGGTAACACTCAATAATTGTTGAGGTTAGCTCAATTACCCATTTTACCCATGCTCTCACCATTTTTTGAGCAACCTAATCCACACCCTCACCATTTTTAAAGCAACCTAAGCCATGTGCTCACCATTTTGTGAGAAACCTAAGTCACACTCTCACCATTTTGTGAGCAACCTAAGCCATTATCTCACCATTTTGTGAGCAACATAAGCCATGCTCTTTTTATTTTACAAGAAACCTATTTTTAAATTCTCTCATTATTTTGTGAGCTTGAACCATTTAGTGTTTCATCATTCTCGATTGAGTTGAAATACTACAAACAATTCTAAAAACATTTGTAAAAATCATTATGAAAGAACAAAAACATTGACCACTTCTTTGCCTTAAAGATTTTTGGAACCTTTACTAAGTTACAAGAAAATCATTTGTCATTTAGTTTCCCCATCATTTTTGGCCTTTTTCTCTCATGCACTTGCCATTTTTAAGACCATTCTTATTTTTCTATCACATCTATTCTATTTATTTTCCTTATTTATCATATTCTTCCCATTCCCTAGGAGAACTACATTTAGCCTAAAGTTTTTTATTGGATATTACATCCATGGAACTATATAGGAAGTGTCCACTTATCTAGTATATATGGAGACATCTTGGCCACCCCCTTCCTTTTCTTTTATTCCCTCATTTAGTTTATTTGTTAAATTATCACCTATTTTCTAGGGGTAATGTTTGTAGGGTTTTTATTGCATTACTTGTTTGTTTATTTCTACTCATTTTTGTTTGTTTGTCTATTTGTTTGATTTTAGCACTATTTTCTTGATTCAATTTATGTGTGTTAATTAGGTGATTCATTTCACACACTTATACTTGAATCCATCCCTATTCATATGTTTACATTGTCATCAAGGTTTCCATCATTGGTGTATTGTTTTAAATTGGGTATTAGATTGTAGGAGTCAGTTCTCATACATATTTTGGCCAAATCTTTATGGTTTTATATCATAAATCCTACCATCACATGCTACACCAAACCTTAGCTTCAAGAAGTATATTCAACAATGGTAGCATCTCTTCAGTACTGACATCATGATTCCACTCCCAATCATATCCCAAATAGATTAATTAACCATGAAAGAATTTCAACCTTTATTAGTTTGGATGAGCATCTCCCTACTAGTAGGTTATTCAAATTCATAATTATGCTCTATGTTAAGTTGTCATCATCCTCAGCCAATTCTATCATGTTTTCCATAATTGAGGTCCAATGATTATAACCACCTATGGGCAAATCATTGTACATCATCCCACCTACATTTCTCAATGATTATAATCACCTTTAGGAAAATAATTATGTTATCACCACTTTAATTTTTCTACCTATACAAGGGCATGTTACTCTCTTGTTTCTCTATCCTAACTATGGTAGCTCCATCTTCTCAATTATTAGAACCATCTTTGGGAAAATCATTGTGTTATCATACCATGTTGCCACTACAAGGGTTCAATGCTGATAACCACCTTTGGGAAACCATTGCACACTGTCCCACTTGTATTATCAATGATTTTGACTAGTTTTTTAGTATCATTGTGTTTTTCACCCCATCATCTTTCCTTTCTTTGGTACCCTCATTTTGTTTCTTTTTGAGGGACTATTTGCCGACCTCCTTATACCAACCATTCCCTCGAAGGGATGTCATATAGTTAGTTTATCATCACTATAGTTGTAGGCATACAAGACCTTTTTATTATTTGAGAAGATTTTATTGTGATTATAGCTTTCAATGCCTTCCCAAATAGGGGAAAACTGTAGACACTTAAAATTGGCCATCGATAACCTCCAATCAAAGTTTTGGCTAGTTTCCATCTAAAATACACAATTTGGCCTAAAAACATTAAAACACACAACATGATGTAAATCTGACATATTCAAATGTTGATTTATCCAAGGTATCTCTAAATGGGTAAATCTAATTTATGGGCTAGCTAACTTTGATTAGTGTATTTTGAGTCAAAATGCCAAATTTGCACCTGCATGCTCTGGATTACTCTTTCCTATCAAATATATTACACAAGATTTATGCCTTTGTTATTTTTTTAGGAAACATTCTAAATGGCAACACACATCTAATGCATTTGATGTGGACTTCTAATTCTAATCCAATAAAAATTAGGACCAATAATAAGGCATTCTAATCAATTTGAGTAATTCGTGTAGAAAGTGCTTGAACATGATGAAGAGCTAATTAACCCAAATCAAGGCCTAATTAATAAATCAATGGAAAATTGTTGAATATTTGTTTTTTTAAATGATTATTTAATATATGAATCATCAAGTGACCTCATTTCTTGGAAAGACATCCATAGGCCATAAATGCCATAAATATTAAGATTCATGCCCTTCATGCCTCTTAATTACCCCCTCTTCCAATGCCATGATGAGGATAATTACAAAATTACATACAAAAATTGAATTAATCTTCAACCACACATCTCAATCTTAAGATGGATGGTTTAGGTTAATTTTGATCAAATCCAAAAATCTATAAATAGGAGGCCTCGACAACATCATTTCTAAGCTATTTTAGTGCTAAGTTATAATGCACAAATATCTTCAAGGATTCATTGCAACTAGTGTTACCATGCCAAATTGATTCCAATCCAAGCTAAGCCACAAGCTAAAGGTGACAAGGAGATATGGAGGTAGCCAATATTCCATTTCTAAGGACTTCATGAGAACAATCTGAGCAAGCCACCATAAAAAAGCATTTTGGAGCATCCAAGGATGGTAAAAGAGTTTTCTTTTAAATTTTAGTTGGGTGTCTCATTCATGATTGTTAAATAAGCTCTCCCTAATGTCTAGGCCTAGATATGTTAGGATATTAGTGTGTTTATTTCATTTTATTTTTATTTTGAAGTTAACACCATACTAACCATCCTCTTTTGAGTCAAATTCCTAGATCAAAATGTCATGGTACAAACATTTTTTCTTGCACCATTATCAATCATTATATTATGTATACGTTAGTGGTATGATCAAATGAATAAGGAATTAATATCTAATTCATCATCCCTAATCTCATTTTCATCAAAAGTAATAGAGGGTATTTAAACCATAGGTGGTGTAAGCCACATATAAGTATGAACAATCCCATCCAATGGGTGTCTATAATGTCATGGAGGAGGATGTGAATTATATTCCATTTTCACCTCTATATCATTCGTAGAATGGTCTTGTAAAGGATTTTTAAATATTTTCTACATATGGTGATCACCAAATTGTGACATTGATTCCTTTGAAGGATCATTGTTATCACTTAGATTTATCACCCATATTTGTGTAGTAGCATGATGTGTAATATGAGAAAACTATGGGAAATATAATGACACAATGGAATCAACTCCAGGTTATGTAACCTTCATTAATTTAGGTGAACCTTTGAAGAAGGTTGCATTTCTTTCACTAAGTTCAATGTTATTTAAATATTATTGGTTCATGTTAAAATAATGCTCCTTAGTGATCTTGTTCCTGGTTAGGGTTTGACTTGTGAGGAAAAGAATTTTAGAGATGAATTTGAAAAGCTATAAAATGGTGATTACACCAAATAATTATAGTGGAAATTAATGGTTGATTTGCATGAACACAATAAAACAATAAATATACTAAACTATATTTAAGCACAAACTTATACAAATATGAAACCAAAGGTAATATTAGCCACTTATTATATAAGGAACAAGATTATCTATTTTAATCAAACAACTTTTCAAAGGGGTAAAATAATACCATAGATTAATTTTTATGACTGAAATAAGAATTAAAACATTAAAAAACTTGAAAAATAATCTTATATACACAAAGATAACAAAGACAAGGAAGGACAAAATTCAATTTAATATCATTCTCTAGGTTACAACATGTAGATCAATTGTTCAAAATGCAAAATAATTTCTCCAAAAACAAAAATATAATATGGGATATGACATGATATCCATATTTATACAAAAATACCCTCTTGAAAGAGAGGCAATTATCAAAACCTTATGCCTAATTAAATGTCAAGAAAATACCAAAAAAACTCATGCACATGGAATGATATTCAATATATAATGGCATCCTTAGTGAGGTAAATGGATAGAATAAGAACATGCAACTGATGAGCACATGAACAAGTACTAGATATGTGAATAAATCCATTAAATCTTCATGCAAATTTCCTCCTTGGATTTAATTTAGCTACTATTATCTTTTCCAAGGAATGAGGCACCAAAATGAATTAACACTTGAAAAGTGAAAAGTTTGTAGGTATTTTAGGTTATAACTCTCAAAACCTAACTTATGTTTTTTATTTGAGACTTTTACAACTTTTAAGTCATTAAACTTGAAGAAACTAAAAATACAAATTATAACATGAGTTTTTACAAGTTAAGCAAATCAAACTTTGCCAAAAATAAAATTTCAATTTATGAGTTTCACTTTTGTAACTTAAAACCTATCAAAAATATACTGGAAAATTACAAGTGGCTCTATCTCAAAAAAGAGCTTCGAAAAGATAGTTGTAATTTTTAACCTGAAAATTTAAAATGTTTCTTACAACAAAGGATTGAAATTCATATAATTTATTTTATTGAAATAGTTAATCTAAAACCATAACCTCTAAGGATTCCTTGTCCTTTTTTCCTTGTATTTTTGTAATATAAGAATCAAATCTTTTGAAGATCTCTTGGAGGAGATCTTCATGAGGACCAAATGAATATAGGTTTCTTATCTCAAATCTTTCCATTGTGTAAGAGAGTTATCTATATGTATACCTATATAATTGAGTGTCTTTCCCCATTTGATCTAATGGATTATGATACTTGATGAACTGATTGATATAAATCAAGTTGAACATTGTATCCCATGCTAACTCTCTCTTGACCACTCCTTCAAACTATTTGGAACTTTTTGAACTAAAAGGATTTGATCTTGTGAATCTATTGCTTCACATGACAATCTACTAAGCAAATTCTCAATGTCATATATTACATATTTGGTCTTATCACATGTATCATTGGCCTTATTAATACTCTTAGTGAGTATTCTTATTATAAAATTGGCTGCCCTATCTAATTCCTCATGATCTGCATCAATTTTCAATATCTTATCTATAATGACGGTATAAATTTCAATCAATTCAATAGAATGTAATTTTAGGAAGAATAGGTTTAACCTTTTAGTCTCTTCCTCATATTTGCTTATTTCTCTTTTCAAACATGCCCAATCATCCTCAAGAGTTTTATAGTAGTCCATTATTAGCTCAATTACCCTATTTCCTTTGGTGACAAGCTCTTCAACCCAATATTTTATGTCCCTTTTAATATTGCTAATCCTTGTTACTACTTCAAGTGTTTCTTTGTTGGGTAATTGAGCAAGAGACTGACTAGGTTAGGCTACTATCTCTAAAAACTTTATTAGGGTTATTGTCAATTGTCAATTGTTCAACTTTATTTTTTAATTCATCCTTTGTGACCTTATCACTATCCATCTTATCAAAAAGAGAGATAATGCTTAATTGAACACCAT
This sequence comes from Torreya grandis, assembly GCA_037957365.1. Lineage (NCBI taxonomy): Eukaryota > Viridiplantae > Streptophyta > Pinopsida > Cupressales > Taxaceae > Torreya > Torreya grandis. Next base: position 1,464,991 of record JARHVA010002433.1, on the reverse strand, counting down.
GTTTAAATCCCTTTCTTTTAGGACAACCCAGTTGTGCTTTGGATATTTGATAATCCCCCACCACTAGATCTTCTTTTTATTTATCTGATGGGGGAGCTATAATTTCTACATATTTTTCCCTTATTGAATCATACAATATTTTGGATATGGTTTTAAGGTATAGATTTGATCTTTTTGATGCCTCCAAAAGGGTAAAGTCTATTTTTCTAGGAGACACCATTTTTTTCTACTTAATTCCTATTAATTACACTAGCCATCTTCAAGTGGCATCCTATGAACCTAGTACTGTTAACTATGAATCTTTATCTAAAGTTGTTGCACTAGTGGTTATTGTGATAAGTGTTATATCTATCACTAATATGGCCATTGAATCCTTAGATGAATTTTTTGTAAATCTCTTCCCAATCTATGGGTTGAGTATCTACAATTGTATCAATTATTTCCTTTGTTTCTACCTCCTTAATGGGGGATTGGGTTATTATGAAAATGGGAGAAATGGGTGTAGTGGAAATGGATGTGCCTATAAGGGGTAGTGGATCTATAAGTGATATGAGTAGAGGGGTAAGCACATGTAGTTTAAATAGGGGAACTTTTGGGAGTATATAGTGAATATAGTCAATCAAGGTAATGGTAAAATTTAGATTTGATGAAATGGGGAAGTGATGGGAGAAGACAATGAAGTAGTAACTATCCCATAGGTTGGGATGGATATTAGAATTATAATCAGGATGATAGAATCTACAATGATGTACTACTATGTGGTGTTAGTAATTAATAGAGTGGTAGTGGATATTAGAGATGAGATAGAAGGAATTGTGGAAGAGGGGAGTAAATTTGAAGCTTGAATGTCTAATTATGTTGATTGGAATATTAATAATGGAATCACTAGCATAGGTGAGCTAGTGGAAATGGAGGGGCAATTATTTGAGGTGATTATGGAGTGGAGATAGTAGGAGGTAATATAGTTGGTGAAATGATAGAGATAAAAGGATAAACTATTTTTTCTTGAACAACAACTATGTTTTAGAGGAAGTTAGCATTAGCTGATCTATTTTAGGTGTTACTACTCCTTGGATACTAGATTGTCTTTTTTAGCCTTTTATTTCTTCTTCCTCTTGTGTGATATTACTTACTGTATCTACCTGTTATGCTTGAGTTCCACTTCTAGAACATTTTATTTTTATTACCACACCCTTCTCCTTTATCTCTTTCAACTTATCATTGATACTCAAGGTTTCCTTGGTGACCTTAACCCCTTTTCTCCTTGGCCAATTATTTATCCTATTTATTACATTGGTGTCTTATCCATCAATGAGAATTATTCATGTATAGTACCATCTAAGTAATGGAAAAGGTTGAAAAAATATCTTTTTTATTGAACCCTATCAGCTAGAGATTCATCATCTATTAACTCCTTAAAGACTGGTGACATGTTATAAGTTTTGATTTTCTCCAAGATCATCCTGGAATAATCTATTAGTCTCACTTCCTCTTCATATTTCATGTCTTCCCAATAATATTCATAATAGGGAATGTGGGAATATGTTTTGATCCATAATGTAATGGTAATCTTTCTAGTTGCATCATAAAATGTCCTTACATTGAGAGATCTTAAGTTAATTTGAGTCATCTCAACATCTACACATTTGAATTTTTGTAGGGAAGGGCATGTATACATCCCTATGCTAATGTGGAAGTGTATTCCTAACTTATGTTTTCTTAAAAACAATTTATGAGTCTCTACAAGCCACTTCACAAGTTCCATTAGAGCCCATATATCACTTACATACATTGGAAGGGTGTAACGACAACCACAAAAACCTCTTACTATAATGTATGAATATGTAAGGAGGTGGAAGAAATACGATCCCTAATTTATGATCACAATAGTTATGACATTATAGAATATTCTCTTTTATATCTCCTTGTCAAACATAATTATGATGTAGTATATGAATGCATCATTTGCCTTTCTAAAATTTTTCTACTTGCCTCAAGGGTGAGGTTAGGGAAATAGTTAAAAACCTTGTTGATCTGGTTAGGAATCATGTTTAACCCTAGAAATTACTTCCCATTTGATAATATGTATACCAAATATGAATTCATATAAAACTTCCCTATGGTTTGGACCTCCATAAATTATTTATATATTGTTTATTTTGGTGGATTACCTAGATGTATTGGTATATCCAATCCTAATAGTTCTTGGCATCTGAGTTCCAATAACTCTATGAAAGAGTATGACTATTCCACTCACTTCATCTTTGAATTCTATTTTTTCTAGGGTTTTAGGTAATATTTTAGATGTGGGTCTAGGGACTTTTAGCCATTTCTTATTCAGGATCCTTAGACATGTAGTGTGGTTATATTTATAGAACTTCTTAAATGAGTCAAGGTTTATATCAAGATAACTCTCATACTCTAGAATCAAGAACATGATGTTGATGAAGTAATGGTTCAAGTTCATAATCTTTTCTCCCTTCTCATTCACCACCTCCCTCTTATCTACATCATAATACTTTGCTAATGTGAGCACAAGATGAGAGGTTTAAAATGATAGTGAAAAGGTTATTTTTTGGATAAATCCATAGTCATAAATGCTTTGAATCCAATAATTATTGAATTCAACATTTAATCTTATCCAAAAATTAGCTAGGTCTATATCTATGATGTCATTTGTCTTAGAATATAGACTAAGTGGGACATTAGGTACCTTCTATTTGAACTTCATTTATTTTTCAAACATAGATTCTAGGAAAATTGGTGTGGGAAAACCAACTATAGAGTTGGCAGGTTTTGGACTTATTTTTACAGGTAAAATATCTGGTGGGTTTTGGAGTTACTTCTACAGGTAAAAATTCTGATGAGTTTTAGACTTTTAAAATGTACTTTTAAGGTATGATGAATGTTTTGATGGATTTTAGACTTGATTTTGTAGGTAAAATCCCCTATGGGGATTTATAATTGATTTTTTAGTGGAGATTCTTGTGGGGTTTGGAGCTACTTTCTACAATGAGATTTTTCATAGGGTTTAGAGTTGATTTCTACAATGAGATTCTCTGTGATTTCTATGTAGATGACCTCAATGGGAAATTCTAGATTCTAATGATTTTATCAAACCCTAGTCCTCTTACAAAGGTTTTGAAATGATTAATTTTTTTAAAAAATAGATTTTTAAAATGCAAACAAGGAAAACTTGAAGAGATGCAAGTATAATGGAAGAAAAACCTATCTTTTTATGTGAAAATGGAAAACTATTTGTTTTTTGGAAAAATATAGTATGCTTTAAAAAAATGTAGGGAGAACAAAGGAATATCATTTGTAGTGGATATCAATTATAGTCATGTTTTGGTAAAGTGTTGGAAAGGCATGGCATTGCTTAGCATTGATAGGTCATGGCTTGATAAGGGTTATTTAGTGTAGAGATCCAATTTGTAAAATTAATAATGATTTCCAAAAAATCCTAATGTGTTCAATATAACCCTAAAATCAATTACATTTAGGTTGGTGGTTGGGATAAATGGTGGGAGTTTCATAGTTTTGGAGTTGTATAATTTTTCAACATTGTAAAATTACATTTTTCACTCTAATCTCTATTTTCCATTTGGTGGCTTAGAGCAATGAAAGTGGGAAAGTGGAACTTGAGGTAAAATTTTCAACTTAAAAAGTTATAAATTGAAATTGGAGTTTTTGATTTTTATAGTTAGGGTATATGGTGGGAAGTGAAACTTTGATTGCAATTTACAATTTGTAAAATTGTAATTTAAAACCAGAGTTTCAATTTCTATGAGATTAATAAATGGAAGAAATTGGGACTCCAAAATGATAGTGGTAAGTCCCTAGCTTAGCCCAACACACAATATAACTTGACTAAAATACTAAACCTATTAGACATAAATAGAGACCAATCAATCTAAAAATATAACCCTTGAGGAAGAGTGAGATGTCCAAACTAATAGAGGCTAATATCATTTTCCCTATTAAACACTCATCTTGGGTTGTTAACATTGTCCCCATAAGGAAAAAGACTAGTGAAATTAGTCTTTTTGTATATTTCAAGGACCTAAACAAATCATCCCTAAAGAATAATTATCCCCTTCCACACATGGAGTAAATTTTCGAAACTGTGTCAAGATCTGAAAGTTTTTCCCTTCTAGACAATTATTATGGATATAACCAAATCCTAGTACATGAATCATACTAGTTCAAGACTACTTTCACTACAAAATAAGGCATGCATGCCTATAAAAATATTCCCTTTTGTCTAACTAATGCTAGTGATACATTCCAAAGAGCCATGGATATGGATTTTAGAGATTTGATAAATGAAATGATCTTGGTATACCTAGATGACATCACTATTTATTCAAAACATGCTAGTGCACACTTTGAATACCTAAATAATTTTTTTGAAATGTGCAAAGAATTTAGAGTTTCACTCAATCCAAAATGAATGCATTTTCATAGTTCATGAAGTTAAACTACTAGGACACATTATTTTAAAATAGGGTCTTGAAATAGCTTTAGAGAGAGTAAGTGTTATATCTTCACTAGCACTTCTGATTTATAAAAAGGGATTAAAAAGTTTCCTAGGAAAAATTGACCTTTTAAGAAAGTTAATTCCAAAATTTACCTCCATGTCCAAGCCCCTTACTTCCATGCTTAAGACAGGTGTCAATTTTAGCTGGACACAAGAAGGCAAAGATAGTTTTAAAGCCATCAAGTAGGCTATTTCTCAAGATCCTACCCTTGTCAACCACAACTATGAGAATTATTTAATTCTCTATGTTTTTTTATGGGAAGGTAACGTATCATCTATTCTAACCTAATAAAAATAAATAACAGTTGGAGTAGTTAATATCTTTCTTCAGCCAATCTCTGAAGGATTATAAGAAAAAATATAGTTTCATGGAGAAGCAAGTATATGTTATGATAAAAACTCCCAAAAAATTTAGCGATATGATCTCCAATAATAAAATTCACTTGATGTTTAGTCACCAAAGTTTCAAGGAGTTCTTATTGATTAGGTAAACAAATGAAAACAGAGCAAGGTGGATCACAAAAGTCATGGAATATTATGGAGCATCAAAATTACAAAGATCATAAGAGGAATGGGCCTCTGTGAATATCTATATTTTTATATAAAGACTACTAAAGAAACATTTGATGTAGAATATACTCAATATACATTGCAACCAACCACTCCATCTCTATTCAATAGCTAGATCCATGGCATGGCATTCTTCTTACAGACTGGCAAGTACCTATATGATTTTTAGCTATCTGAGAAAAGGTATTTGAGACTCTAATATATTCCTTATGTTAATTTTTATGGAGTATTAGTTAAAAAATATATGAATGGATTCATGTTGAGGTGCATCAAGCATGTTCAAATCCCAAGGGGCTTGAGGAGTTTTATGATGGTTCATTAGGTGGACATTTCTCTACAAGAGTCAATACCATTAAAATAATGAGAGGGGCATATTATTGGTCTAATGTATTTAAATATGCCCATAAATGGGTAAGGAACTTCAAGAATTTTGCTTAATTTATAGGAAAACAAATATTAGTATTTCTCCTTCTCAAACCAATCCAAGCTGACTAACCATTTGCCCAATGGGAATTATATTTCATTGGCATGATCAATCCATCATCAAGTTCAGGCCACAAATGGGCCCTTATAGAAACTAATTATTTCACCATATGGACTAAATTATTTTTACTAAAATATACCACAAAGGCATCTATCCTAAAATTCATGGATGGCATTGTTACAAGATTTTGTGTTCCTTACACTATTATCTCAGACAATGACAAATCTTTTGTGGGAACTCAAGTGAGTGAATGATCTATAAGGCACCATATATACCTAAATAATTCATCTTGTTATTACCCATAGTGTAATGTATTGGCCAAGTCTACCAATAAAAATATTATAATACTATCAAAATAACATGACACACAAAGTTAAAATCAACACTTTGGGTTGATAGGATCACTCCCAAGAGAGACATTGGCAATTCTCCATTCATGTTGGTATATAGAAAGGAAGCTAGAGTTTCACTATCAATTAAGTTACCATCTCTATAACTTAATCATTATTTAAAATTGATTGAAAATGATGAAATAATAGTATGATTGGTGGAACTCAAGGAGTTATAAGAAGTTAGGAACTAGTCAATGAAAGTTTTGGAAGTAAATTAGGCTAAGAAAAATAACTTTCAACAAAAAAATCATCTAATAAGAGATTCAATGAAGGAGATATGATTATAAAATGGGATGCTAAAATGTCTAAATGAACAAGCGTACAAAATTTTATGCAATATGGAGTGGTCCATACATCATAACTTAGTGCAAGGGAGAAAATACATTTGTACTATCCAAGCTTTATGGATCATAACTACCTATCCCAAACACTGGGATATACCTTAAAGATTGATGTTGAGGTTAGAATTCCTTCCAAAAAACATTATATATTAGGTTTAGTTGGTTTTCCTAAATAAGTGCCTTCTTACATGTCAACTCATTAGGAGTTTTTATTTACTTAGTTTATTTCTATTTTGTTTTTCCCTATTTCATTCTCATTTATGCAAAATCTCAATTTTTTTTCTTCTCCAGTTATACTTAAAATGACTCCATGCCCAATGAGATATAAGGCTACTAAAAAGAAATAGATTATCAAGTAATCACCCCATATAGGTCACCAAAGAATTTAAATGTCAAAACATCTAATACCCTAAGGAAGACCCTTTAATTTTTTAGGAGAAATCCTTAAAGTGTTATAGGATACCCTTTTCCCAAACCTAGTAGAAATTAAAGATTTTGGTGCATATTTCAACTTGAACAGTTAAAAATTCCAATCAAACATGTGCTTCATGCTTTACACATACCAATAGAAACTAGAAATTTGGAATAAATTTGTAAATAATCAAGTTGTAAAATGCATCCCAACCTCCACTTCCTACTCACCCCATGACTAGTGGAAATTGAAACTCAAATATATTGGAAGAGGAACCTCACTTTCTAAAAAACACTAAGCTAGTGGAAATTAGAACTCCAATTTTAATTTGTAACTTTGAAAATTTTTAATTACAACTCAAGTCCCACTTTTTGCCATTTTTTAATCTCATAAAAATTGGAACTCTAGTTTTAAATTTTAACTTTACATATTGTAAATTGCAATAAAAGTTATGCTTCCCACCATCTACCCTACCTATGGAAACTAGAACTCTAGTTGAAATTTGAAACTTTACAAGTTGAAAATTGAACCTCATGTTCTACTTTCCTACTTTCATTACATCAAGCCAACCAAAATAAAGTAGAGGTTAGAGTGAAAAATGTAATTTTTCAAAGTTGAAAAATTATGCCACAACTTCAAAACACTAAAATTCATGCCATTTCTCCCAACCACAAACCTAAATGGAATTAATTTTAGAGTTATATTAAACAAATTAGGTTTTATTGGAAATCATTGTTAATTTTAAAAATTAGAATTCTACACCAAGTGACCCTTGCTAAGCCATGACCTACCAATGCAAAGAAATGTAATGCCTTACCAATGTTGCACCAGATCATGACCACCATTTCCATCCTCTAAAAATAGTATTCCTCTATTTTCCCCATATTTTTTGAAAGAATTTTTATCCTTTTATAAAAAAAATCTTAGTTTTCCATTTTCATGCAAAAAGCTAGGTTCTTCTATTCTACTCACAGCTCTTTGAGTTTTCCATATTTGCATTTTAAAAAGCTAGTTAAAATAGATTTTATAATCATTTAAAAACCTTTGTAATAGGTATATGCTTTGATAAAATCATTATAATCTATAATATTCCATTGATATCCTCTACATAAACCCCATGGAGAATCTCATTATAGAAAGTAGCTCCAAACACCATAGAGAATCTCATTGTAGAAAGCACTCCAAACCCCATGGGAATCTCTAGTAAAAAAGTAAATATAAATCTCCATTAGGTATTTTACCTATAAAATCAAGTCTAAAACCCATCATAACTTTTATCTGACCTTATAAGTACATTTTTCAAGTCTAAAACCCACCAGACTTTTTACCTACAAAAGCAACTCTAAAACCCACCAAATATTTTACTTGCAAAATCAAATCTGAAACCCACCAACTCTATAGTTAGTTTTCCCACAAAAATTCTCTCAAAATATATGTCTAGAAAAGAAATTAAGTTTAAATCTAAGGGACCTTATGTCCCACTTAGTCTAGATTCCAACATAAATGAGATCATAGACACAAACCTAGGTCACACAAACCTAGCTAATTTATGAACAAGAGTAAATATTGAATTCAAAAATGATTAGATTAAAAGAATTTACATCTATGGATTTCCCCAAGAAGCAACCTTCCCACTATCAATTTAGAGCCTTAAGCTTGTGCTCACATTGTCAAAGCACTATTATGTAGAGAAGAGGGAGGTGGTGAATGAAAAGGGAGAAAATATTCTAAACCTAGACCCTGACATCATCAACCTTATGTTCATAATTCTAATGTATGAGAGTTATCTTGATATAATTCCTCACTCATCTAATAATTTATATTAATATAAAAAAAATTCATGTCTAAAGATCCTAAATAATTAATGGATAAAAGTCCATAGAACCACACCTACAAGACTAAATAAAACCCTGGCAAGAATAGACTTCAAAGATGAAATGGGTGACATAAACATACTCTTGCATAGAGTTATTAAGAATCTAGATGACGAGAATTATTAGTATTGTATGCACTAATAAATCTAGGTAATCTACCAAAATAAAAAGTATATCCATTAGGCCCAGTTGATTTCTAACTCCATCCACAAATAATTTATGGAGGTCCAAACCATAGGGAAGCTTCATATGACTTCATATTTGGTCTACATATTAACAAAGGGGAGGGTATTTATTGGAAAGAACATAGTGCCTAACTAGTCAGAAAGGTTATTAAATATTACCCTAACCTCACCCTTAAGGCAAGTAATCAACATTTTAGAAGGGTAAATAATGCATTCATATACTGCATCATAATTATGTTTGACAAGGACATATAAAATATAATATTATTTGATGCTATAATTACTTAGATCATAAATTGTGGATCATATTTCATCTAATTCCCAACATATTTATAAATCAGAGTATGAGGATTTAGTGCTTGTCCTTACACCCTTCTAACATATGTAAGTGATAAATGTGATCTAAAGTAAATTGTGAGGTATCTTGTAGAGAATCACAAATTGTTGTCAAGAAAACATAAGTCAGGAATCCACCTCCCCATTAGTATAAGGAGGTATACATGCCCTTCCTTATCAAAATCCAAATATGTAGATGCTAATATGAATCAAATGACCTTAATGTCTCTTGATGTAATGCCACTTTGTGATGTGACTAGAAATAGTACCTATATATTGGGGATCACAACATATTCCCACATTCCCTATTATGAATATTACTAGGAATACATGCAAGATGGAGAGGAAGTGAGACTAAGAGATTATTCCAAGATGATCCTAGAGCAAATCAAAACTTATATCATGGCACTAGTCCTAGAGGACCTAATAAATGATGAATCTCTAGTTGATAGGGTTTACTTTGATAACAAGATATTTTTGTAAACTTTTACATTAGTCATATGGTCCATACCTAAGTCCTTATCATTGATGGATATGACCACCAATGTAATAAATAGGATAATTAACTAGCTAAGGAGCAAAGAGATCAAGGTCACCAAGGAAAACTTGAGTATTAGTGTTAAGTTAAAAGAGGTAAAGAATAAAGATGTGATAATAACAACTGAGGGTTCTAATAATGGAACCTAAGTAGAATAGGTAGATAGGCTAGTATTATCACAAAAAAGAAAGCATAAACAAAAGGATAAAATAAGTAAATATAATATCCAAGGAGTAGTATCACCTTAAATGGATCAGCCAATGCCAACTTCCACTAAAGATATAGCTATTGCTGAAGCACAAATAGTTTATCCTCCTATCTCTATCATTTCACCAACTATGGTACCTCCTATCTCTACTCCATAATCACCTCAAATAATTTTTCCCTTCATTTCCACCATCTCACCTATGTCAGTAACTCCATTATCAATGGGATAATCAACATAATTGAACACTCAAGCTTAACTTTCACTCCCCACTTCCATAATTCCTTACATCTCATCCCCAATATCTACCACCACTCCAATAATCACTAATACCACTAAGTATTACATGGATATATATTTAGTCATCATGACTATAATCCCACTAGCCATCCTGACCACTAGGATAATTACTACTTCATTTCCATTTCCCATCACTTTCCCCATTTCATCAACTCTGAGTGTTCCCAACACTTTGACTGATTCATTCACTACCATGGGTTCCAAAATCCCACCTATTCCCCTATTTCAAATACCCATGCCTACCCCTCCACTCATATCACTTCCAAATCCACCACCCTTGCTAGATACATCCATTTACACTACACCTGCTTATTCCATTTACATAATAACCCAAACCCCCACTAAGGAGGTAGAGACAAAGTAAATAATTGTTATAATTGTGCCTCTTCAACCCATAGATAAGGAAAAGATTACCAAAACATCAACTAAGGATTAAATGGTGATATCAATGATAGATATAACACTTGTCATAATAACCACTAGTGCAATAACTTCAGCTATAGATTCATAGTTTACAATGCTAGGTTTATAGGATGCCACTCCAAATTAGCTAATGCAATCAATAGGGAAGAAGTAAAAACAAATGGTGTCTCCTATCACACTAGAATTTGGCCTCTTAGAGGCATAAAAAAATCAAAGGTAGTACCCAAAACCATATCTAGAATATTATATGATTTAGTAAGGGATAAATATGTACAAATTATAGTTGTCCACCAGACAAACAAAAAGAATATCTAGTGGTAGGGGATTATAAAATATACATAGTGCACATGGGTCATCTTAAAATAGAGGGAATGAAATATGATGTCTAATCAAGAATTAGCTCTCTTTTTTATAAGATGGATAGTGATAAGATCACAAAGGATGAATTTAAAAATAAAGTTGAACAATTGACAATAGGCCTATAGAGCTTTATAAAGCCAGTATCCTAACTTACTCAGTCTCTTGCTTAGTTACTTGATAAAGAAACATTTAAATGAGTAATATAGATTAGAAGTATGGGAAGGGCCATAAAAGACTAGGTTGAAGAGCTCATAACCAAAGGAAACATGGCAATTAAGCTAATAATGGACTACTACAAAACTCTGAAGGATGATCATGCATATTTTAAAAGAGAAATAAGAAAACATGAGGAAGAGATTGAAAGGTCAAACATATTCTTCCCAAAATTACAAGTTATTGACTTAAGTGAATTTGATACCTTAATTTTAGAGAAGATATTGAAAAGTGAAGCAGAGCATGAGGAACTAGATAGGGAAGCCAATTTTAGAATAAGAATACTCACTAAGAGTATTAATAAGGCCAAGGCTACATGTGATAAGGCCATGGATGTAACCTATGAAATTGTGGATTTTCTCAATAAATTGTCATGTGAAGAAATAAATCAAAAATATCAAATCCTTTTATTTTAAGAAGTTCTAGACAAGTTCAAAGGAGTGGTCAATAGAGAGTCATCACAAGATACAACATTCAACTTGAGTTATATCCATCAACTCATTATGTATCATAATATGCTAGATCAAATGGGGAAAGACACTCAAGTATACAAGGGTAATTCTAGACGAGTATTTTACACAATGGTACAATATGAGATAAGCAACATATATCCACTTGGTTTTAATGAAGATCACGTCCAAGATATACTCAAAATATTTGATTCTTACATTGCAAAAATACAAAACAAAATTCAAATAATCTTCAAAGGTTATGGTTGTAGATTAATTATTTCAATAAAATACATTATATGAATTTTATTACTTTGTTTTAAGAAATATTTTAAAGTTACAGGTTACAATTTAAAACTATCATTTTGGCATCTCTTTTTTGAGAAAGATCCACTTGTAATTTTCAAGTATATTTTTGATATTTTTTTAAGTTGAAAAAGTGAAACTTGTAAATTGCACTTATATTTTTAGAAAATTTTGAGTTGCTTAACTTGAAAAAAATCATGTTGTAATTTGAATTTTTAGTTTATTCAAGTTGAATTACTTAAAATTTGTAAAAGTCTTAACTAAAAAATACAAGTTAGGTTTTGTAAGTTATAACCTAAAATACCTAGAAACTTTCAACTTTTTTAATTGTTAATTAATTTTGGCACCTCATTCCTTGGAAAAGATAAAAGTAGATGAAATGAAGACAAGGAGGATGTTTTCATGAAGATTAAATGGATTTATCTAAACATCTAGTACTTGTTTAAGTTCCTATCAGTTGCATGTTCTTATTATAGCCATTTACTTCACCAAGGATGCCATTCTAGACTAAACATCATGCCATTTGCATGATTTTTTATAGATTTTCTTGATATTTAACTAGATATAGGGTTTTGATAACTACATCTTTTTCAAGTGTTTATTTTTATATAAATATGGGTACCATGGCATATGCATCTTACCTTTTTTCTATTGGAGAAATTATTCTACATTTTGAACAATTGATCTACACGTTGTAACCTAGAGAATGATAATAGATTTAAGTTTTTCCTTCATTTTATGTGTTATCATTGTGTATGAAAGACTTTTTTTCAAGTTTTTGAATGCTTTAATTCTTGTTTAGTCACAAAAATTCATCTTTGGTATTATTTTTCCCTTTTGAAAATTTGTTCAATTAAATTAAGGAATCTAGTTCCTTATATGAAAAGTTCCCAATATTACCTTTGGTTTCATATTTTCATAATTATTTTATTAAATATAATTTACTGTATTTATTTTTATACTATGTTGATATAAATTAAGCATTAATTTCCACTATAATTATTTTGTGCAATCACCATTTTCTAGTTTTTCAAATTCATCTCTAAAACTCTTTTCCTCATAAGTCAAACTATAGAAAGGATCAAGATCATTAAGGAGTATTATTTTAATGTGAATTATTAACATATTAGTTACATAAAACTTATTTAAAGGAATTTATCCCTCTTCATATTTTCACCTCAATTCCCCAAGGTCCCATATCTTGGAGGTGATCCCATTGTGTCATTAGATTTCCCATAGTTTGCTCATATTACACAACACACTACTATAGAAAGATGGGTGAAAAATATAAGTGATAACAATAATAAAATGTAATATTTTGGTTATAGATGTGGTTTTTTATCATATTATTAAATTTAAAACATATATTTATAGAATTCTTATGACCTTGGTGATATTCACAATAAGTATTTCCATCGTACCCTTTTGGTAGAGTTTTACTCATATCAACCTATATAGGATAAGGGAAAGATATGATGTGACACTCTAAAATATGTTGGATTAATGAAGAGGGAGACTCAAGTAAGCATGCAAATTTTTTTTATGGTGCATTAGATAAGACAATTTGATTATTTTTTTGCGACACCACATTAACCATGGTAATTATTTCTTTTTTAGGTTTAAGAGGTTTTACCTTGTAACTTGGTTTTATAGTAAACTTGGTATTAGATGTAGATGTATTAATTGTGTTTGATACATACTTAAGGTTTTTCAATGAGATAATTTTTATTTCATTATCACAAACAATATGGCATAATTTATCGAAAGATTTTAAATTTTTAAAAATAATGGACTCACATAAAGGAGAAAACAAACTTCATTTGAAGATGTCCTAAAGTTCTTTATATACCATAGGATTGGTTATTTTAGCTAACATGATATTTCATCATAAGATATATTCATTTATTGGTTCATTGATACTTATTCAATTTTTTTAATTTGAGCATAGGAAACATTTTCAGTGATATTGAAGAGAAGTGCATCAAAAATAGTCTACAAGAGGTATGAATGTGTTTATTGATTAGGTTAGTAAATCATAAAACCACCTTAAATCATGGTTTTATAAGATCCTTAGAAAAAAAATTCCAAAAATTTATCATTGGAGTTGTAATCAAGGCATGCTACACAAAAATATCAAAGATATTGTTTAGGATCATCCTTACCATCATAAAATTTGAACTTAGGTGCAAAAAAACTTGTTGGTAAAGGGTAAAAATATTTCTATAACACAATAGGATTATGATACACCTATTGTGAGTCAATAGCATAAGATGATTTCATAATTTTTTTTTCAATATTTGTAACCTTAGTTTTCAATAAAATTATAGTTTAGACAAGATCTTACAGCTCTTGGTATTCTAAGTTAGATATTTGAAAAGTCACCAAAATAGGCATACCTATAGGTTAGGTAGATATATGCATTAAAAATAGAAATTAGTTTGAATTATTAAGGTTTCCCATGTAATATGTGGAAATAATAGTTTCATAGAATAAATATTTCAATATATATCCCATACCCACATTAAAAGTATGAAGCAATAATGTGCCCAAGGGGAGGGTTATTGGTATATGGGGATGAACCATATCTCAAATAGTATGATAAATATATGAACCTTCTTGTGAATCTATGTTTTCTTATTTTATTTTTTTCTAGTATGTTTCTTAATAATTCATTAAGACATTTAGGGTTTTGATGAATACACTCATGAAATAATGCAATTGCTCACACTTTTTCACGATCTATTTTCTCATGTTCTATTAGAGTATATTCTCATGCATGCTATGTTATATAGATTTATTTTTTCATATTTTTCTTAATTTTGTCCTTTGTGGATTTATCCCATATTGGTTAGTTAGTATTTCTTCTTGCATTTCTTTTCCTACTTATGCAAGGTCTCTCCATTGTACTATGCAAGTAATTTCTACATATCATATGTTTTACCTTATCTTTACATTTCATCTTTGTAGCCTCTTATGATGATTTTGTTTTCAATGATTTAGATTATTTGGGTCTTAGAATGATCTTGTTCTCATTTTTTATATGGTATCATATCCTTGAAGAATTTCATCCATCCATTTGTAAGATTACTGGAACATGTTTTTAGATATTTATGTTATGTAAGATTTACAAAGAGTGAAGTATTATTGGAATTTCGTGGTGTTATTACTTCATGGAGTTTGTTGTTGCTTGTATATTCCAATTAGATACCTCTCATATATCCATTTGACCTTGCCTCTCCTATTTCCATTTGTGGAGGTCTATGCTCCAAAAATTTGGTGTGTAGGTATATGCCTTTATAGAAATGTGTCCTTTGTCTCTACATAGAGGATATCTACATGGAAGATATCTTATGATACAAAAATATGATTTAGAACTATCTAGGTTTATGTTCATTTTCAAGTCTTTTTGGATTTTTTTTGTGGACAACATAGTCTTTTTGGTTTGCATTGGAACTAGGAGGATCCAATCTATGTTGGAAGGAGACTGCAAGTTTTTTAGTCTATGTTTGGTAGAGGAGATTTGATTTTTCATGATCTTACATTAACTCTAAGCATTACCCTTCAATAGTGGCACTAGGCTAAATCTCATATGACCTCCTTCAAATCTAAAGATCCCTTTGGTAGATTTGGTGAGGTCTATGTTTGGAAGAGGAGCTTAGAAATTCATGAGAATGCTTGAGCAATCTTCACATTCTTCACAACTCATCTCCATCATATCAGACACTTATACCCTCTTATGGTACTTTTAGATAGACCTATTCCAACATTTATAACTATATTATGATTGTGATGCCTAGGTAATGTTCTCCCTCTTAGTGGCATTCCATCTTTTTGATTAGACACTTTCTAGGTGATATAAAATTTTAATATAACTATTTATCCTCTTAAAATAGTTGTTATACTAATCATTTGATTTTAATATCTATATTTTTTACTTTAAGATGAAATATCTTTCACTTTCAAGTGCATAGGGGTCACCGACAAATTATTTTTTCACTTTCACTGGCTTTAAGACATCCACAGTGAAATTAAAATTCTAATGAGTGGTTGGAAGGCTAGGTTCAATTCCATTTTGGTAAAAAACATCATCTTCTAGTGTAATTGTTATTAATTTTGACCCATTTATAGGAATTTGTAAAGCTTATAACTTTTGAACCGTAACTCAAAATCAAGTTTAGTTTTTTTAAAGTGTATGGTTTTATATTTTGTATCCAATTGTGTAAAATATTTTTAAAAATATACTACTTTCATATTGTGACAAAACATAGGGGGATCAATATAAATCTTTTCTTGGGTTGTCTCGGTGCCAATTTGTGTACCTTTTTGCATTGTTTTTCTCTTTGGTGATTTACTAGCATGGCTTATTCATTTGGTTTAGATAAATGCAAGACTTTAAATACACATAATTACCATATATAAAGATTTATAATGGAAATAATAATTAAAAACAAAGGATTATTGTCCATACTAAATGAAATTCAACCATAGTTCACTAGAGAATATAAAAAAATTAAGCACAAATGTAAATTTGAAGAGTGTACGGGATTGGTAGGGGATTATGTGAGTGATATTATTTTTTTTCATTTGGATTGATGTGATTCAACATTAAAAATATGGGTTAAATTAAAGGGTTTATTTGGGAAAGTAGATCACATGAGAACCATACAACATGAAGTCAAGATTACTTCTCTCAATATTGAATATTTTCCTTCTATTATAGACTATCTCATTAAGTTTAAACACTTGTTGACAAAATTGGAGGGGAGTGGATGAGATAATAAATATGAAGAGTGTGTGTTCATGATTATATCCAAGTTAAAGTTTTCATTATAAATATTTGCTTCTAACTTTTTCTCTAGCATGGATGCCTTTGATGCCAAATTCAAAATGCCTAATTTAGAGTTGTTTTGTGAAAGACTTACTAGGAAAGAATCCAAACTATATAACCTTGAGTATGCCACCTCTAAAAAATAATTAGTGTAATATAATCCTAAGATCAAGGGAAAATAAAAGAGAAAATATAGGAATACTACTCCTCCATCTCAAAGGGCACCTAAAACCAATAACTCTAAACCCAAATCATCTTCCAAATCAAAGAATAAGTCTAGCCTTTCATTTTCCTTTTGTGGTGGGACTGGTCATGAATAATATAGGTGTTTTAAGATAATTCAAGCCTTAAAGGATGCAGTCAAAAAACACAAAATTTATATATCCACTCCACATAATGAACATGGAAAATCAATTAATGTTGTTGGGAGATCTTAGTCACTTGTTTTAGATAGTTGGGTTATAGATTTTGGTGCTTCTCATGACATGACTTCTTCTAAGGAGTCTTTTATATCTCTTAGTTTGAGTTATACTTCCAACATTGAAGTTAGAGATTATTCCTTTATTTATGTTAATGGAAAGGTGATATACATATTTATGGTCGTTGCATGAATGATGCACTATATGTTCCTATCATCACAAAAAAATTGATTTCTAATTATCAAATTTGTCATTCTAGTTAGGGAAAAATAATGACTTTGAATCCATATGGGGATAAAGTTTAAGCATTGATAGAGCCTCATAAACTTATTAAAAAATGTGTTGATTATATTTTATATCTCTATTACTTTGAGGTTTTTTATTATACTCCTCCTACAGGGACATGTTTGGTCTCACATGCAGATTCTGAGATTAAGCTTTGGCATGAGAGATTCAAAAATCTTAATTATGGATATTTTAAGGAGTTGAGAACTCATGGTATGGTTGATGGGATTCCTATAGATTCATGTCTTGATAGATTTTTCCCTATTTTTACATTAGGGAAACAACACCAAGATCCATTTCCTAAGGGTATGTATAATAAATCTTATTCACCACTTGAGCTTATGCACAGAGATTTGATGGTCTTTCTCACTCCTTATTTTAACATAGATAAGTATGAAATTATGTTTATTGATAGTTTATCAAGGCATAACTGGATTTATTTTCTCAAGTACAAGAGTGATTTTTTTTCACACTTCAAAGTCTTGAAATCTTTGGTCAATAAATAGTTTTCTAACTGCATAAGCAAGCTTCATCTAGATAATGGGGAGGAGTAATTTAGTAGATATTTCTCTAATTTTTTGGTAGCTCATGGTATTTTTCACCAACATTATTTTCCACATGCTCCATAATAGAATGTCTTAGCATAATAGAAGAACCAAACTTTGAAGGAGATGGATAACTACATGATACATTCATAGTATTTACCTCCCATCTATTGGGTAGAAGTAGTTAATTATGTGAACTACATTCATAATTGCACACCACTTATAACACTTGAGAATTTGACTTGAGAAGAGGGTTGGTCTAAAACTAAACTTGATGTCTTATTTTTTAGAGTCTTTGGGAGCCATGTTTGGGAATTTTTACCAAAGAATAGAAGGAAAGCATTGGATAAAAATAGCAAACCTTTTATCTTTATAGGGTATTATGAGGACATGAGAGATTATTAACTTTTAGATCTTGATACTCATGATGCTAGTTTTCAAACACATGATCAATTTGATGAGTGATTCACTTATAATGATTCTTCTTCCATGCCTTATTATTATAATTTTATTGATTCCTCGCCTTCTCTTGAGGATTCATTCTTTAATGATCTAGTTTAGGAGGCCCATAAGGAGGTTATGGATGTTGAGGATCCTATTACCATTGATGTCATAATTATTATTGTGTGGGATCATACTATAGTTTTTGAGGTAGCATATTTTATATAAGACATTTCACCCACTAAACATAATAATTTATATTCTATAGGTAATGGACTTTTGTGTCAAGCATTTTATAGAGATACACAATCTTTTTCATAGTCTCATGGGATACAAGAGTGGGATATTTGATGATAGATTAGTATTATTCTTTGATGAATAATCATACTTAGGATTTGTTCCCTCTTCCTAATGGAATAAAGTTGGTTAGGTGATAGACTATACCAAGTATGCACCTAATGGGTCCATTGACAAGTATAAGTCACATATTATTACACAGGGTTTCTCATAAGTCAAAGGTATTTATTACTCTGAAACTTTTGCACCTATTACCAAGATGGATTTTTTTCACCTTGTACTTTCTCTTACTACATCACAAGGTTGGCTAGTATACCAAATATACATTAAGAGTGCCTTCCTACATGGATATTTATAAGAGGAAATCTGCATGAAGAATCCTCTTAGGTTTTTTCATAATTCTCTTGTTTTTTAACTTTGGATTTATATTTATGGTCTCAAATACTCCCCTTAGGATTGGTACGATAAGATGGATTATTTTCTTCTTTCTATTGTCTTTTTTCATTACCACTCAAATCCCATAGTATATATTTAGCATGTTGGAGAGGATATTGTTATATTAGTCTTGTATGTTGATGATCTACTTCTCATAGGTAGCTCCTCTTCTTAGATTTAGGCTATTTAGTAGGCTCTTTTAACACAATTTGATATGAAAAATCTTGGTATTTTTCACTTCTTCCTTCATTTATGATTTAACATAATCAATAATAATGGATTTTTATTCCTATTTTAGTTAAGGGTTTGGATTAATAAATTAGTAAATAATATTTCAATAATTACAATCTTGATTTGTATGATTTATCTATCTTTTTTACCTTTATAAAAATAGTAATAAATTAAGAGAAATATAAATTATCTTAAAATAGAATAAAATGGCTATTGTAGGGTCTAAAACTAGCTATGAAGGACTGGGTTAGTGTCATAAATTAAAATCTAGATTTTTTTATATGAAGGGATATGACCACCAAAAATAGGACACCCTAGGGTCTAGTGTTATTGTCCACTCCTACCTCTATTGTATAAACTATTCACATAGACCTAGTTTTTTTGGGTTCTTTGCATTATTCCTTTGGGAGCTTGATTATGAAATTTTGAGTGTTGAATGTTGATGGAACTTATTGTAGATCTATTTTAGTCTTCAAGCCCTAACCATCCATCATACTTGATAAATGGCATTTGAATCACTTAAGAGAGTGGGGCTATTGTGTATAAGATGCACTAAATGTGTGATCCACACCCCTTATGTGGCCATGTTTCCTACATACCAATAATTTTAAGAGGGATCAATCTATATGTAGTTCTCCCACTTGATGTGCTTTGTGAATTAGTGTGATGTAGATGAAAAAATTCCAAATTGAGAGTGTTTGAGGTGTCTAGGGATTGGGGGTGAGGGTTTGAATATGTTTGTAGTTATGTTAGGTGACTATATGTAGATAATAAAGAACTTTTCCTTAGTGGTTTATTTGTATTCTTGCTTGATTTATAATATTAGTCACCTCCCTTTGTAAATGACCTTTGGATGGAATTTTATAGAGAACTATTGGTCATGGGTTAGATGTATTCATGCTAGGCCAACATGATGAATAATAGGAATTAGGAAAGAATGATTGTTTGGGATAAAATTATGATTGGATAGGAGTGCCAAAAATGCAACACCCTAGGTTTCAATGGTGTTGTCTAATTATGGTGATCTTGTCTTATAGGCTCAAGACTTGGGGGATAGATTTGGACTAGGAAATAGAGTCTAGATGAGCTAAAATCAAGGCTCAAAAGTCTATGAATGACTAGTAATGAGAAAAAAGATGTCTAGGAGAGTCATGAGAGCATGAAAAAAGGACCTATGGATAGGGTATCACAAGCCACACTAAAACTACCAATTTGGAAAGTATATATGATTACATTTGACTGCATTTATTCTAGTGATGTACTAAAATGAAATACTAGGATAAAGGAAAATTAGAAAGCATACCTAAACTTATCTACAAGGGTGAAGCCCATGAATCTATGTGATGTTGAGTATATGTAAAGAAAGCACATCATGAAGATAAAATATAAAAGAGAAAAAAAGATTAGATTAGTTCTTACTAGACATGTTATGACTAAAATAAGAATGTACAAAATCTAGGTAAAAGAGAGAGGAAGAGAAAGGAATGAATACACCTCATCAAGTAAAAAAACAAGTACAAAAACTATTATGATGTTGAGTGATACTAGGTATATATTGTACCAAAATTAATATCATGAATAGAGTTAAGTGATTAATTCCCTAATAGTGGCCTAAGAATGTAAAGGCTATCCCTTTGGCTCCATCATTTCTCACTAAGTGAAGCTATGCGATAATGTTTGTGTTAATCAATGTTTTGAATATGTGTCTAACCCCTTTAAGTAGGTGGATCAATATAAAAAAGGCTATCTAATCCTTTAGCTCCATCATTTCCCACTAAGTGAAGCTATAAAATGATACTGGTATGAATGTGTCTTATATGAGATGGATCCCATAAATGCTCTGTAATTTAATAATGTGGCATGGATAGTTGAATGTGTATTGGAAAATGGGCCAATCTTGGCCACTTTGAGAGGTAGAGATTAGGTTTGTATTAAAGCCACTCCAAAACTAGAAACTAGGCTTATGTAGAAGCCACTTGGGAATGATGCCAACCACCTACAGATGGAATAAGGCATGTAAATACTAAGAATACCTAGGTAATATACTAAAGTCATAAAGAAAAGAAGGAAAATGTGCTATGCACATTGCCCCCAATCATTTATGTTTGTAACATGGATTCTAATCTAGAAGTTATACTAACTACCCAATTTGAAACTAAAAGGGAGAACCATCATGCCACACATGATGCCCCATATATGTAGATTTACTAAGAAAAATTGTACTAAAATTACCTAATATGAACTAAGATATTGTTAACAAAACTATAACTAAACTTACCTTTCTATTTATTTCTAGAAAATTTGGGTTTTTTGCTATTTAAATAGGATCTCTAAAAATAGAACACCATGTTATTTATAATTATAGTCCAAGTGTGGTGCTCTTGTCCTTTACTATTTCTATTTTTTTTTCATGTTTGTCACTATTTTCCTAGTCTGTTCCATCTAGTTTGGGTTTTGGTTGCTATTTTGAGTGTTTTAAACCTAATTTTTTATTAGTAGAGGCTCTAATCTCTATAACAAAACCCTTGTTTGTTTCTTCCTCTTCTAAGGATAGGAATAAATACCCTACAATGACTACCCTCAGAAGAAATATTGCTACAAGTTTGTTATGCTACAAAATATATGATATAATAATGATAATAAAAAAGATGTCTCAAGATATAACATAATTTATATTGGAGATTGTTACATCAATAGGGGATGCCTAAATAGATGTAAAAATGTAATAGCATATGAAATATATTGAGTTGAAAATAGAAATGTTAGTTGTTAGTTTTTAGTTGTCAAGGAGGGATGGAAAATGATGTCCATCATAGCATCCTCAAAAGCAAGACAATTCATGATGTGGATCATGGATTACAAACAATGAGAAAAAAACAAGCAAAAAACA
Source organism: Torreya grandis (assembly GCA_037957365.1). NCBI lineage: Eukaryota > Viridiplantae > Streptophyta > Pinopsida > Cupressales > Taxaceae > Torreya > Torreya grandis. The sequence goes on along the minus strand of JARHVA010002433.1, from coordinate 1,442,692 downwards.
CAGAAGGAAAGAAGCAAGAAGCACACAAAATTGGCTAGGGGGCCAAGCAAATAAGGGACATGGGCACATGTCACTTAAACTAGAAATTAAGCATACAAATCATGTTCAAACTCCCACATACACATACAATTGAAAATAAGTAAGGCTGACACAAGGGCCATAAGCACATAAAAGAGTACAAGCAAAGGGCATTGGAAAATGTCCTAAGGTACACACAAGAATGAGAAAAAAAGTTATTGGAAAATGTTCTAAGACACACAGAAGAGATAAAATAATAACTAAGAAATGAAATCACATCTAGCTATGAAAATAAATAAATTAAGGCATGTAAATGCTAAAAATATAATCACATCTAACTAATCAAAGAAAAAAGTGAAATATGAAAAACATGGAGTAAAAAAATAGGTAGATTCTAAAAAATACACAAGTGATATATACTAGTGAGTGTCGATAGAGTAATCTTTGTAATCTAGTAATTAATGTACATCATTATGATAACTAGAGTGTATGGTATATGAATGACATAACATGGATGGTGTAATCATGTGGAAGTTACCCTCAATGGGTAGATATATTGATGTGTATGTGAAATGTAGAAGTAAGATGCCCCCTTGATGGGTAGAGTGGAGCAATCAAGGATCTAAGTGTCACTGCACACACTCAAAGAAGATCAAGTGTAGCATGGTGATGTAGATAAATCAACATATAATAGCATAAAATAATAAAATGTAAGTCTAGCATGGTAGCATAAATGTAAAACATGGATAATGCATACAATTGAAATGTTTTGGGTGATTTTGATTTATTTGAATGTTTTTGGTATTTTAGAATATTTGAATATTTTTGTATTTTTTGATATATTTGAATGTTTTTGGCATTTTGGAAATAAGCTATGTACAATGAATCATAAGGAAACTATGTATAGGAAATTGAAAAGAAGATATTTAAAATCAATCATAAGGAGACAATGTAGAATAAATTAAAAAGAAGCTATATACAAGTAATTTTGAAAGATTATGTAAAAGTAAGCAAAAAGAAACTATGTACAATAAAATGTGTGTAATGAAATACTATACATAGAATCTAGGTAGATTCATAATATTCATTGGATTTTTGATTTTATTTCATTCAAGTGAGGATAGATAATACACTTTAGGACTAAGCTTTTTAATAATGAGGTATGAACCTAGGCAATTTAGTTTTAATTTTCATTTGATTTCTTTGTTGGCATTAACATTGTAAAGATTTTCTTTAAGAACAAGATCATTTATTTAAATTCTCTAGTGTGAACTCATTTTTTGTAGGATCATTGTATATGTTGTTAGTAAATTCTAAGATGTTTAGCTACTTGAATGCATGTATGGTCTAACTACTCAAGCTGGGGTAGATGATTTTAGTGATATTGATCATTAGTGAGGATAACTTTAAGGGAGACATGGAGAGATGAGGTTTTTAATTCCAATGGTAAAATTTCTTTTGTGCCATAAATGAGTGAATAAAAAATGGCTCCTATGACTTTACGAATACTTGTGAGATAAGCCCAGAATGCAAATACTAGTTAATTATGCCAATCATTTCTAAATTTGGTCATTATTTTGCTCAAAATGTTGTTGATGGTTTTATTGGTTGCCTTTACTTGATCATTTACTTGTGGGTAGTACAGATTGGAAAATGTGTGTTTAATCTTATATTTTTTGCAAAATTTATTGATAGTTTTGTTAGTGAATGATGTTCTATTATTTGAAATGATAGCTACAAGTAAGTTGAAGCATGAAATAATGGGAGTCATGAGGATTCTACAAATGTCTTCCCATATGTTAAATTGAAGTGGAATGGATTCCACCCACTTGGTAAAATATTCTATAGTTGTGATGATGAACTTATGCCCATCGGTGGATTTAGGGTTATTCTTTGCAATAAGATCAAATCCCCATAACATAAATGGCCATAGAGAGACAATAATATGTAATTGTTATGATGGTGCATGCTGTAGATTAATATGTTATTAACATTTATTGCATAATTTTTCATATTATGAGCATTCATCTTCTATGATGGGCTAATACTACCCTTGTCAAAGTAATTTGTGTGGCATAGCATTTCCACTAAAGTGACCACCACACTCACTATCATGTATCTATATAATGGAAATTTTGGCTTCTAATGAAGTCAACCATTGAAGAAATTATCCATCAGAGGATCACTTAAAAGGGTCTCTACCAATGATTACATAACAAAGTGTTTGCTTGTGTAACTTGTATTTATCATTTTTTGAAAAAGTGTCTAGTGTAATAAATTTGGTTAGAAAGATATATATATATATATATACATATATATATATATATATACATATATATATATATATATACATATATATGTATATATATACATACATATATATATATACATATATATATACATATATATATATATACATATATATATATATATATATATATATATATATATCAGAGAACCACTATGGAGTTATGAAACTACGTGTAGTGGTTAAGATATAAAGGGAAGTCAAATCCATGTTGGATATTGATGGTGATTGTAATTGTTTAATTGTGAAAATAGATTGATCATCATTGATGTTGATCAGAATCAGAGATGTGGCACTTGTCATTGCGTCTACATGTCAGTTATCTTTTCTTAGTCTAATTTATATAGAAAAGTAGTCAAACTATGATGATAAATATTGTACCATATTTTGATATGGGATAAGATGTTCTTATTTTGTCTGATAGACATCATTGACTTGATTGATTACAATTTATGAATTACCAAATATTTAAATAAATCTAATTAGGAGGGACTAAGTGATAAATAGACCTAAGATAAGTGAATCATATTCTATGGTGTTGTTGGTGCAAGAGAAGTTTAATCAATATGTAATAGGAATTATGTGACTAGAAGGTTCAACAAAGATAATGCCTACCCCTGCATTAGATGCACATCAAGAACCATCAAAGAACATGGTCTAGTGTCATAATGAGTAGAATAGGTAGTAAAATCATCTCTAAATGTGTCACTAATAGGATTGGTGTCCAAGAGTGGTGTGGCTACCAAATGGTCTAAAATGATTTGGCCCTTTATTTATTTCTAGAGAACTATCTTTAAGTCAAACTCTATTAATAATATGACCTATTTTGTGATGCAACTAGAGATATGTGGATTTTACATTAGAAACTTCAAGGTATATGTTTTTGTGATAACTTGAGTCTCATTATTTACTATAATGTTGAATATTTTGTCTGAAAAAACTAATGCTAAACATATTTTTTCTATCATGGAATATTTTTTTTGTAATCAACTAATGTGTGATTGATGTAATAAAATACTTGCTTAGTATGTCGATCATAATGTTATGTTAAGAGTGCTCCTAATCTATGATCTATTCCTAAGATATATAGTAGGAAAGGCCTGTCAAGTATAAGTGGTACTAGAATAGGTGGACTAAGAAGATATTTATTGATTATGTTGGATCTTTCTTCACAAGATTAGTCCTAGACTAACTTTGTATCTTTCTTTAATAATTGATCGAATGACTAAGTTTCATTATAAGTTGAGCTACAAAATGATGGATTGTTTGGATTTTACCTTTTAAGGATCAAAGTTTTTTTAAGTTCATGAGAGGTGGCATGTTAATAATTGCTTTGATTTTCTTAAGGTCAACCTTTATGCCACACTAAGAAATAATGAAACCTAAGAGTTTGACTGATGTAAATCCAAACACACATTTCTTTAGTTTTAATCAGACATTGTATTGCCCAAGTCATTGAAGGATATTTCATAAATCAATAGCATGATATTTTCATTGCTTGTATTTAGCTAATATATCATCAACTTAATCCTCAAGAGTATGGTGAATCAAGTCATGAAAGATATGCATCATAGTATGCTCATATGTGGCTCTAGTGTTTTTGATCCAAAAGGCATGATAATGTAACAAAATATACTGCAAGGTGTTATAAAAGATGTTTTCTCTTCATCTTCTTTTGTTGTTTTCATTTGGGTATATCCTAAAAATTCATACATAAATGGTAAAATTTCATACCCAATTATGGAATCTACAATCATGTCAATATTATACAAGGGAAAATCATCTTTTGGGCATGCTTTATTTAAATCTTGAGAATCAAAACAAAATCAAATTTATCCATTGGGTTTTACCATGGGAACTATATTGGAAATCCATTTGGGGTGTGTTACTATTTGAATGAAGCCAACATCTAAGAGGTGTTGGATCTCATTTTTGACTAAGAGAGACACCTCAAGTTGCATTTTGTGAATTTTTTTCTTAACTTGTTTAACATCTGGGTATAAGGGAATCCAATGGACTGCTATAGGTGTATCAATTCTTGGCATATCTAAGTAAGACCAAGCAAAGATTTTTGGAAAATCTATTAAATTTTGATGAATATTTACATCCTCTTCCTTTTGTAAAGTAGAAAATAACAAGACGATGCAAGGATCTTAATCAGTTCCAAAATTAAAATAAATTATTTCCTCATTAATTAATGTGGAATGCTCTAATATGTATGGGGTTGTAGGAATAATATCATTTGAATCAACTAGTATGTCTTGGGAGAATCTAAATTTTGTCTAAAGTAAGCATGAGTATTTGTGTGATGAGGAAATATATTTTTATGATAACAAGATGGGAGGTCCTCATATGCTCTAATAAATTATAAGATGGATTCATCATTAGAGAATTCATCTATTGTGGACATATATGGTGAAATTGTATCATCGATAAGATTAGGATAGATCAATGATAATGTAGAAGTATGATTAATTGTATGGTCTACATGTAAAATGGGTGGACAAAACTTTATATGATTTAAAGTAGTAGAAGAAGGTTTATCATAAACAAGGGTAAGTTGATATCCCAACCCTTACTTTCCATGTTGTGTGGATGCATCAACAGGATTGATAATTCCTTTTTCATGCTTTATAATCTCTTTTCCATGATATCCCATCTTATTAAGACATTTAAGTGTAAAAGGGGAGGTAAATTGGCTATTTGGTGTTGGTGTTATTACAAAACTTGGAATTTTTTGATGTGTTGCATGGTCTAAGGGTACACTATGAATAGTGGGTTGTGTAGGTATATTTCCAAGATTAAAGTGCAAAATGTAATTATATGGAGATTTAGGAACCCAACAATATTTAAAAGGTTCATTATCTATTAGGCATGTGTAGATGTAGACTTCGTGACTAAATTTTAGACAAGCATGGAGTGTAGAAGAGACTACATGAATATCATGAATCCAAGGCTAACCAAGTAATAAATTATAATTGAGATCATTTGGCATGACTTGGCAAGTAGTTGGTAGTGTCTTAGGCCCCAAAGTAAGATTGAGTGTTATTTGACCCATGAATTTTTGTGTAATGTTTTCAGAACCTCTGGTGTTCATGTTAGAATGGTCTAAATCTTGAGGTTGTATATTAATATGTTTAATAAAACAAATGGTGAAAATGTTGAGTCCTGAACCATTATCAAATCACACTCTTTTCACCCCTACGTTAGTAATTCTTAATTGAATATACAGAGGTAGATGTTGTTTAATGATGTGGCATGAGGGTAAATCCTCTTTCTCAAAGGAAATATGCTCTTTGTTACATTGTGTTGTGTTGATTATAAGGCAACATAAGGTAGTTAAGTGGAAATAAGAATTCTAGTATTATGAAGGGCTACATACAACACATCTTTATAAATGTTTGATTGTTAAAGGAACTTAAGAACTAAAACTGTATCAAAAGGGGTACTAAGCTAAGTGACAAAGTTATATCCATGGGTATAATCAACCTACCTATCTTCATAAAATGGGGTGATAACATGTACTACATGATCTAATATAGGCATAGATCTAGTAGTAGGTGTGGGTTAAGATCTAGATGTACCAAGTTTTAAGGGAGGAGGAAGAGACATAACTATTAGTGTTTGCTTGTGTCTATTAGTGATAGGGAAATACTCAAAAGTAGCCAATGAGTTATATGCGTCTAGGTATAAATCTTTTATGTAGAATGAAATGCATGAAATTGGAGTTATAAGTTGTATAACAATATGTTTATAAAGATCATTCCACATGAGAAATAGTAAGCAAGGGATATATAGCATGGAATTTTTCACTAATACATTAGAAACTTTGACTTGTGATATGACATTTCTAATATGTTTAGCCAGATAGACTTGAAAATTATTCCATATGAGAGAGAGAAAGTATGTAATGAAACCTTGTATTAAATAAAAGTAAATGTTTCTTTGAAGGAAAGGGATCTTAACATGTTTGATAATTAATTTCTTAATATCTTCCCATATTATGAAAATTAATCATGAAAGGGAAAGAATGAATCTATACATTAACATATAGTAAAATTCATCATTCATATACATGATAGGACTGAGTATGGACTCCTTATTTTTTGTAGAAAATGTTATAAAATAAATGAGATCCATTTTTTGATTTTTAATGTGAAATCTGAATTGGATGTAAGGTGATACCTCAAAAACAAAGGGACCTAGTAAGTGAAACTAGGGTTTGAATGAAATGATTTTTAAAATTACTATGGTAAATTTTAAAAATTAAATGTGAAATTCTGATTTATATATGCAAGAAAAATTAGAAAAATACTATAAAAATATCGGGACCTAGTATAGACAATTAGGGTTTGAAAGAAATATTTTTAAATAAATTACTATGGTGAATTTTAAAAAATTAATATGTGAATTTTTGATTTAAATATGCAGGAAAAAATCAAAAAAATACTAGAAAAATTATCAAGGAATTTACCCTAGTGTTTTTAGGGTTTTTATGTGCAAAGAAAGTAAGTCAGGTTCACAAAATGATTTAACTTAATTAGGAATAATGTATTTTTATTCCTATTTTAGTTAAGTGTTTGGATTAATAAATTAGTAAATAATATTTAAATAATTATAGTCCTAATTTGAATAATTTATCTATCATTTTTACCTTTCTAAAAATAGTAATAAATTAGGAGAAATATAACTTATCTTAAAATAAGCTAAAATGGTTGTTATAGGGTCTGAAACTAGCTATGTAGAACAATGTTGCAAATCAAAATCTGGATTTCATTCAGTGAAGGGATAGGACTATTGAAAATAGGACACCCTAGGGTCTAACTTTATTTTCCACTCCTATAATTGTTTTCCAAACTACTTAGAGACCTAATTTTTTTGGGTTTTTTATGTTGTTCTTGTGTGATCTTGCCTATGAAATTTTGAGTGATGAATGTTGATGGAACTCATTATATAGTTGTTTTAATATTCAAACCTTAACCCTCCATCTGGCTTGATAAACGAGATTTGAATCACTTGAGAGGGGGGTAAGTATGTGTAATATGCACTAAACATGTGATCCACACCCCTTGTGTGGGCATGCTACCTACATACCAATACTCTAAAGATGGATCAAGCCATATGTAGTTCTCTCACTTGATGTTATTTGTGTAATAATATGACACAGATGTAAAAATGCCAAATTTAGAGTGTTTGAGGTGGCTAGGAACTGGTGTGAGGGTTTGAATATATTTGTAGTTGTGTTGGGTGGCTGTATGTAGAGAATAAGGAAAATTTCCTTGGTCATTTTTTTGTATTCTTTCTTGCTTTGTAAGATTTATCACCTCCCTTTGTAAATAACCATTGGATGGAATTTTATAAGGAATTATTGGTCATGGGTTAGATGTAGTCATGTTAGGCTGACATGACAAAGAATAAGAATTATGAGAAAACAACTATTTAGGCTCAAATTATGATTAGATAGGGGTGCCAAAAATGGGACACCTTAGGGTCTGATACTCCTATCCTATAGGATTATGACTTGGGGACATAGAAGTGGCTTGGAAAATAGAACGTGGTTGAGTTGTAATTAGGTTTTAGAAGTCTAAAGATGATTGGTAATGAGCAAAAAGATGTCTAGGAGGGTCATGAGAGCATGAAATAAGGACCTATAGATAGGGTGTCACAAGGCACACTCAAACTACCAATTTTGATATTTTATATGACTACAGTTTACTAATTTCTTAGTCAAATTTAAGTATTCATTGAGTAAACAAAATTACACCCTTGATCTTCTTCAACATTTTGGCATGGTTGATTTAAATCCAAGTCCCTCTCCTTTCTAGTCTAGTGTCGCTCTCACTACCACATGTACTACTCCCCTTTGTGATCCTACATTATACAGGTAGATGGTTGGGAGTCCTATGTATTTTATCCATACTCACCTTGATATTTCATTTACATTTATAATTGTATCTAGTTTTGCACATGCTCTTCATTATAGTCATTGGCAGGATACCAAGAGGATTTTACAGTATCTATGAGGCACTAACCATTTTGGATTACACTACACTAGGGGTTATACTTAGTTGTGTACACTTATTCATGTTGGGTAGGTTTTATTTATGATAGGATTTCCACTTATAGCTACATATTTTGTCTTAGTTTTTATCCAGTTGATTGGGTGTGTAAGAAGCAACAAGCTATTACACTTTCATCTACAGAGGCTGAGTACAAGGAAGTAGTTATAACAAGTCAATAGGCTATTTTGAATCATTAGTTATTTTTATAGTTTAGATTCATTTAGGTTTCACATATTATACTTTGGTGTGAAAAATAGAGTGTAATTCACATATATCTCAACCTAGTTGATCAACAATAGACAAAACACATTGAGATACACATGCACTTCATTCAATAACACATCAGGATAGATTTATTTTCTTGGAGTACATTTTGAATCATCATCAAGTTGTTGACATCTTTATGAAGCCTTTTACATCACCTCATTTCTTTGAGGTGTGTGGCATACTTGGGGATTCATAAGTTATCTTTGGGAGGTGTTCATGAGGACATCTTTATTATTCATTTAATGGATATATATTGTACATGAGTACCTAATTAGGCCTTATTATCAAGACTCATACTGTGGATATTCCACTTTATCTTTTTTTGGTTATTGTTATTCCCCAATTTATCTTTAAGGGGCTATCATATTATATTTTTATACTTGATAGGTTCTATAGATTGTTTTTTCATATTTTTCCTAGTTTTATCCTTTATGGATTTATCTTACATTGGTTAGTTAGGCTTGCTTCTTATATTTCCTTGCCTAATTATTCAAGGTCTATCCATTGTACTATGCAAGTGATTTTTGAATATCATATGATTTTCCTTGTCTTTTTATTTCATCTTTTCAACCTCTTGTGATGCTTTTATTGTTAATGTTTTAGATTATTAGGTTCTTAGAATGATCTTATTCTCATTATTTATATGTTTATCATTTTCATCAGACTCATGGTTTTCATTATCATATAATTCTTCTATGATAACCTCATCAATATTTTTTTCATTCTCAACATTTTTATCATCATGGACTATAGGAGTAGGCCCTTTATTAATTTGAGACATCTTATATGGTATGAGAGGAAGCTTAATGTGTTAAACAGGCACACCTCCCAATATAGGGCTACATATAAGTTGCATGAAAAATAATATAAGCATGGAATGAAAAATTATAACAATCTAATACCCTAACTAACTAAAAACACTAAGAATCTAAAATAATCATTCACATGTGTCTCATTCACCAAATGTTTAACCCTAAGATATAGATTGTGTAATCTACGGTTAAAGGGGTAGATATAACCTAGGGTAAAAGGATGGTAGACTATCTTTATATCAGGATATTTAATTTGTCAACACAAATAAAGATAAACTCAATTTATTATGTTCATATATGTTTAAAATATAAAGTACAAATATGTTATATATTGAAATTATAATGAAAAAAGATACTTAAATAGATATGATGCTAATAAATATATAGATTTAGAAAAATAAGGAATAAGACTAGAATTGGATTCTATACTAAGTGTTTTTGTGGTCTCAGACACTTGCATCAACCTCACATGGTTGTGTTGATGCTTAACCTAGATGAAAATGTCCTGTATGGAATAATGACTAGATATAGAAGTAGCCACCTAGAAGATTTTAAGTTTTATGTTGTCTTCACTCTAATGTTCTCAGATCTAGACCATGGGTTACCATTCCTTGTAAAGTATCAAAACCCTAATTATTTATTCATAGTGGTTATGGTAAAAATATGTTAGTGGCCACATAATGTTAAGCTTCCTCAAATACCCTTCTGTCAATGAATGTTATCTATATAGTTAATAATTTGACTAGGGCCTCAAACTTATTTAGTTTCCTCTTACATGTTGATTTGTGTGTGTATAAGTATGTAATGTGTGATAAACAAGCACATAGAGTGACTTAACTCGTAACTTATCAAATGTGGATCATGGGGTGTTCATTCAGTACTTTAGATCTATAAGTGTGTTTTTTATATGACTAATATATAATTAGGATAAAATAGGGAAGCCCTGTTTACTTGAGTGCTTGATCGAATGCTTTTTGTAAGTTGCCTTGTGAGATGTATGAGTTTTCTAGGTGAATAATGAATGAGGGTTAATTGTGTGTGTGTGTGTGTCTCTATATATATATATATATATATATATATATATATATATATATATATATGTGTGTGTGTGTGTGTGTTTGTGTGTGTGTGTGTGTGTGTGTGTGTGTGTGTGTGTGTGTGTGTGTGTGTGTGTGTGTGTGTGTACACACACACAAACACACACATATCAATCTCTTTGGATAATATCTCACATTAAAGCACTTAGGATAACCATGAGTATATGTTACATTTGTAAATTAAATGAACTTTAAGGCACAAGACACTTGTGTTGGGGTAGGACACTTGTGTCGACATAAGCATCTGAGTGGGACACAAGTGTTTGGGTAGTTGGAAAATAAGCATAGGTTCAGAACTTGTAAAGACATAAGATAAGCATATTTACAATATTCTAGGTATGATAGAAGGTTTGAGTCATCACAATAACATTGGTTAGACTAAGAGATAATAAATTTGGCATAGATATATAGTGTATACAATCCTTTTGGTAGTGAGAAGGTATACAAGTTGAAGGTACATCCATGACAAGTATTTTCAAAGTATACAATAGCGACATGATATAGAATTCATAAAGTGTCTGCATACCAAAAGAAATTAAAATTCAAATATTCAATAAAATATAAAAACATTCAAATATATCCAAAATAAAAAATATTTAGAATTTCCCATGTTTAATATATCTTTCATATGTTTTTTAATTTATTTCATTATATAGCATATTATCTCTATAAACACATATATTTCATAGGTACTTGAGTGTGATATAGGCATACATAAGATCCATGATACATGAGCATACATATGTTGGACCTTTCCTTTTCCTATGTGACACACTATGTTGGGGGAATCTTATCTCTATATAATCATATTTGGAATATGTTATATTGTTTTATGATCATTTCCATTGTCACATTGAGCTTATATACTAACATTTACACATTCTTATACTCATGTTTCTATATTACATAGTGAACTTCATATGTTATTCTACATGACATTTTTCTATCATATGTATGTAGGGACCAGGAATACATGTTTATGCTAGTTTATTCTATTTAGTTTACTTGATATCCTCACATGGATTACTTGAGTGTACTTCTTATTTCTTATTTATATTAATTTTGGAACATTTTAACATGCTCCTTGATTATTTTCTGATGTGCCTTGAATCTTTTTTATTTCTTAGGTGTTTATACATTTACATGTGTACTCCCCTTAAGTGTGTGGAATTTGAACATGACCCTTATTTATGTTCTCCTTATACCCCTATTTTCATAAAACTTGATTAATATTACATGTGTGATTGATTATTTTTTTATCTTGTTATATTCTATAAATTTCCATGATTCACATCATTCATATTAGTGCTTGTTATTTATGCATACTATGAGATTCATTGATATATATACATTGACATGATACAATTATACACCTCTTTACTACATGATTCACATAGATACAACATGGTTGCCTTATCCTTTTAAGATATGGTGAATATCACTTTTTCATTCCTCTCACTTCAAAATAGGGGGCATATTAGTGGGGGAATATCATATAGACATGATTTAACATACATACAATTGACATAATTGGTAGAATTTAAAATAGTGTACATGATTCAAATATACACTTGGGACAAAATTATATACATTTGGCACATATTTGGGATAGATTTTTTTTAAAATTTGATACATATTATACACATTTTAGAAATTAGAGGTTACATTGTGACATATACTTCAACTTGAGACAAATTTGAGGTGTATATTCCATGTAAATGTACCAAATCCCATATAAATTTTCATATTATACACACTTTTCATGCACTAACCCTACCAAGATGCAACATTTGAGATTTTATCTATTGTATAAGTTGGTTCATTTGATTAGTGTGAATGAAATTTAGAACCCTCAATGAACTTAGAACTATTTTATATTATTACAAATTTATATGGTTATACCATTTAACTTGAACAAGATTGGCTAGATTATGATACACTATAATGGTGTGATTAAGATTCTGATATCTCAATTGAATTGTCAAAACTCACCCTTATATCAGATTGGGGACATGATCACTCCCTAATTCCCATATTCACATCTCCAATATTTAGTTATGAACCTATATCAAATTATTTATAAAATAAACACTATTGATAAAGAAAACTATTAATGTGAAACAAGATTTCATCGATACACAAGTGTACTCCTTCCTTGCTCTCTATTCTATCAATCCAATTTTAATTATTTATTTTCAATTTATATGCACTAATTACACCTATAACATGTTATTGGTTTAAATTCCTACATATACAAGAAATTTATATGAACTCAATAAAACTAAGGTGTGTTCTACACACCATGGTATGCCTTTATTTTCTTTAAACTAGTAATTTCATCCTTATGCATTAATTGATTAAAGTGGGGTAAATTTAGATACTGAAATATATATTTATATGTTAAATTAGTCTTGGAAACTTCACAAATATAACTCAAGGATCTACCCTTCAGTTATTGACTTTACTTGTAGTCAATATGCCTGTGTTCACCATCTCACTAAGCCTAAATGCCTATCAAGTAGTCTAACATTATTATTATGATTACCAAGATCACGTGAATCCCAAATAAATTAAAATATGATATATATATCCTTCAATATTAGTTATAAATATCCAACAACCTTATATGTTCCTAGATAATTATGTTAAGACTTGGACAATGGTGTCAATGTTATTATCTATTCTTTAATATAAGGGTTTGTGTCTTCTAAAAAAATCAAATTTGTAAATATTTAAATATGTATGGGTTGAAATATTATGTTTTATTAAACCTTTGATGATTAAATTTTCAAAAGTGTGGTATAAATACAAGTTAAAGCCAACTTGATACTCATCTAGTAAGTACCACCCAATATTACACTACACTATTTAAAATTAATTACACAACTAAACTATTATGGCCTATTCATTCCTATTTTCATATCAATAATATTAGTAGTCATATTTCAAGTCTGAATCATTCAAATATCATACCATGAGCCATATTTATTAATTTACAAGCTAGATGACTACATGAACTTGCATATAAAACTCTACACCATTGTTCAAACATAAGCCAATACATAAGGGAAAAGTACATATGTTTGAGGCCCTATTTAGAGTGTTGGATATTTAATTATTTTTCATTTATAAAGGTATTCTTGAAGTAAACTCAACTTTATGATACCATTATCCCATTTTTTCAAGGTGACAAGACCTAAGAGAAGGATTTAGGGTTTGAACAATATTTTGATATCGAGATCATGTGATGTTGATTTGAACACATGATCTAAAAGGTTATATAAAACATTAAAATACCTATATGGAAGTTTAATTCAAAAATAAATATTTCATATAGGATATATGCATTTAATCATGAAAAATATATTCGATACAAGTGTCCACAAGGTAACACAGGTGTCTATGTTGATAGAAAGCTAATTTTCATAATTTGATGTCTCGACGAGAATATTCATATAGTCTATTCATACACCTTCATTACATAGAATTTTATATGCATTAGTGTATAAACTAATTAAATTTATCTTTTGTATTGATATTATTAAAATATTGAATGTTTTAATTTCTATGTTTGGCATATGATTAGATTTAGTAATTATTATCATAATATCAATAGAATCTAAAATATTTAATTTACGTACTTTTAGAATATATTATTCCTATTTGATTAAGTTACTCTCTCCTAACCCTAAATTATAAAAAGAGATAAATACCCTTAATTTATTTTTGTTGATGAAATTGTCTGACCTTGATATTAGTGTTTAGGAGATAATAATGTGGATCTGATGATTTGGAGATGTTTGATCAAGATATTTATGTAGTTAAACATACACTAAGAGGTTCCTATAGGTGATTTACAACAAAAGAGGAGGGTCAGACTCATATAAATATTGTGGATGTGAGATAATTGTAATAAAAAGGCATATATGTGTGAACAAGTCATGTATGGATAAGCTAGGTCAAAAGTGACATTATCAAGTGTTTAGCACCATATTTTAATATCTAAAAATGCCTCTCTTTTATCCTAGTATTTAAATGAAATACACATACTATATTAAGATAATAAATACTTGAGTATTGTGTCTTTGAGAGATGGATCCAATTGTATAATTTTACTCCATGTAAAACTACAATGAAAATGTATTGGTCAATGTCCATATGTGAAATATGAAATATGAAACTGAATTTAAATTTTTTTACATCTTGATTACACCCTATGAATTATAAAACTTTAATCCATTTATTAATATGGTTATTATCTAACTATTATTGCTTTGATTTGGGATTTATGACATATTGAAATGGGACAGTGATATTGTTGATTAGAATACATGATATGACAACTTTATTTTATATTTTGTATATTTTGATATGTATTTGTTAGTTTTTGCATCATTAATTGATATTTATGATGAATTAGAATAACTACCTACTCATTTTGAGGTGGATGTAGGATATATCTTACCCTCAAATCTTGATGAAGGAGAGTATCATTAAAGAGGATGGGCTAGATGGGATGATTGGAGGAATATCAAAAGAAATTTCTAGTGACCTTAAACACATTAGATTTTAAATGATAGAAGCATGAAATGTGTGTAATTAAATAAATATTGTTGTGATTATATTTTTAAGTGGATTTAATTTTTTATTACATAGGATTTATTTATTTAAACTTGTCTTGATATTTTATTTTAAATAAGGAAAATAGATATTAAATTAATATATAGATACTATTATTTTAGATATGATTATATTACAATATAAAGCAATTAGTGACTTAATATATTTATTTAAATAATTATTTATCATTTTTTTAAATTATTTTTCTTGAAATTGAATTATCCTAATGTATTAACAATGTTTAAAGACAAACTATGCTAAGACTTTTTAAAGCATGCATGAAATTTCATGGAAGTTGAAATATAGAAAATAGATTTTATTATTATTTTATTAAACTTATCTTGTTTGAATATTTGTTTAGCAAGCTAAAGTGGATGAGAGACTACCTCTTTGAGGGAGTGAACTATAGTTAATAAATTTTTTATAAGAGTAAATTGACATCCATGGGGTAAATCAAAACGAGATATTTCATGAAAGAAATGGGGCAAAATAATTAGATAGAGGAGTTTTATAAATCAATAAAAATTTGGAAGTGAAGGACATAGATAGAGAGAGGTAGAAAGAACAAGGGAGAAGAAGCAAAGGATTAAAGAGAAAGAAAAGGAAAGCAAGGAAAAAGGGTGCATTTTATAGATTGGATTTGCAATTTTTTTCTTGTATACTAAACAGGGCCAATATATGTATATACTATTTATATTTAATATCCTAAGTTTCAACTCCTTTGGACCTATATTTTATCTAAAAGAGACCTATGTTTATATATATATACAATCTAGGTTGAGTATATTAAGTATGCATTTCCATTTGAACCAACTTCACACTTTTAAACAACTAGTGTTATAAAACCTATGTGAAGTTTTTTATAGATACCTTCAAATCACTTTGGCCTACATGCCACTATACTTAACCTATATAATCATTCCTTGTGTTTTAATTATTTAGACCTGGGTTATATATTTTTAGATATGCCATCCAATTTAATTTAGCATCTTATTTTTTTAGACTGCTTAGTCAGTGTATAGCTTTGACTAAGTTTAGTTAAATTATAGTGGCATTTTAGTTTCCAATTTTGTGTGTTGATCTATAAGCCTGCATTTCAAGTTGAGGCC
Source organism: Torreya grandis (assembly GCA_037957365.1). Taxonomy (NCBI): domain Eukaryota; kingdom Viridiplantae; phylum Streptophyta; class Pinopsida; order Cupressales; family Taxaceae; genus Torreya; species Torreya grandis. Next base: position 1,426,399 of record JARHVA010002433.1, on the reverse strand, counting down.
TGCATATAAATTTATAAGTCTACATTCCTAATTTAGTTAGACTAGATTTTATTTATGGCTTTGACCTACATCCCACTTTTAATAGTTGTGTTTTATTCATATAGCCTAGGTTTTATCATCCTTAAATTTCATAATTATATTTTAATGATAGTGTGTAGTCTCTTAAACCAACATTTCAATCTTAGGGTAGCATTCATTGGAAAATACTTAGCTATGAATAGTTACTTGGAATACGTTGTAATTATATAACCTACATGTTTCATTGGAATAGCTTGATTATTATTCCTTATAAATGGCATGTTATTATTGTAATAATTGGCATGTTATTATTGTAAAGAGGCTTGTGTCTTAATACTCTTGAGTTTGTGTTTACTTATATATTATTTTTGCATTACACAATATTAATTAAGACTGCATAGTGAATTATTAAAGCCTGTATATTCTTTTGACTTATGTTTTAGTCTAGATAGGTTGCATTGCATTCTAGATAGGTTGTGTTACAATTTAGTACGGTAACATTACAACATAATTAGGTTGCATTTTAATACTTGAGAAAATTGGGTTTTATATAGAGGCTATTCTCCACTAAAGAATTGCATTTCAATGACCAGCATTCTAATTATTAAATCATGTGTTATAATTTCTTTGGCCTGTGTTGTAATGGTTAGTATTATAAACTTCTAACATCTGCATTGTGATTTTAGTGGACTAAGTTTTTAATTTTATAATCCTACATTTTAACTTATAGATACTATGTTTATTATATTTTAAGCATGTGTATCATATATTACAAATATGAGTATTTAATTTGAAACAATGACTTATAAAATTGTATTATTGAGTACGATTATGTAACTCCATGTCAATAAAATAAAATACCAAGTATACAAATATAATATTGGGCATAAGATAAAAGTAGATTTTATAAAATATAAAGTTGATTTTATGAGTTTGATGATACATTATTCATATTAAAGAGGAAGTAAGGTTATTCTTATTTTATTGATTGCTTTTGGAAATTCATTGCATGTCATTCAAAGAATTAATACATGTATTTTGTATATTTCTATAATCAATTGCCAATACTATTATTAGGAATATTTTATTAGAATCCAAAGTGTGTTAAATAAGTAATAGTTTACTTTTGACATACATACAAGGCTAGTCTTTGATTACGAACATACCTGAATGGTATGATCTAGTATGTGACTATATTTTTTACATAGTGTTATTTCTATATTATTAGCATGTGTTAGATTCATTATGAATTATTGGAATAAAATGAATGATTTTTATTATTCATTTCCTAGTGTAGAAAAAAAATCTGAATGAATCTTTGAGTTATATATACTATGTTATATATGATTATATTAGAATCTATATTGGTGATGATAATAGGTAGTGAGATAGATTCCACTAGCCTAGGTATCACCACCAACATTGGAAGTAGATAATCTGATCAAGTGGTTTTTGATGAAATTAATTGATTTGTATGATCATATGTTGTTTAAAAACTTTGGCCAAAGTAATGTTAGATATACATTATCATTTCATATGTTTGATTTGCATGTTTTGCAATGTCATGTTAGAAACGTATTTTCTTTATGATACATGTCATGTAGTATAAATATTATAACACATAGGGTACTAACACATCTCTCTATATTCTTGCACCATTCTATGTTTGATTATGTAGGGGATTTTTGGTATGTGGTTGGAGTGTAAAAGTGCTCGGATGATGCTCTCCCTTTCCACTATAGTACTTGCATGGATACAACACTTGAGATTATTAGTTATACCTGAGTTGGTTTGAATCGAGCTCTGGAGTGTTTAGTATCTATTTATTGTATTAAGTTGTATGCCTAAAGGAAATGTAATTGAAATATATTTTTTATATAATTGAATAGTATTTGTTGTATTAGTAAACCAACCATAGCTATATATTATTGTATTTACTTTCCTTGGAGTTGTATAAGATAATTATTATATTTGATATTTGAATTTGGAAGTGCTATTTTTATAATTTATAGTTTAGTTATATTGAAATGTATTATTCTATGGAATGAATGTTATTAAGTTGTCTTAAAAAAAAATTATTGCATTTTTAAAGTACAACTTGAAAGATTGTAACAAATTTGTTTTGAGATAAAGGAAGGAGTACTCTTGTAAGTGGGTAAAGTGGTGTTTCCCTATAAGTTTTTAGAGATGATGATTCCATGTTGAAACATTCAAAATTATGCTTCCCTACTAAATGACATGGATATTTTGGGTGATTATGCCCTAAATTGGTGTAACTATGCAACCCCTTATGTTGAGAAGATAAATTATCCAACCTTCATGAATGTAAATTAGTACTAAGATACTTTATCATCATTGAACCTCAACTTCACTAACTCAAATAATTAGACAATGGTCCCCATTGTGAGTAATGTCTAAAGTGTGCCCCAGGAATCCACCAAGAATTATTTGGATGCTATACAACACATGATATAAAAACTCAATAATGAATTATTGGCCCTCTAGAGATAAGTTAGAAATAATGGTGGTGAGATTTAAAATAGTAATTTCAATTTAATTACATACTTAATCAACCTCTCTCATTCTTAGATAGATCCATACATCCTTCATCTACCTTGATAATAGATCATCACTTGACAATAGATCATGATGCCTCATTAGGCTAGGCGGAGTGTAGAAATGGTCTAGTTGTAGACTTGATATTTAGGTCATACATTTATAAGCTCACATTGAGACTCTTATGAATGATCTAATGTTTCACATACATTCTCAATCAACCTCATACATCCTCTTATGCCTTTAATAATCTATTTCACTAAGCCACCATGCTTAAGAATTCTCACTAGGACTTTACATGCCATGACTAGGCTTCTCAAGCACTTGAAACTTGACAAATGATCTTGAAACACTCTTTGGTGCTTTGACACCTTGCACACATGCCTTACATGCTTATTAAATAATGTCATACTTCTACACATATCTCTTCAGGCTCATAATATAAGAAGTGTTATTGTTCTAATTTATAGTTTAGTTATGTTGAAATGTATTATTCAATGGAATGAATGTTGGTAACTTGTATTGAAAAAAAATATTGCATTTTCTAAGTACAACATGAAGGATTGTAACAAATTTGTTTTGAGATAAAGGAAGGAGTACACTGGTAAGTGGGTAAAGTGGTGTTTCCCTATAACTTTTTAGAGATGATGCTTCCTTGTTGAAGCATTAGAAAATTTTACTTCCATACAAAATCACATGGATATTTTGGGTGATTATGCCCTAAATTGGTGTAACTATGCAATCCCTTATTTGAGAAGATAAATTATCCAACCCTCATGAATTTAAATTAGTACTAAGATAATTTATCATCATTAAACCTCAACTTTACTAACTCAAATAATTAAACACTAGTCCCCACTGTGAGTAATGTCCAAAGTGTGACCTAGGAGTCCACCAAGAATTATTTTTATGCTATACAACACATGATATAGAAACTCAATAATGAATTATTGGCCCTCTAGAGATAAGTTAGAAATAATGGTGGTGATATTTCAAATAGGATCTTCACTTTAATTACATACTCAGTTAACCTCTCTCATGCTTAGATAGAGCCATACATCCTTCATCTACCTTAATAATAGATCATGCCTTGATAATAGATCATGATGCCTCATTAGGCCAAGTAGAGTGTAGAAATGATCTAGTTGTAGACTTGATCTATAGGTCCTAATGTTGTAGGCTCACCTTGAGAATTTTATTAATAATCCAATGCTTCACATACATTCTCAATCAACCTCATAAATCCTCTTATACCTCTAATAATCCATTTCACCAAGCCACCATACTTAAGAATTCTCACTAGGACTTTACATGCCATGACTAGGCTTCTCAAGCACTTGAAACTTGACAAATGATCTTGAAACACTCTTTGGTGCTTTGACACCTTGCACACATGCCTTACATGCTTATAAAATAATGTCATACTTCTACACATATCTCTTCAGGCTCATAATATAAGAAGTGTTATTGTTCTAATTTATAGTTTAGTTATGCTGAAATGTATTATTCAATGGAATGAATGCTAGTAAGTTGTATTGAAAAATAATATTGCATTTTCTAAGTACAACATGAAGGATTGTAACAAATTTGTTTTGAGATAAAGGAAGGAGTACACTTGTAAGTGGGTAAAGTGGTGTTTCCCTATAAATTTTTAGAGATGATGCTTCCTTGTTGAAGCATTAGAAAATTTTGACTTCCCTACTAAATCACATGGATATTTTGGGTGATTATGCCCTAAATTGGTGTAACTATGCAATCCCTTATGTTGAGAAGATAAATTATCCAACCCTCATGAATTTAAATTAGTACTAAGATAATTTATCATCATTAAACCTCAACTTTACTAACTCAAATAATTAAACACTAGTCCCCACTGTGAGTAATGTCCAAAGTGTGACCTAGGAGTCCACCAAGAATTATTTTTATGCTATACAACACATGGTATAGAAACTCAATAATGAATTATTGGCCCTCTAGAGATAAGTTAGAAATAATGGTGGTGATATTTCAAATAGGATCTTCACTTTAATTACATACTCAGTTAACCTCTCTCATGCTTAGATAGAGCCATACATCCTTCATCTACCTTAATAATAGATCATGCCTTGATAATAGATCATGATGCCTCATTAGGCCAAGTAGAGTGTAGAAATGATCTAGTTGTAGACTTGATCTATAGGTCCTAATGTTGTAGGCTCACCTTGAGAATTTTATTAATAATCCAATGCTTCACATACATTCTCAATCAACCTCATAAATCCTCTTATACCTCTAATAATCCATTTCACCAAGCCACCATACTTAAGAATTCTCACTAGGACTTTACATGCCATGACTAGGCTTCTCAAGCACTTGAAACTTGACAAATGATCTTGAAACACTCTTTGGTGCTTTGAAACCTTGCACAAATGCCTTACATGCTTATAAAATAATTTCATACTTCTACACATATCTCTTCAGGCTCATAATATAAGAAGTGTTATTGTTCTAATTTATAGTTTAGTTATGCTGAAATGTATTATTCAATGGAATGAATGTTAGTAAGTTGTATTGAAAAATAATATTGCATTTTCTAAGTACAACATGAAGGATTGTAACAAATTTGTTTTGAGATAAAGGAAGGAGTACACTTGTAAGTGGGTAAAGTGGTGTTTCCCTATAAATTTTTATAGATGATGCTTCCTTGTTGAAGCATTAGAAAATTTTACTTCCATACAAAATCACATGGATATTTTGGGTGATTATGCCCTAAATTGGTGTAACTATGCAATCCCTTATGTTGAGAAGATAAATTATCCAACCCTCATGAATTTAAATTAATAATAAGATAATTTAACATCATTAAACCACAACTTTACTAACTCAAATAATTAAACACTAGTCCCCACTATGAGTAATGTCCAAAGTGTGCCCTAGGAGTCCACCAAGAATTATTTTTATGCTATACAACACATGATATAGAAACTCAATAATGAATTATTGGCCCTCTAGAGATAAGTTAGAAATAATGGTGGCGATATTTCAAATAGGAACTTCACTTTAATTACATACTCAGTTAACCTCTCTCATGCTTAGATAGAGCCATACATCCTTCATCTACCTTAATAATAGATCATGCCTTGATAATAGATCATGATGCCTCATTAGGCTAAGTAGAGTGTAGAAATGATCTAGTTGTAGACTTGATCTATAGGTCCTAATGTTGTGGGCTCACCTTGAGAATTTTATTAATGATCAAATTCTTCACATACATTCTCAATCAACCTCATAAATCCTCTTATACCTCTAATAATCCATTTCACCAAGCCACCATACTTAAGAATTCTCACTAGGACTTTACATGCCATGACTAGTGCCATGGTAAGTCTTCTCAAGCACTTGAAACTTGACAAATTATCTTGAAACACTCTTTGATGCTTATACACCTTGTACGCGTGCCTTACATTCTTCTCAAATAATGTCATACTTATACACATATCTCTTTTACATATATCTCTTCATGCTCATAATATAAGAAGTGTTATTATTTTAATTTATAGTTTAGTTATGCTGAAATGTATTATTATATGGAATGAATGTTAGTAAGTTGTTTTGAAAAAAAATTATCAAATTTTCTAGGTACAACTTGAAGTTTTGTAATAAATTTATTTTGAAATCAATGAAGGAGTACACTTATAAGTGGGTAAAGTGGTGTTTCCATATAGCTTTTTAGAGATGATGCTTCCTTGTTGAAACATTAGAAAATTGTGCTTCCCTACTAAATCATATGGATATTTTGGGTGATTATTCCATAAATTGGTGTAACTATGCAAGCCCTTATGTTGAGAAGATAAATTATCTAACCCTAATGAATGTAAATTAGTAATAAGATATTTATCATCATTGTATCTTAATATGGTTAGGGGAGAGCCAAATAATAGGTTCACTATGGGTAATTCCATGTTCATTGAGTGTTGTTAAACCTCTATGTACATTATCTCAAAAACCAAAATCAATCATTATAAATGGACTTATAAATTTAATTTTTCTTACTACCTAGTGCCATTGAATTTTATTTAACAATTAATCAAATATAATAGTGCTTAATAAAAAAAACATAAATGTGCATGAACAAGTATAATACCTCACTAAATTAGTGTCAACTTTACATTGTCCTAGTTTATATGTGAATGAATAAGTATCCTGCCCCACTATGTCAATGCCAACTAATATATAATAATATGCATATATATGCTAAATCTAAGAACATGTATCTCAAATGTATCTATATGTGAAAATATGTAATGTCTATCCCTATAAACCATGTGCACCTATATGATATATTCACTTAATTTATTTGGAATTAGTAATATGATGCTCATGAGTCTATAAAGTGAGTGCATATTCATGAAATATCCCCTCATAATCTATACCAATATGTAAATATCTATCACATATCTAAACCATTATAAATCTCTAAAATCCATATTCTATTTCTAAAATTTAATTTTTCTATTCATGAAAGCTTGTTTCCCTATGACAAGCCTGCTAATATACCCCATTTTGAGGTGGTGGATGTAGCTTATAAGTCACTCATCTCAAAATAATATTTAATGGTATCATGTCATGTATAAATATTAACTCATGCAAACATGTGAAGAATAGTTGATCATATTAATGTGTATGTCATAAAAGCATTTTTGTTATTAGGAATAAAATAGAAATTAATGCAAAATAATTTCATATAATTGCAATAACAAGAGATATGAATAGAGATACAAAAATAACATAAATTAAAATGCAGAATAAGAAGATATGATTTAATGTGGTTCACCCAATATGGGCTACCTCCACAAAGAAACATTTGATCAGATCTTATTACAAGCCAAAAAGAGTATAATCCACTCTTAGATCAATATTTTCACAATTATAATGCACAAATATTATTTGGAACTACACCAACAAACTTTCCTTAATTCACACTTGAATTCACATACTTTGTTCACCTTTGCAAACTTAGTTCTTCCTATTTATTACCTATTGTATGTTCATATATATAATGACATCAATATCTAACGTAGTAGTTTTTTACAAACAATCGGTATCAAAACCATTGCTAAGTCAACCCATAATGTTTCCCCATTAATCATGGGTGATGATACCACACATATATAAGTATAAATAAACCACATGTCTATACTTCTAGAAAAAGGATGATCCTTAAACAAATTAAGAGTGTATAGTACATTTTAATGTATGATATTTGAAATACATTGTAATTTGGAAATAGGATCCACAACATAACATATGTAACTTATGTAATGTATGGAATAAAAGTTTCATCTCAAGAAATGTGTATCAATTAGGCATGAAGTAATAACCATCATTGATATAATAACTAAATAAGCCTATGTAGTAAAATGGTGCATGATGTAAATTATGACACCACATAAAGAGGAGGTACTTTTTATGTATCACAACACCCATAAAATCAATAATATTGAAATATTGACAAGAACAACAATATTAACATAAAATCCTATATTAATCTAGTCATAAGCATGAAATGTCATAGATAAGGCTGAGGGCCACAAATATGTCACAATAAATAAGGCCAAGGGGACACAATCAAGGGACATAAAGATGTCATAAATAAATTAAAAATGAATATTACACACATAAGGCCAAAGGTCGAGCACATTAGACAAGCAATGACTAGCCTTTCATGTAATAAATTAAAACCATCAATGAAGCATAAAATAAGTGAAAACTAGTCTACACTATCCATATATATCTATGTCACATCATAATAAATTTACATATCCTTGTAGCAATGTGTAATATATGAATACCTAGTAAGATATGTGTAATAAATATAGATAACTCAACATAGTAAGAGGACATAGAAAGATATATAATGTGATAATGTGACCTATGGAATAATAAGACCCCAACATTGGCATGGACACTAGGTATAGGATATTCCAACATTTATGTGGCCATCTATGATTAATATGTCCTACATCACATTTAGATACCATAAAATGCATGTGTGTGAAACAAAATATGTCATCTACTAAACATGTGTTAAGTAACATATGTGAATACTTAATCTAGTAATCATGTCATGTTTAGGTTTTGATTTTGATTTTTGAATATTTTGAATGCTTTTATATTTTTGAATTATTTAATAAAAATTATGTTTATATGTAATATCAACATAAGTGTGTGATGTTCATGGGGTTCTTCACATATTTGTTTCCTAGTGTAGCCAAATGATAGGCTCCATTACCTATTTTTTCTATAACCATGAATGGGCCCAACCAATTTTTCATGAGTTTGCCTTTGATTTTATTATCAGCATTAATGCTATTTGTATTCTCTTTTAATATAGTCTCCAAATTGAAAGTAATAATTATGAAGAGTATTTTTTCCATTTTCCCTTTTGATATGATCTTGATAAACTTTGACATGTTCAATATCCTGCATGCATCTATCACCCAATATTTCTAATTCATGCAATCATTTTATCTAGCATGCATTATAATTAATAATGTCTCTTAATTCAACACAAAAGGATGGAATATCTATCTCTAAAGGTAACACTACTTTTGAACAAATAAAATAAGGTGTATCCTTAGTTGGTGTATAAACACTTCTGTAATATTCCCAAAGTGCATAAATAATTTGATTATGCCAATCTTAATCATGTTTGACAACTATTTTTCTTAATATTTTGGCTATTTTTTATATGATTTTGACCCTTCCATTATTTATTTACACATCTACAATAACTCCACTATCTATTTGAGACTTTCTTATTATCTCATAGAAACATCCTTATACATTTATCTTATCCATCATGTGCATTGGTCACTAACATCAGACTAGGTTAGTATCTCTAATCAGTATTGACCTCCATCTATCGATAGTGATGCTCTCCCAACAATGGATAATTTTTGAGATCAAATATGTCCTTAAGGTTGGCCCATTTTCCTAGCATGATAGTGGTGTGATAAACTACCCAATTGGACTCATGTGTGTGTGTGTGTGTGTGTGTACACACACACACACATATACATACATACATACATATATATATATATATATATATATATATACATATATATACATACATACATACATATATATATATGTATGTATATGTATATATATATATACATATATGTATGTATATATATATATACATATATATATATATATACATATATATATATATATATATATATATATATATGCGTGTGTGTGTGTGTGTGTGTGTGTAAAAAAATAATGGAAGGGTCAAAATCATATAAAAAATAACCAAAATATTAAGAAAAATATTTGTCAAACATGATTAAGATTGGCATAATCAAATTATTTATGCACTTTGGGAATATTACAGAAGTGTTTATACACCAACTAAGGATAAAACTTATTTTATTTGTTCAAAAGTAGTGTTACCTTTAGAGATATATATTCCATCCTTATGTGTTGAATTAAGAGACATTATTAATTAACACTACTTTTGAACAAATAAAATAAGGTGTATCCTTAGTTGGTGTATAAACTCTTTTGTAATATTCCCAAAGTGCATAAATAATTTGATTATGCCAATCTTAATCATGTTTGACAACTATTTTTCTTAATATTTTGGCTATTTTTTATATGATTTTGACCCTTCCATTATTTACACACACACACACACACACACACACACACACACACACACACACACACACACACACACACACACACACACACACACACTTATTTGGAAAACATCTATGAATTATTTCACATCAATACAATATGCCCTATTCTTTCCAAATTGTTAATCAAATATTATGAGTATATATAAGCCAAGGTTTAAGCATACCAAAGTTTAGTCAAAGTGAATATTATCAATTTTGAATCATTATCTATATTTGTATAGTAAAAGAACACAATTTCATAATCACAGTAAGTGGGAGACTACGTGTGTATTTATTTCCATCCTTAAAGTATCAGATATGTAGGCAAAGGTTAATCATGCATGGGGGTGATTGGGGTCAACGCATCCCATTACACTTTCTCAAAAAATTTAGGCTCATAACCCTCACAAGCACACCTAGGGTTTCAAGATGAAGAATTTTAATTTCTAAATTTATGCACATCATTTTGGTTTGTCATATAATATATATTAGATACAAGCAAAGGATACCATATGGTCACATAACCTCTTTTTTAAACAAGTCACTATCAACCATTATAGGTCAATGTTGATAATCAATACTGACCTAAATCTAATGGAACCAACCTTACACAAATCAAAACATAATTCCATATTTAGATGAATTACTAGTATGATTCATTTTATTTTATATTTTCATAATACAATCTTAGCTAGATAGTCAGTTAGATAATCTAAGAACCCATTCCATTATTATACTTACTATATTTAACATATGACACTTTTGAAATAATTACAACTAGTTTCAATATTTTACATTCAAATGTATTCTTAAATTTCATATTTAATAATATGAATTCACATACTAATTTATATACTATTAGGGTTTATAAATCTAAATTAAGGTAAAATATATTAGTGAACTATATACTAATATAACTATGCCAAACCATAGGTCTCCTTTAAGATTTCATCCTTCTAGGGTTTCATATTTCAACCTTAAGGTTTTATTTTTAGACATGATTTATGATTATTCCTTAATAATACACATTACCCATGGTTATAACAAATGAAAATTATTTTCTAATGTAATTCATGAAAGTAATATTTATGTATATTATTCTTCTTGGCTATATTACATATCGATTGATTATATAATTAAATGGATCAAATATAAGAACACTAATAAGGATAAAATTAACAATAAATAGTTTCAAGCCTTTTTGAAATTATGTTATTGTAGCATCCAATCTAAGATACATTTTGTTACCAGTATATTCCAAAGGGCATACATGACTCTTTTTATTCCTCTTTACCTAGACCTCAATTTTGTACTAGATATCATCACACTCTTATTATTTACCCATGGATTAATTTAGATTACATGGTCCATATTTTTAACACTAGACAAGGTAGGGTACCCCATCATGTCTAGAAGAATGAAGGTATTAAATATGTTCCTCCTCATCCCCTCCACCTCTTATAAAAAATCCAATCAACATAAAGAGTATGACATAATATATTAACTAAATAACACCCATTCTAAAATTTATATCTTAAAGTTACTCAAGAGATCAATGGTCAATAAAGACATCTTATATGAGGCATTATGAGACAAAACTCTCCCTAGTGATACATAACCTACATCCTTTACCTTTATCATGAATAAATTTAATGATATAAAAAAATTCTTAACTTTTGACAAATAATACTTACCTAAAAACACAAGATAAAACATAATATGTCATTATTCACTCAAGTTCAAGTGAAAATTAAAATGGCCAAATATGTGTTCGTAGATAATGGTTTTGGATTAAATATTTGTAACATTGCCTTATTATAAAAATTAAGGATCAAGTTGGCTACTATTCAAAAATTAGATCAAAGCATAAAAGGATTTTAAAATACTCCACATCAATTACTTGGGACCATCATTCGATGTAAAACTAGGTCCCAATATGGTACCTACTACCTTACACTATTTACATTACAACTTGCTTTTGGGGCAACCTCAGATAAATTTTATAGTAATGATATCAACATTACATAGATGTATCAAATTAATGAAGGTTATTATTATATACAACCAATAGATGATGACCCTTTTAAATATTTTAAGATGATACAATCTACTAATTAGAACCAATAAAAATCACAATTAGAATAGCATTCTATCATTCCTCCATCACAACCAATTCCAGTAGCTCAGATGTATACATATGAGGTGGGTGAATAAAATAATAAAAATGACAAGGAACCAACCATAACATGTAAATTAAATACACAACATGAACCATAAGATAATATGGAGTAGCCAAAACCTATTCTCAATCTTCTTTTAATGGTGACTTCATAAAATTAAGATGGCATAGTCACAGACTATTTTGTTAGTGATGATGATGATACCTATTGGAAAAATTGTCATTAATGTCAAAGGTCTAGATTTGGTGATAAATGTCCCATTGAATTTAATGGTGTTTTTAATATTAATATCTTTGATAATGTGTGGTAATATTTATTTAATATTAATGAATATATTTTTGGTTGCCAAAAAGTCAAAAGAGGGCCCACGGAGAAGTCAAGAGTCGTAGGGTAAAGACAAAAGAGGAATCGGATGCATTTTATCATGGAGAGTCATCTTGAGGAATTTCAAGAGTCACCATGTGAAGATAAAAGAGGGTATGGTGCATTTTTACATGAAGGGACACTTTGAATAATATGAAAAGTCACCAAGATAAATATAGAAGAGGAAAAGACACATTTGCTTTTGGTCACCATGTGACTTTTAAAATGCAAGGATACGAAGGGTCATGAAATTTTGGCACCATTTTTCCATGATGATTGAAGGTTCACAAAGGTTGAATGCCAAAGTTAATTTGGAAAGCTATAAATAAAGGATTGAGAAGACATTTGTAATATGTAAGAGAGTGCATGGTTTTGTAATTGTTTTATATAATAAAAGACAAGGGAAAAGTAGGAGATATTTTAGAGTTTTATCATTTTTTTAGTAAGCAACATTGAGAGATAGTTGTGTTTTATACATAAGAGAGATTGGTGTTATTTTGGGTTGGTGCTCATAAATAGTTTGTTGTGTTGGTGCTTGGGAAAGGGGTTGGTGCTCTTGCTAGATGGTGCTTGAAAACTTTGTAATTTGAGTTGGTGCTCATTTATATACTTGAGATTGTTCTCTATGGTTTTCCAAAATTGGGTTTCCACATAAAAATATAGTGTGTGTCTCTCTCTCTTATGTGGTGCATGTTATTATTTCAATTTTATTGAATATCTTGAATGTGTGATTAATTGGTTAAAGAAAATAAATTAGATTAAGTGAAAGATATATAATATATTGATTCACCCCCCCCACTCTCAGTATATTCTATGTTTAATAATTGGAATCATAGTAGGTTCCTTTTGAAAAAGTTTTATAGCTTGAAGGTCGATCAAGGAAAACATAATGGCTGGATCACATGAAGGTTTTTATACAAATAAGGCACCTTTGTTTGCTGGGAAAAAATATGATTTTTGGAGCATAAATATGATAACTTACTTGATGGCTCTTAAATTTGACATTTGGAAAGCATTGGTGGAGGAATATGAAGAATCACATACACTTTTAACTACTCTGATGGAAAAGAAGGAAAGTGAAAATAATGATAAATCTTTGAATGCTATTTTATGTGGTTTTTGTGAATCAAAAAAATTTAAACTTATGCAATGTAAATTTGCTCATGAAACTTGGGTAAAGCTTGAGAATATTTACAAAGGTGATGGAAAGGTTTAACAAGCTAAGCTTCAAACCTTCAAAAGATAGTTTGAGAGTTTGAATATGGAAGAGGAAGAAAATATAACAAGTTACCTTTTATGGGTTGATGAAATACATAATTAGATTTAAGGTCTTAGAGAGAACTTAGAAGAATCAATCATTATAAATTTTTTTTTGAGATCTCTACCATTGAGATATGATGCAAAAGTTTTGGAAATTGAAGAGATGAAGAATTTATCCAAGCTAAACATGGATGAGCTACATGTTATTCTTACAGCATATGAGATGCATACTAAACAAGAGAAACCCTCAAAGAGAGAAGCTACATTCAAGACATCAAATAAAGAGAAGGCTAACATTCAAGAATCAAGTTAAAGTTCTAGTAATTATGAAGATGATAATGGATCTCTATTTATTCTCAAGTTGAAAAAAGGCATAGGTAAATATCAAGAAAAATTACTTTTTAAATGATTTAATTGTGTAAATATTGGACATTTTTTAGCTAAGTACCCATATAAGGGTAATGGTGACCATGAAGAAGGAAATTTTACATACAAGAATAATTTCAAAGGAAAATTCAAGAAAGGATTTGAGAAGAAAAGTTTGTATTCTAAAGATTCTAGCTTAGTCAAAGATAGTGGATTTAGTGATTCAGAAGAAGAAAATATTATATTCATGGCCATACATGAATATGCCTTCACAAGAAAAATTAAATATGATAAAGAAGAATAATGGGATGAAGTCAAAGTGAATTTGAAAGGAGAACTCATTTTTACCTTAAAAGAGTTAAAATCTCTTGAGAAGAAGAATCAAAGATTGAAGCCCTGGATTGAGAAAAATGAAAAGGAGTCAAAGAAAAAAATTTAAGATCTACAAACACACTTTAAATTAACTAAGAAGAATGAAAAAGAGCTAATGACATAGTTGTAAAAAGTAAGTGAAGAATGTTAAATGTATGTTATTGAAATTAATTCATTAAAACCAGATCTTGAGAAAACATATAAAGTAATCAATGATAGAGCAACCAATGATTCAAAATTTGAGAGTAGCAATAATATGTTGAATAAGATATTAGAAAGCCAAAGATTAATCTTAGATAAGATAGGTATCAGATTTAAAAAAGAGAAAGGGGAGACCACTACTTTCATAGACAAGGTTAACACAAAAAAAGGAAAGATCTATGTTGAAGCTCTTACAAAAGAGGAAATATAAAGGGAAGAAGTTAAGAATACAGAGGACATCTCAAACAAAGAAAGCTAGAAGGAAAAGAGCTACAAAAGGTAATTAGGTTAGAGATACACAAACAGGTCCTATTTTTATGGTTACTATTTTTATTGTAATTGATATGGTCATAAGAAAATAGAATGTCAAAAAAGGGCTAATAATTTTATAAATAAGAAGGAAACTCATGCAGAGTCAAGCAAAAGCCACAACTCTTTTGCTCTTTTAGAAGGATTTAATGAAGAGGCCATAATATTTTACAAGTGCAATAACTTTAGACACATAGCTAAGTATTATAGAAGCATGTTTGAATCAGTCAAAAATGACTAGAGTTTTAAGGCTCCATTCATCAAGAAGAAAGTTTAGATAATGTTCATGGCAGAAGAAATAACTTGAAAAGTCTATGTTGGTTTAGATAGCTTTGCATGAAAAAAATGAATAAAATCCATGGTTCATTGATAGTGGATGTTCAAGGTACATGACAAGAGACAAGATCAAGTTCATAACCTTGAAAAATATCAATGGTGGCATAGTGAAATTCAAAGATAATACTATTGTCAAAATTTATAGAAAAGATAGACTATGTTTGGATAATGGTAGAACTAAAAATAAAAAAAATTTGTATGTAGAAGGTCTTAAGCATAATCTTTTAAGTTTAATTCAAATGTGTGATTAGGGGTACACACACTAGAGTTTTATGTATAAGTTTATGAAATTAGGAGAAAATATTCAAATGTGTTGGTTGTAGATGCTCAAAGAATAATCAATAATTTGTATATGTTATTAGACATCAAAGATCAAAGATGTTGTTTGAGTTAGATTGAATAAAGTTGGCTATTTCATAGGAGAATAAGACACATAAATTTTGAAAATTTTGTCAACATCAGCAGGAAGCAAGTAGTTAGAAATATTCTAAAGATTACAAAGCCATCGAACATGCTTTATGAACCTTGTCATCATGGGAAGAAGGCCATAAGGTGTTTAAAAAAAAATAGAATACTCAACCACTTAGATGTTAGAGTTTGTCCACATTGATTTGTGTGGACCTATGAGAACTCAAAGTACTCAAATGGAGAAATATTTCATGTTGCTTATTGATGATTTTTCACATATGACTTGGGTAATATTTTTAAAGAAAAAATCATAAGCTTTCATACATTTCAAAGCATTCAAAGCATTAGTTGAGAATGAAACTAATTTGAAACTAATCTGACATAAATTCTCCTCCTTGATGTGACCATAAAAATAGGACCTAAATTGATTTTTTTTAAGACCATGGAATAAAGAGACATTATTTAGCATCTAAAACTCCATAGAGAAATGGAGTAGCTGAACAGATAAATAAAATAGTTCAAGAGATGGCAAGGGCAATGCTCAATAAATCCAAGATACCAAATAAATATTAGAGAGAGGTAACTGATATAATAGTGCATATTTAGAATAGATAATTATTAAGAGTAAATATTGACAAGACTCTTTATGAGATATGGAGAGATAAACCAGCTATAGTTGATTATTTTAGATTTTTTGGTAATAAATGCTTCATAAAAATAATCAATGAAAAAATGGGTAAGTTTGAATGTAGAGTCGATGAAGGAATATTTCTTGGATATTCTTGAAAAAGTAAAGCTTATAAATGTTATAACAAAATAACCAAGAAAATAGTTAAAAGTGCAAGTGTCAGGATAGAAGAAGATGGAACACAAAGAATCATTGATCCAATAGACATTCCTAAAATCATTGAAGAGGAAGATTTTGAAGAATTAGATGAAGATGAGAAGGAGAAAAAGGACACCAAAACCCCATCCAAATATGTCCAAATAAATCATAATTAAAGTGACATCCTCAGAGACATAAATGAAGGAATTCACACTAGAAGAATGATGGTAAGTGAATCTGAGCAAGTTAATTTCTCTTTGTTATCCAAAATTCAACCTAGAAATTTTTCAAAAGGTAGACATGATAAGCTTTGGGTTAAGTCAATGGATAAAGAATTAAATAAAATAGAAAAGAATGATACTTGGGAATTAATACCTAGACCAAAAGATCACAATGTGATAGGAACAAAATGGGTTTACAAAAATAAGTTGAATGAAAATGGATAAGTGAATAGGAATAAAAAAAGATTAGTATGTAAAGGATATGCTTAGATTGAGGGAATACATTTTTAAAAAACTTTTGCACCACTGGCAAGGCTAGAGGTTATTCGAATGTTTCTTGCATATGTAGTGTTTAAAATTTTCAAAGTGTTTCAAATAGATGTCAAATCTACCTTCCTAAATGGGATTATAGAAGAAGAGGTCTACATTGAGCAACTTGAGGGATTTATTCTCTCATATATTAGTATCCATGTATGAAAATTTAAGAAAGTATTGTATGGATTGAAACAAGAACCCAAAAATTGGTATGCAAGACTTGATAAGTACCTGTAGGATCAAGGTTTCAAGAGAGGATTTGTTGATAGTAATCGCTACATCAAAATAGATGGTAAGCATCAATTAACATCATTTTTGGAGAAAACATTGAAAAGATGACAAAATAATTTTTTGATAATATGAAAAAATAATTTGAGATGTCTATGCTTGGAGAATTGTCATTTTTTTAAGATTATAAATATTTCAGTCAGATAAAGGAGTTTTTATATCTCAAAGTAAATATGCCAAGGAAATATTGAAAAAATTTAGTTTTGATTATTGTGCTCTAGTTGGCACACCAATGAGTACATTAAATAAGGTGAGAAAGGATGAAAATTCACCTATTATAGATCAATCTTTGTAAAGATCTATGATTGGTAGTCTTTTATATTTGACAGTATCAAGGCCAGACATCATGCATGTAGTAGGTATGGTTGCAAGATATCATTCAACTCCAAAATATAGTCATGTTCAGTTAGTGAAGAGAATATTCAGATATATCAAGGTGACATTGGATTATGGATTGTGGTATCCCATAGGTAGAGATTTCACTTTGGTTGCTTATACAGATTTAGATTGGGTAGGTTGCTTGGATGACATAAAGAGTGAAACTGGAGGAGATTTATTTCTTGGTAATAGCTTAGTATCATGGCTAAGAAAAAAGCAAAATTTAGTATCATTTTCTACAACTGAAGCAAAACATATTATAGCAGTATTGTGTTCTAGCTTTAGATGAAGCAAACTTTAGAAGATATCAAGGTAAACTATGATGAACCTATTTCTATTTTTTGTGACAACACAAGTGCTATTAATATTGTGAAGAATTCAGTGATGCATTCAAGAACAAAACATATTCCCATTAGATATCACTTCTTGAGAGAGTAGGTTGCAAATCAATAGGTTAAGATGGAATATATCAGTATTATAGAGTAGATTGCAAATATTTTCACAAAGGCATTACCAAAATACACATTCGAGTATCTATGGGATAATTTGGGAGTAGTTTATTTTACTTCTTACCATTGAGGATCAACATCAGTTGGGGGGGAGCTAAGTGTTAGCTCTAGGATAGGCCCTTTGTCATTGATGTCAAAGGGAGAGAAGAATAGAAATAGGTATAGGTATAGGGACAAGTACAAAAATAGGTACAAGTTGCTATAATAAGGGAGAGTTACTGTATGTTTTTTAGATGATAGTATGTGTAGGTTGACATATGTAGTATAGGTTTCAAGTTATGGTAGTTTTAGTTTGAGGTTACCATTAATGACAAAGGGGGAGTTTGTTGGAAATATTGTCATTGATGTCAAAGGTCTAACATTGGTGATAAAGGCCCCATTTCATTTAATGTTTTTTTTAATATTCATATCTTGTTTAATGTGTGCTAATATTTATTTAATATTAATGAATATATTTTTGGTTTCATATAAGTCAAAAGAGGGCCCATGGAGAAGTCAAAGAGTCATGGGGTAAAGACAAAAGAGGAATGGGACACATCTTCTCATGAAGAGTGATCTTATGGAATTTCAAGAGTCACCATGTGAAGATAAAAGAGGTTATGGTGCATTTTTTCATGAAGGGACACTTTCAGGAATATGAAAAGTCACCAAGATAAAGACAAAAGGGGAAAGGATACATTTGCGTATGAAGGGTCACCATGTGACTTTTAAAATGCAAGGATATGAAGGGTCATGCAAGTTTGGCACTATTTTTCCATGAGGATTGAAGGGTCATAAAAGGTGAATGCAAAAGTTCATTTAGAAAGCTATAAATAAAGGTTTGATAAGCCATTTGTAATATGCAAGAGAGTGGATTGTTTTTTAGTTTTTTTATAGAAGAAAAGAGGAGAGGAAAGTAGGAGATATTGTAGAGTTTTATCATTTGTTGAGTAAGAAACATTGAGAGATAGTTGTGTTTTATACATAGGGGTTTTTCCTCCTATGGATTGGTGCTCATAAATATTTACAAGTTTTTAGTGCTCCTATGGGTTGGTGCTCACAAATAGTTATTGTGTTGGTGCTCGGAAAATGTGTTGGTGCTTGTACAAGTTGGTCTTTGAAAACTTTGTAATTTGAGTTCATGCTCATTCATATACTTGAGATTGTTCCCCATGGTTTTTCCCACTTTAGGTTTCCATATAAAAATATGGTCTCTCTCTCTCTCTCTCTCTCTCTCTCTCTCTCTCTCTCTCTCTCTCTCTCTCTCTCTCTCTCTCTCTCTCTCTCTCTCTCTCTCTCTCTCTCTCTCTCGTGTGGTGCATGGTATTGTTTTAGTTTTATTACATATCCTGAATGTGTGATTAAGTGGTTAAATAAAATAAATTAGATTAACTAAAAGATATATAATATAATGATTTACCCCCCCCTCTTAGTATATTTCATGCTTAATAGATACCAACATGGTAGATATAAAATATGATCAAATACACAATTTTTTAACCCTAAATTAGATGAGGATTCTAATATGGTAATAAAGGGTTACTAATATAGAAATGAATGAGCATAGGGGTGATAAATAGATCTATAGCATGCCAATTAATTATAAAACATACATAGAACATATACTAAATTTATTATGCTGAGATATTATAAAAATTAAAATTAAAACTATGATACATATTTCAATGATGATAAAAAAATATACTTTTTTGGTTTTAATGATAATATAGATTTGGGTCTAGAATAGGTAGGCAGTAAACTAGAAAAATATTTTATATCAATTATCAAATTATAGATTAAGTACCTCTATAATTATGGACACTTGTGTTAGCCTGAGATGATTACATCAAAATTGGTGTCTATATTAGGCATAGGTGTATAATAGGGTAAATTTTAGTGGTGAATATTCAGTAATTCATGAATATCCTACTTTAAAGATTTTAGTTTTGGCAAATTTTTAGGGTTGGTAGATGGGACCAAATCACCAAAATTTTAGGGATATAAATAATTTTATGGGTTATATCTCCAACTATTTATAATAATATATAATATTACACTTCAATTCACCACATATATATAGTAAAACCACCCATAAATATCAAATAAGTTAACAAGAAGAACCAAAATTGGAGGACCACAGTATTGAATGACAGTACCAAACAAAGGAACCAAATGATAGTACAAAATGATAGCTATAAATTAGAAAAAAATTAACAAAACCTAAATATTATTTCATATTTGGATGCCTTTATAATATCTATGCAATTTTAAAAAAAATCACAATTCGAGTCTGTATGCAAAAGTTACGGCCTCCAAAAGTTGGTAATCAGTTGCACCATTCGGTTATGTCATTCTATTTAGTCATATGGTTTGGTTATATGATTTCAAATAAATGACACAACCAAATTTTTGAAACCATATGACCAAACTATATGACCAAATTTTATGACCAAATTGTACAACATAATTAGATGACATAACATAATGATACAACTAATTGCCAACTTTCAGAGGCTGCAACTTTTGCATACAAACTCAGATTGTGATGTTTTTTAAAAATTATGTCTCTTAAAGATAAATACAAATGAGAAATAAAATTTAGGTTTTGGTACTTCTTTATTTTTTATTTTTTATATTTAATATTTAAATCCATTTAGTTTAGCCATTTGATCAAACCTATGGATTTGCCATTGCTCATAGAGGATTCACCATAGCTAAAGATCAAATTTGACTAGATTCACTAAAAAAATATAATATTTTTTATAGTAAGTCCTCTTAAAATTAACCATAGTATCTAATATGAATATTTTTTGAAATAAGATGCAACCACCTAGATGATTTTGGGTTCATCATCACCTTTACTTTAGTGCATTCATATTTAGGTCATGGACTTTCACTCCTTGTTAAATGATTAAAACCTAGTTCTTCATCCTCATAGTGGTTGTGAAAAAAAATTGTTAGTGGGAACATGGTTTTAAGATTAACTAAATACCCCTCTATTAATTATAACTTCTACATAACCAATAATATGAAGAGGGCCTCACACTTATACATTTCTCCCATATGTGTTTGCTTATGCATGAGTCATGTAATCTGTGATAAGCAAGTATAACAGTGACCTAGATTTAGATTTTCAAATATAGATCTTGGGATAATTATTTATTAATTCATATGTATATATATTTTGTGCCTATGATTGATATGGAAATAGGAAAAAATAGGGAAGTTTTGCTCAATTAAATGCTCTTTGGTATGAATCTAGGTTTGTTCTAGGTGAGGAATGAGTGAGGGTTGATCTTATATTTATATCAATCATTTTGGATAATATTTCACATTATAACACTTAGGATAACCATTAGGATATGTTTTTATCTATAATTATATGGAATAGGACACCTACATTGGTATAGGTGTCTATTTGGGACGTAAGTGTCTAGGGAGTAGGAAAATAGGTATACGTTCATAACTTTTAAATGCATATGATAATAAGGTTTTAATCATATTGGGAAAGATATAAATCCTAGGTCATAAACATAAGACTAATCAGACTAAGAGATAGGCTAATGGGCACAAGAGAGAGAAGATGTGAGACTTAAAAAATTAGGAAAGGTTTAGAACTAGGAGGCATAACCAAGGTATGATTTTGTCAAGTGTACAAGACTGAGGTGATATATAGTTCATAAATATCATCTAAATTTACACCCATTTAATATATTAGTCAAATTTCTATTTTAAATGAAAGGAATGTATACCTAGGTGTGTATAACACTCCTTGCCTTTATTTAAATCCAACTTGAGTGATTTGATGGTAACTAACCTAAAACCAAGATCATGCTCAAGTATATAATTAATGCATATAATATAAAATTGAAAGTATTTAAATTATTGAAATTTAAAGAGATAAAGGTATAAGAATACACATATGTATTGATTCAACCATCTTGCATTTTGGAAAATTCACTTGAAAAATATATCATATGAATCACTAAAATTGAGATTAGGAAAAATATAAATATGGAAGTTGCATGTATGTAAGGATATATGTGTGTGTGTGTGTGTGTGTGTGTGTGTGTGTGTGTGTGTGTGTGTGTGTGTGTGTGTGTGTGTGTGTGTGTGTGTATATGTGTGTGTGTGTGTGTATACATATATGTATATATATATATATATATATATGTATATATATATATGTATATATATATATATATGTATATATATATGTATATATATATGTATATATATATGTATATATAAAGAGAGAGAGAGAGGGAGAGATAGATAGATATATAGATAGATAGATAGATAGATAGATAGATATAGGAGGTCTCATACCCCTAACCATGGAGAAAATGTATATTTCCACCTAGACATTGAGACTAGCTCAACCGTACAACCAAATCATACTTAACTAGTGAGTGTGAGTGATCTTAGTCAACTTCAACTATCAAAATTGTGAGGTTAGATGATAGAATAAATTACAACCTAAAAAAACTAAAATATTGAGTGATTTAATCACCTTAAACATACTAAAAATTGAACCAACTATTGTAGTATATTGGCTCAATATAGTCTATAAAATTCCAACTTGGTGGGCGGTGATAGTCCTTAAAAGTGTTCTAAATCTAAATCTGATTAGTTTTTTAATATTAGGCACACAATTCATATCATATAAACCTTAGATATATGTCATAATGGAAGTGTGTACAAAAATGGTACCAATGTATATAATTATGCCATAAATGTGTATTTAAATCATATAATTGTGTAATTTGGCCATTTTGAAAATATATAAGTTTAGAGAGCATGCTTCCAAATCATGCTTCCACTATAATTTGAAACTAAAAAATAATATAAATTATAATATGGAAATTTTGAATATTGAGTAAGTATGGGGAACATGTTTCGAAAACATGCCCCCACTAAATTTAAAATTGTGAATGTGTGGAAGCCATGTCTCTATGACATTCCCCCATGATATCCCCTCATGAGATAAGGGAACATATAAAATGGTAGTTACCTCACCTCAAAAGGACAATATAGACATATGATTTTTAATGAACCATACAACATATGGGAGAACATGTCTAGGTAAATATATCATTGAAGTGCATAGAATGTGATCACATCAAGGTCTGAGATGTATGATAAATATCATGAAAAATTCTATATAGTAATAATATAAGCTCAATAAGTAATCAAACACACAAATCAGGGCACTCAAAATCAAATTAAAAGACAATGGTCTAATTAAAATACAAACAAGGGGCATGCTCAAATGCCACATAATCAAATGAACATGATTTAGTCAAAAGTCCACATAACAAGAATGACATATTTAAATTTACATATAATAAGTAATGACATACCAAATTTCAATAAAGTCAACAAGGTCACAGGGGATGAAATCAATGGAGCATATTCAAATTCTCAAAAAAAAACAATAACAAGGTAAGACACTCAAGGAAGTGCATAAATGAAAATGTCATAACCCAAACTGATCTATATTTAGTCCATTTATTTTGTTATAAACTAGCTATAAACTATTTAATACATATTTTGTTTCTTTATTATGGAGTTATAGTTTTGTGATCTACATTGATATGTTTTTATTATAATTGTTGAGATAATTATGGATTACATTTTGATCATAGTATTGGATATTATTACTTAATGTGTAATAATTCATTATTCAGGTTGATGTATTATTTAAATATTGTTAATGAATTTATTATACTTATATGTATGTATGTTATTTATAGTATATTTATTAACTATAGGGATAAGTACTTGAGCTAGGTTGTGTTCACACTTGAATAGTAGGGAAACATGGAGAAATAATATGGATAAATAAAATGGTGAATTCTAATTTAAAGTTTGAGCTTGATGGTATTGATGATTTAGTCATTATGTGTTAATAATTCAATTATTGTGTGTTATTGATTTATGATCAATTTCATTATTAATTGATTTAAGTCTTTTTTTTATGTATGTGAAAAGATCATTTTACTTGATGTTACTATTTTGAGATTGTCATTAATTGATTCATAATTACTTGGCAACTATTATCTTCTTATTGATATTATTATTTTCCATCATTTTGGTTTCTTATGTTTTCATTGACTCCATCCTTATTGACTTTGATAGTCTATTTGATTATGTATTGATCGTGTGTTTTAGTAATTTTTTTTGTTGATGTCTTATTTCATTTCTCATTTGTTTTAGTGTTGTTTAACTTAAAATTTTTAAAAAAAACATATTTGGTTGTAGATTATTATATAAATGTCTTAAATTTTATTTTTTTAAGGCTTGTCCACTAAAGTTTGAGCATTGTTGTTGAACGATTGTTTTATTTAGTTGGTTTCCATGTTTTATAAGCTAAGTTTGGTCTGATGGCATTTTTTAGGTTATTCAACCCACATGGGGGAATTGTTAATTAATTTATTTGTGTTTTATTAAGCCAAATAACTTAGGGATCATGGCATTAGCTCAAGTTACCATGAAACAAGGTTCAATATGCTTCTTTGGTTTTTTAGGTTTTATTATGTTTCATTTGGACTTAGTCTTGGAGAATATTGAAGCCTTGTGGAAACTCTTCCAAAAAGTTTGTCATGGAATCCAAGGGGAATATAACATAGTTTTGCATGATGTTTTTTGGGAGCTAAAACTATAGTTTGTTGTATTTATATTAACGGCCATGTAAGAGTTATGAAGATTTATTCATGGTTTGTTTTTATATTTATTGTTTAAATAGTTTGTTTGAATGGATATAATATTTTAGTGCTAGTTTTGTATAGAACTTGGAGTCTAGAAGAGAAGATAAAATCTTCTATGGTCAACTTATATCAACCAACCAAGTGATGTTTTTAAAATTATTTGTTAATTTTGAAAATGTATTTGTGAATGGAAAAATGAGTTAGGGATTTATCTAAAAATGTTGGCATTATTTTTATACATTGTTTATTTATCGGTAAAACCCTAACTAGGGCAATAACTTTGGTTGATGTTGGATTTACATTGCGGCTATGAATGGCTTGACCATGGTTTTGTTTATAGATTATATTATTTTTATTAGTTATTAAATTTATTTCATTTTAAGAGGTTGTGGGTTGTTGTTTAACACTATGTATATGTTGTTAGATTGTGAAATGGGTTTTTGAATCATTACAAAGTCATTTTTTTAGTAGAGAGGTTACATCTTTTTAAACCAATTATGTGTTGATAATTTTTATTTTATCATTTAAACCCTCATTTGGGATACTTTTGATTGAGTTTTTATTGTTATTATTGAAGCCATTATGGATATGGTCTCGTTAATGACTATATTTTGTTTATATTTGGTTTAATGGATTGACTGGGTTATCTTGACTGGGCTATTATTATTTTTGAATCCATTACAACTTTGACTAGGTTATAAGTGAATGTAGGTTTTTAATTTGGTTTATTATTTTAAAAAACCTAACCTAAGTATAGTTGGTTTTAAGAAATAATGTTTGGAAGAAAATATCCTAACAGTTATTTTGAACCATAGCCAAAATGGGGGAAATTATATATGGATTCCTCATAGGGGTTTGAAATGATTGCAAGGTTTACGTAAAAATAATATATTATTATTTTATTACGTCTACATAATTTTTTGACTTTTTTTGTCGTATTTGGTCATTATTGGTTTGACTCAAGTTTATGGAATCATGTTGAATTATTGGATTAATTTTGAAAATGATAATGGAAAATATTATTAATTCATGATTTGTTGACTTATATTTGAAAACATTGATCTATTGATTATTTTATTAATTATTATTTTATATATCATTACAGTTGACATTTAAATATGTATTATTTCTAGTAAATTCCATTTTCATTAATCATGTGACCTTTAGCTTTATGTAAGTTTTAATTTATTAATTCTTGATTGGTTGAGATTGTTATCTTATTTTTACAAGTTTATTTTTAACTCATAAATGCTTATTAAGTTAGTACATGAAGATGACTACTAAGTAGGTTATAGCATACATATTTATGATCCATATTATATTCTAGAATAGAATATGGCCCATAGATTGAGAAGATTGAAAAGAGAGCTAAAGTTATAATCAGGTACCAATTTAATGGATCTAGTTAGGTTGGTTTACCTATTATATTTTTCTTTATGTTGGTCATTTATTTAAATGTTTTTAAGCTTGATGTGTTTCATAGTCATTTCTCCACCATTTCTCTATTGCCTTGATCTGTATCTAATTGATGGTTGGGGTTGTCTAGGGCTAATTATGTTTGGGCTCATTAGGACTGGTGAGGTGGGTTCAACTTCATTGGATTATGTGTAATGATTGAATTAATTTATTTTTCATTTAAGTTATAATAGTTGTTTGTAAATGAATTAAAAATGTTATGTAATTATTTATGACTATAATTTATGTTATTCATCATAGTTGTATTTAATACAAAGTGATGTAATATTTTCATGTATGTTTAGTTCATGATATAATCATAGTTGATCATTTTATTATTTAAGTAATCTAATAATACTAGTTAATATGAAATTACATTGGTTCATAAATACTTTCATAGAATAAGATATATATGAGGTATTTATCTTGTACTAATAGTTAGATACTTATTTGGAATAAGTAGTTTGAGAACTTTGATTAGAATGGTGTAGAATATTTATTTGTTATATAACATTAGCTTTATGTTGAATTGTGATTAGAAAATGTTTTCATGTCTGACTGTACATGTAAATCATTAGTATGTGATTGAGAAATTACTTGGTTATTTGAATAGGAAAATAATTATGTTTTAACTTAATTGTAAAAGATAGATTGAATATGGCATAGTTTTTTTAACTACATAGAGTATATGGAATTGAAACATACTATTAGTATGTTAAGTTACTTGTATGATTTCTTTATAATCATAAGCTTGAAGAATCTAGGTGACATTATTCCATGAATAAGTTTACTTGTGATAATCATTCTAATGTAATAATTTAATGAAGTTTAAAGTTATGTATAAGGACTTTTTATATATATATATATATATATATATATATATATATATACCAACCTATGTGTGACATGTATTAGCTAATTAAAGTGTTGAGACTTCATTAAATAATTGGACTATAACTATACGTTTTAGTTAAATGAAATCCTAATAATATAATTGGTAAATTGAATAGATTATATTTGGCTTAAATATTTATGTGAAGATTTGTAATAACCCAATGGAATGTGTGATAATGATTTCAATAGAATAATTACTTAAGTAATTAGTATGTGCACATATTCTAAAGAAAGATCTCCTAGAAGATAATCATTTCACTTTTTAAATTGATAAGCATTGTTATGTGCCATTGAATATATGGATAACTCCTAAATTAATTAATTGAAATTAATATTCATTAAGATTAACTTAATGTTATACATATATTGAAAGTTAATTTTGCTATAGTATACTTCATTGAAATTTGTAAAAGGGATATGTCTATTCATAACTAAGGCATTTTATGATTGAGGAAAAAATGCTCCATGTTTGGAATAGACCATTTGAATATTTTAATAAGCTAGTTCTTATCCTTAAATGGTAAAATAAGTTATGAAATTATATAATTTTCATAAGAACATACTTTATAATCAAAGATTAAGTAAGCTCTAATCTTAAAGTAAGCAATACAATAATACTTTGGCTAAGATCATGGATTTAAGTTAATGCATAAATATTTGGGATTAATATTTAGGTGAGCCTTAAGATAAGTACATTTATTTCATGCGACTATTAATATTTATTATGTTCTATTAACTCATGAGGCATTTATGTCAGTAATAATGGAAAATTTAATTCCAGCCTATGTCATTATCAAATTATTAGGCATGCTTTTGTCACGCACTAGTACCCTACTTGTAAAAGGTAAGATATACCTAAGAATAACTTAATCATGGTTATTGAAACATCCCTTGAATCTTGCATACTTCTTATATAAATTGTGTCAAACCTTGTACGTTAGTTTGCCTATGAAATGAAAAGGTATTAAAAGATTTGCATTGATTTTATAAATAATCATTTTCTATTGATCTCATTCTATTGTTTATGATTTGGTAAATCATACTTAAGGAATCTTAGTGAGATGATTCTTCTATTGAATCTAATATTACTCTACCACTATTTATTAAACTTTGTTGAACTAACCTTGAGGTACTAGTTATTCCATAGCTTGTATAGGTACTTGGGTAAGGGCTTATGTTATTAATGAATCTATTAAGAAGGCCATAACATAGTTTGTAGATAGAGGTGAGTGGGTAAGACCACACTAACCCTCTTCTATCTAAATATTGGGTGGTTAAAATACTTCTTAATGAAGTCGTTTATGGGTTATGCACTTGGTCTAGTTCTTATGTTGCATGTAACACAAGTATGGATCTCATTACATACTTCCATGCTAAACTTTGGGTGAATGTTGTTCCATTATTTTGTTTATATTGTGAATATAAAAAAATTATGGTTGTGACATATTGGTATCAGAGCATAGTTCAATACTCTAGTCAACTTTGGGAAGTATTTTCTTGTTGATTTATGTTGAGTTATTTTATGTTTCACCACAATATGGTGAGGACAAGATCTAGAATAATAGAAAATAACCTAAGAAATGTTTAACTCAGGTAGAGGGAGAGGTTAAGGTTGTAGGGCTAATATTACTCAAAGAGAGTAATCACCTCTTAATAAAGATAATAATAACATTGAGGCCATTAACCATGAAGAAAACAATCTAAATGTTAACTAGGAGGTAGTTTTGGATGGTATTCAGACTATGTTAAATTCACTTCAAAGTAAAGAAGACACCCAAGAACAAAATTTAAACAATTTATGAAGTGTTCTAGCTAAATAAATTCTAGTTAGAGGTGAAAGGCAAGTTGATGAACCAAGAATTCAAAAAAACCCTCGTAATATGGTCGATCATATCATTAAGGAGCTAAAGTAGTTGCCTCCACCAACCTTTTAAAGTAAAGAATCAGGTGATGTAACTAATGCATGGTTAGTACACTTGTAAAAATGTTTTAATCTGTATAACATGTCCTCTAATTTGAAGGTGAGAGTAGAATCCTATTAGTTAGGAGGAACTATAGATCTTTGGTGGAACCATCCATCTGCATTATAGGGTTACGAACTAATGGTTTACCTAGCCTACCTTTGAAAGGTAGCTCAAAAAGAGGTATCTTGGTTTCAACTTTAAGGAATATAAAATCATTGATTTTTAGTTACAAAAACAAGAGAATATGACCATGGCTAAGTATGAAAAAAAATTAAATTTGTTGTGTCATGTTAATTACATGCATGATGAAGAGACTAAAATCACTAAGTTTAAGCTAGGGTTGAAATAAATATTAATGCATGATGTGAATATTACCAATCCTAAGAATTTAACTACAACTATTGAATCTATTCATAGGGTAGAAGAAAAAGAGAAATATTGTTAAAAGGCAAGACAAGATTTAAAATAGAATATATAGTAATCTAAGAATAAAAATATGTCCCCTTACCCTAATAATTTAAATAAATGTGATTCTAACCATGGATTTACAAAAGAGTACAATAGGTTTCAATAAATTTCAAGGGAAGAATAATAATTTCAAGAATCCAAATTCTTGTAAGATTACTAATTTTAAAAGGAATCCAAGGCAAGGTAGTCAAAATGTGTTTGATACTAGATCCAATACTATTCTTGTGATTCTAAAAATAACTATAGTATGTTGGGATTGTGGATATAATCACTACCATAAATATTGTATTAATCTTAAATATGTCTAATTAGCTAGTCATAGAGTGTATGTAACTATTATAGACACCTCATTTTGGCCACAACTATGTTCCAACTAGACTTTAGATTGATTTATACCAAACAATGTAAATTAAGCCTAAGAATAATTGAATGTCTCAATTTTATCTACACATCAAACATTATTGCTTAGAATCATTTTAAGACATCCCTTTTTGGGGTATTGTCCTATATACAATAGTAACCTATCTAGAATTCATCTCTAGTCAACTTGTGACCTAGTAAATTAAAAATTTGGCCTTTAGACCCATTAAGTGAGGCACTTAGATAATTTACAAAGTATAAAAAAATGATAAGTAGAATTAATGAACTAAAAAAATAAAATAAAATGCTTAAGTAAAATTTTCATGTGTAGTTATTGAAAATGAATATTGTAAAAAGGAAATTTCAATAAAAATGAGGTCATGATGATGTTATCATCCTCAAAGTCAAGGAATTGAAAATATCTCCCCTAAACCCTTAAATTTAGAAATGGAGAGCCATACTTAATAAATGAGATCTCTATCCCAAATATTGATTGATTGTCCTCTCCTTAACTCAATTAAGGTTAATCTAATCTTAACCATGGTTAACTCTAACCTAACTGCACTTAGGTTAGATTTAGTTTGGAAGGATATAAATACAATGCTTCACCCATTTTTTAACAAGCTCTTTTGGTGTAATTTTATGATGGAAAAATACTTTGAAATAACCTTTTTGCGTAGTGTTATAGTTCTCATTTGTTAAAAGAGCCAAGACAAATCAAAATCCATGTCAACCATTACCAAGGTGACAAGGAAAGATGATGCAAGGAGCACAATTTCAAAATATTGTTTGATCACATAACCAAGCACATTATTCCATGTATAACATACAACACTTACTCTTGACGAAGGTAAATAATAGTTGTTTTATCTTCTATTGATAGTTACTTATATTGTTCTCTTGTTCCTTCAGTGTTTAGGCTTGAGGTGTTAGATTTATTAGAGTGTTTTTATTTGGTTTTAATCATAATAAAACAATAATAATCTCCACTCTTAAATTATTATTGATCACATAATGGCACGTTTGGTGGGACATGTACACCATAAAGCTCTTTTAGCTACATCTTAGGATGTTTTTCTAACTTTTTTATGCCAACTTTTTGATTTAATTACCAAAAACATGAAGAAATTTGAGCTATCGATTGAGACATATGGATTCGTGATGATTTTAACAAATCAAGGATGATAATTTCAATCAAATTTGATAAGAGGAATCGGTAATAATTTTTGTGTTGAAACACAACCAAACTAGAAATGTAAAAAAATCAAATTTTCCTACTTTTCTTGGTGCCTAATAGTTTATTTATTACATGTTTAATATTATTCATGTGAGGTAGTGAGGATTTTTGAGTTTGAAACATTATTTATAATATTTTTTTTATTTAATAACTAATTTTTTATGTGATTATAGTAATCTATGACAATTGTAACTGAATCAATGTCGATCATAGAAATCAGCCATGATCCCTATAATAACCATCAATAATTTCTCTGTGTTTTCCTTTTTTAAAAACTAAAAGTTAAATTTTTTGTTTATATTAATATAAATTAAAGGAATATAAGTTTATCTCAAACATAAATTTATTGAATATCTTGTTTACAAGGAATTAAGCCAAGAAAGAAGAAGTTTGGGTGTTTTTTAATCAAATTGTCATTTTACAAAGTCTAAATTTTACAAAGTTTAAAAGCTCATTCACATTTGGTTAATTTGTTCAATATTCAATATATATATATATATATATATATTTTAAATTTTTTTTAATAAAATTTTTAGCATTGTAAAATCTTTTACAAGTGCAAACATGGCCAAGGGGCCAAAATTTTCAAACACATTTCAATTTGGTGTTAGTAGAAAGAACCTACATCTTTATTTATATCTCCTAAGAATTTTTTCTATTTTTACCTATTATTTAACTTGTTAAAAATTTATTATATTAGATTATTTTATTTTGGAAAAAAGAAACTTTAGCATGTATGCTCTTCCCTTGTCCCCTTTAGGGAACTCAGGTGACCAAAATTACTTAATTTATTTTTGTTGTTTGTAAAAAGTGTGTTGAAAATAATGTCATGTATGCTCTCCCCAATATCCAAGAAACTTGGGTGATTCAAAAGTGAACTTTAAAGTCTTTATATTTTTCATTTTATGCATTTTTCTTATGGGTGGGAACTCATAACATCCCCATGAGTTATTTAGGGGTGAGTTGAATTGTGGCTTCATCTCTCAACATTGTACCAACCCCATTACATAATGGGGTATAAAAATTGGGGAAATGGTTGGATGGGATAGTGGTGAGAAGTTATCTTGGACATACCAATAGGTACCTAAGTCATGAAACAACTAGACATTAGAATTAATTCATAAGTACATGGACAAATTCATTATGTAAAGGATTCGACTATTACATAATGAGATAGGTAGTTTGGTTTTGATTGAAGTGATTGTGCCCTTGTGTTAACAATATATAATGCCATCTATTATGTGTGAAAATTATATATTTTTAGTCAAACCCCACTTACCATGGAGTTTCATGCCAAATACCAAGTGATCCTCACTCTAGTTAATGCCATGCACCAATGCTTGATAGATAGAGGGGGCATAGAAATTCTACCTACACCTATTCTTTAATTTTTGGATTAACACTTAATTCTTCACAAGCATTGGTATATTGGTGGAAACTTTAGTTGAATCTATGCACACCCATGTTATTTATAGGTATATTATAATCCATTTGTTCTAATTTAATTTATCTCTAATTTAAATGCATGTTTTGAGACTAAAAATTATTTATTTATTAAAAATAAGTCATAAAAATCACATTTTTTCACCACCTTAGCATAAGTGGTGTTATTATGTCCATTTGGTGTCACACTTTTGCCTTAGCCTTTTCATTCCAAAACAATTAGGTGTGTGTCACTTATTTAAATAAGGCATTATTATGCTTCCCATTTACCTTGAAGTTTTGAATCTAAAACCATTTTCATGCCTTTTGATCAAAGCAACATAATTATCATGCTTTTTTAATTTTAAAAGCATTGCCTTGTTTCAAACCATGTTGAAAACTATGTATTCCTTTAGTCTATAATTGGTGTCAGTATTCCATCTATTTGGGTCTAGGATGTTATCCATTTAAAGAATTCATGTCTTTTAAACCAAGTTTAGAATTGATCTTATGAATATTAGAGTCAAAATTGATTGGCCTAAACCAATGTCTTGCTTAATTTTGGCTTGGGTGTTTACCTCTTACCTATAAATTGTACAACTTCATCTAATTCCTTTGCTTGATTTGAAGACTCATTTTGCCTAGATCTAGGAGGTGGTCTATTTTCATGTGCCTCGAGTCAATTTATTGCCTTGAAATAAGGTCAAAACTCTCTTTTCAATTATAACCTTAAGCATGGTTAATTTACATTGGAGCCTTGATTATCACTTACACTTGAATGCTTTACTCATCGCTCTTATTTTGATTACTTGAGATTGATTTTCCCAATTAGTTTTAGGTGTGTTACTAGATTGAATATCTTATACCAAGGTCAAGTTTGTCTTAGAATCCCTATGCTTAGATTGAGTCAAATTGTTTTAAGCTATTTTACTTAGAGATTAGATAAATTATAAGTTTTTACCTCAACCAAGTTTATTTTAAAGTCTAGTTTTATGACTTATTAACAAATCCCTAACATTTTCCTTTTAGTTTTCAAACTTATTTTGTTCCAAATTCTAACTTTGTGCCTCATTTTTAAAGACCTAACATCATTTTAGTTTTCAACCTAGATTAGACTTGTTTAAAACACTTGTTCAAAAACAATATTTAAATTTTATATTCATTTGACCATTTGTGTGCTAGAAAGACATTGAAGATATTTGAGACCAAGCTTACCATTGATGATTTTTGAGAAGAGCTCCATTTTAAGCCAAGTTTAAGCCATTTGTAATAATAGACCAATTTTTCCATTTGGACCAAGTTTATAGACATACCAAGCATCAACCAATTATTTTAGACCATGTTTCATGTGTTTTGTGAACTCTAGACCTTTTTTCCATGAGAAATTAGTCATGAGTTTAGATATGCCTCATTATACACATAGTGGAACCATGTACAATCCAAATTATGAAAATGTAGTCATGAATTATGCCTTTGTTCAAGAACCATATGGTGATGACATAGTTTTTGATATAAATCCATATCCTCCTTACACTACTCAAAATATGGAACAAGGCCAATATCTATTAGGACACTACCTAGTTAATATACCTCCTTATCTAGGTCAAGAGCAAGAACAAATAGCTTAGTACCTTACTAGTGTGCCACCTATTATCAAACATGACTAACAATAGCCTTACTATTCCATCAACCTATGACCCATATTTATTTAAACATAACTTGATTTTAAATAAGGAAAAGGTTTTGGTTAGATCCATAAAGGTAGGGGATAAGTTTCCAAAAGCATTTCCCCATGATAACCTACCTATTATAATAAGAGTGCCTAGAGACATACCTTATACCCAAACTATTGAATAAGACACTACTAGTTACCCTTAGGTACTCATGTCGATGTCACACCAAGATCCAAATATGCTTGTAAAAGATAAGGGCCCCATAGAGGACCAATTCATGAAAATGTACCAAGAATATTCAATCTTATCTTAATATAGCACAAAATTTCAATGCTATGGCCATATCAAATATCCTATTTATAGAGCTAACCCCTTCAACAAGAGTGTTGGTTGATTTGTTAGGTCATACTAATATGGGTCTAGACCCATTTTCCCAAAGTACTTCAATCGGTGACATGTTTAATGTCTCATTCATTGAATAAGTGACTATGGATTATACTAAGGAACGTATGCCAAATACAATGGATAAAATGTAAGTGTCTTCTAATTTAGGCCAAGGTGGGTTAAATGCACCACCAAATAATATGAAATAATAATTAAGTCTTGCCAATACCATGAATAGTTCACAAAATTGGGGGTAGGAATACCTAATTCCTAACCATGAAAGGTGACTCCTAATCTTTAACTAGATGCTTCTTCAAGCATGCAAAAATAGGGGATAAGTAATTAGGTGATAGACACTTCTTTACCCCAACAAGTGATGAATGCTATCCTACCTAAATCAGTGATGGATAATATTTCATGGCCACAAGTAAAGACCAATTTACCACCTCAAAAAATGTACAACACTACACCACCTCAATAAGTTTAAACACATGTTCCACCTCAATAAGTAGCAATGAATTTAACTCAATAGTCATAGACCAATGTACCTAAATAATCACAAACTTTATCTAGTCAACAATTCATTTATATTGGTCAATGATAACTAATAAACACCCAAAAAACATCTCATCCACAACAGGTGTTTTTTCAACAAAGAGGTTCCACCATCCATTAAGTACCTATTATGTAATATCTTTATTTTACCCAACATGTACCACATATTCAAATATAGGGCACTAGTCAATATTAAGTACCATTTATATATTTAGGTTCAAATATTCAGTAGTAAGTCCCTAATCAAACTCAATAATTATAATACCTTCCAAAAAGCCACATACTTCTATCATAACCTCAATTACCTCAAGCCTAAGGCTATATTTTGAATCCAAACTAAAAAACGTACCAAAAATGCATGCAATATCAATAGCCTCATCCCAATGAATATATGCATATTCATAGTCAATTGGTTCACCAAACTAATGTTCCGTAATAATTGATTCCCCCATTATACCCTGGTTAAGGTAATCCACCTTTGACCACCCAAAAAAAACCACAACCAAATATTCCATCAAGTCTCTTAGCCCAATAAATGCAATATATGAAGGATGCAATTACAACCATTTAAATAGGAAAGTAGACAAAGAAGTTCAAATTGGATGATGTGTGTTCATATCCATTTAACATGAAGTATCTTTAGATACCATTTCCTTCATGTTATGAACCACTAACATTTCACAAATACAAGGATAAATGAGAACCTAGAGAGCATCTAAAATATATTTTTTGCTTTCTATATAGTGGCCTATAGTGGAATTTACCTACTCATTCTTTTTACTTGAAGGCTAGTTGGATAAGCTTTGGAGTGGCTTCTTAGTTAACAAAGAACTTAATGTCTGACTTTGATGATCTATTGGATAAGTTTGTGAAACATTTATCCTACAATATTGAGAATGATATTTTAGTAATAAAATTTAGTCAAGATAAATAGAAATTTGGTGAGATCTTTGTGAGTTATTTACAGAGATGGAAAGCATTTGCTAGTCACTTCACTCATAATCTACCACATAAATAATTTTTAGTTGTGTTTACCAAAAAATTGCATAGTGAAATATCTTATCACTTGAATCTTTAATGTGTTCACACATTCAAGGAAATCATTAAGAAATGAATATAGATCAAAAATTCCCTTATCAATAAATAGATTATCAATTTGCCTTCATCAAACTAGAACCAAAATCAAAGCCAAAACCAAAACTCAAGCCCTAGTTAGAACCTTAACCCAATCTAAGCGCAAATATCTGCACTTACCCAAGCTAAAAATTATGAAAAAGCTAATCCATACAACTAAAACAAGAATTTTATCGATAATGGAGTCATTGAGTCATATCATTTTCAAATGGTGCAAACACCATCTACTCAACCTATGCCATAAATTCATCTTATTTCATAAATATAGCCTATCCAAAAAGTGCAATATATACATTAGTCTAGGCTGTCCCCTCAAATGTTATAACTACCACCTTTACAAATCCCTCCTCCAAGAAGAAGACCCATTATTACAGTCCTGAACAACCTTGGTGATCTTATTAAATAGTTATTTAATAAACTAGATATGGCCAATATGATTAGTTAGCCAATTCCTAAAAACTTTCCTAAGAGAATACCTTATCCATATTTGTACAAAGATCATGAATTTTTTGAATACCATCATGTTCATGGATATTATATAATTCATTGTGTGCAACCAAAGCATCTTATAAAAAATATGTTGGAAAATAGATAGATCCAGTTGGATAATATAAAATCTACTCCAATCAAAATTTTGGTATCTACCAAAATCCTTTCCCATAACATAACAATTCCAATGAACAATAATAATAATGAAGGCCATAACCATAATAATATTAACAATAATAGTATCAGTAGTGGAAAAAATAACATCAAATACAAAATGGAAGGAACTAAGGACAAAATGACCCCAAAAATAAACATACCTACCACATAATTTCACATGACTATAATAAAATTATAGGTCACATTATGGGTGGGCATGTTTTTACTATTACCATCAATCCTAGATTGAATGCCAATAGACTATGACCATTTCATAACAATAAGAATCAACCTACCTATGATAGTAACCCTTCCTTAACATATGATTGCATATAAGAACATTAATAATAAAGGATTACTATTTTAGGACCCTATTCCAATAACTCTTCATTACATTTTGACTACATCCAAGTATACCAACAATTGATAATTATCCTCTCCAGCCCATATCCATTATTTTATAGTTATGATGGTCTTCTACCTAATTAATATTGTTTAATTGTAACTCAATATTCTAAAATTACCATCATAGGCCTACAACCCCCTACCAATGATCCAATCCAACCCACTATGTTGGCTAAGAATAAGCTAATTACCATTGTTAAGGAAAATACATATGATATTGTATAACAAATCAAAAAAAAACCTACACAAATATTCATTTTAGATTTATTACATACATCTACCATCCATAAGAATATCCTTGCAAAAAAAATTAGTTCAATCCCAAATGTTGAATGGCATCACACCAGATAAATTTAAAGCTTTGGTTAGACACCTAGCCCCAAGCCAATATTTTATCTTCAACCAAAGTGATATGTCATCCCTTGGACCTCTACATAACAACACATTATACATTAAAATTATCATCATGTGGTACAAATTTAAATGTTTCCTCATAAACAATGGTTTGGGCCTGAATATTGTATCTTTGAATCTCATTATGTATCTAGGATATACAACTATTAACCTTTAGCTAGAGACTATTACTATTAAGGCCTATGATAATGAATATTAGGAATCACAAGGAACCATAAGTATGATAGTGATCATTGGAATTTTGTCTCTCAATACACCTTGTCATGTGCTAGACCTAGATTTGTCAAATAATTTTATTTTGGGTAGACCATGGATACATGAAATTCTTCAAATACCTTCCACCTTGAACCAATGTATCAATTTTCCTCACTATGGGATGGAGGTCACTATCCGTGGATATTTACAACCATATGAACACTACAAGAATTTGGAGGTTGAATATGAAAGCTATAATTACTTTTTTGGTCTAGACCTAATGCCAAAAAAGGACAAACAAAGAGATACCATATGAATTTTTAGAGGCCAATTGTATATACCTCGATAACCTTGCCTCAACCTCACATATGCATCATATTAAAATGTTTAAACATTTTACCATTTCAGAATAGTCTAGGAGAGTATTTTACCCATGACACATTACACATATCCAAGCTTCCACATAATCCCAAGACCTTGAGAATACTTAAAGCTAATTTAGTATGCATGGAATAAATATGAAAGGGAAAAGGAAATCTTCATAGCCAATACCTATTATTTTCACACCCACCACTAGCTAAGAATAGGACCCACTTACCAATGATTATTCCTAATTATATAATGGCAAATTAGTTGATTTCTACCAAAGTAAAAACTATCCCATCCCTAATAAGATCGAGGATAACCAAGCATATAAAGGTAGAGGCTTGGGCCTGAATCAGTAGGAAACTATTGATCCCATCTTTATGACTACATATAAAGGAACTTGTGGTCTTATATTTAAACTACTTGGGGATGACCCCACATATCTCATTCATGTTATATTTCCATTTCTTAGTGACAATTATGCCAGCAATGAAGTAGAGTTTTATCATATCATATATAAGATACCTTACCAGTACCAACTTATTTGACCCATAAGCCATTTGGACCATTACTCTAATAATCTAAAATTCCCCACTTCCCCTTTATCATCTTCAACTTATAGATTGGGAATAAAAAGAATCCATATTACCTTTAAATAAGTTTGAGAATGATGAGGCCTTTGTGATTTTCTATGCCTAAGAGATAATGTTCAATTGGGAGACCACAAATAAGGGTTCTCTATCACACTAGATCCTACCACCTATTTGAGAGAATGGGTGAACATCCTTAGCCATAAAAAAATAATAAAATATTGAGGTCCCAAAGTGAAAACCTCTTTGAGGCACTTAAGGACTAGGGTAAAAGGAAAGAAAAAGTATAGTATCTTGGTGAAAACCTATTTTAGGCACCACTATATGGGGATGTTCAACCTTATTTTAATGAAGTTCAAGTAACAACCAATGACAAAATAATTTTTTGGTCTAAGTTTAGTATAAAGGAACAACATGCCTTTGATCAAATTGTTCAAGAATGTCCCATAACATTTTTTTCATGGCCACTACTACCATTAGGAGATTCAAATTCATCTTTTTTGGGAGATTTTGAAGAACCAGTCTAACAAAAGGACTTTGTTATTGCTGGCTGATTCATATCATTTCTAGTTATTCTAGAATACGGCTTGAGTCTCCGAGTAGAAGATACCATAGAAGTCAATAATGGGACTCTAGAAGACTTTAAGTCGATCAAATTAGGCATGTCCCTCACTAAGGATGAACATGAATTTTTTAAGTCCTTTTGGGGGAATTTATTGACATATATACATGGGCATTTTCAGACATCCTAGGTTTAGACCCTACCTTGGTTGTACATTATCTCATGGTATATCCTGATGCCAAACTCATGAAGCAAAAACAATGTAAAATGCATCCTCTTATCACTTTATTAGTTAATAAAGAGTTGACAAACTCTTGGAAGTGAGATGCATTAGATCGATTGATTATTTAGAGTAGATCTCAAACATTGTGCCTTTTAGTAAAAAGCCAGAGGGGATCAAAATCTAAACTAATTTTAGTGACATCAATAAGGCCTACTCTAAGGATGATTTTTTTCTACTGAATATCAACATGATAGCTGAATCCATAACTAGGTATGAAATGCTTTCCCTCATGAATATATTTTTAGGATATAATTAGATTAGGATTGTGCCAAACGACCAACACAAAACAAAATTTACCACTCCTTGGGGAATGTTTTTCTATCAGGTTATACCATTTGGCCTCAATAATGTTGGGTCCACATACCAAAGGGCCATGACCATCATATTCCATGATATGATGCATGATATTATTGAAGACTATGTTGATGACATATTGGGCAAATATAAGGCCCATGTAAATCATCTAATCACATTATGAAGGATATTCAAAAGACTTCATGAGTACAAGGTTCAAATTAATCCAAATAAGGGCATCTTCAGTGTCACTTTAGGTAGATTATTAGGCTTTATTGTCTCTCAGCAATGCATGGAAATTGATCTTACCAGGGTTTAAGCCATTACCAAGATGCTACGACCTTCCACTTTGAAGCACTCTAGAGTTTCTAAGGCAAATTATAGTCTATTAGATACTTCATTTCATAGATGGTTGATAAATGTCATCCTTTCACTCATTTTATGAAGAAATGTATTACATTTATTTATGATGCATAATGTCAAAAATATTTGAGAACTTGAAGGAATACTTAAACAATCCACCTATTTGTTACCACTAATGATATGGAAACTATTCCTGCTATACCTATTTACCACTGACAATGCCTTGGGGGTAATTTTAGCTCAACATGATGAACATGGGAAAGAACATGTGTACTATCTAATCCATAAGTTGATAGTATATGAACATAAATATATGCCAAGAGAAAAATATTATTTATCTATGGTATTTATAGCCCATAAGTTGTATCATTATATACTTAACAACAATACCATATTCATTTCCAAATTAGATATGCTCAAGAATCTACTGTCAAAAATAGATTTACAAGGTTGCATGGCTAAGTGCATCATGATTTTGAGTGAGTTTAAGATTGAGTATACCAATTTAAAGGCTATAAAGGGATAAGTACTTGAAAATTTGCTTGTTGAATCTCCTCTTTTTGACACTCAACCACTCACTTTTTCATTCTTATAATAATCCATCATGCCATAATAAAAACAAATTATGAGGAAAATCAATAGAAGTTATATTTTGATGGGTCATTCACATCTCATGGATTAGGATCAGGTTTGTTATTTATTACACCATAGGGGGATATCATTCCCAAATAATTTTGTATCATCTTTCCTTATACCAGTAACATGTTTAAATATGAAGCACTCATTATGGGCTTTGTTAAGTAGTACAATGGAACATTTAACATCTCTTTGTTCATGGTGATTCTTAGCTAATCATGAATTAGGTTATAGATCAGTTATAGAACAAATATGCTAAGTTAGTACCATATAAGGCCATGGTAGATATTTTCAAGCATAAAATTACCCACATTTAGTTTTAACAAACCACATGCCAATAATGAGATAGTAAATGTGATGGATACCATTCGTTCTTTAATCCATAGCATAAACAAGGTATAAGACTATCATTTCCTTATTGAACATCTTCTAGTTCCTACTAATGAATGCTTGACTATTGTAATGATTTATGACATTGTTGGTCCTAGTTCTATTTGGTATTTTAATTTATAAAAATACCTTCATGACCAAGTCCTTCCACCAGACCTTTCACATAAGTAACAAAAATATTTCTCACACCAAACCTCTTGATATACCCTACTTGGCCCAAAACATTAATGCAAAAGATTCTATGGAACTTTTCTTTGTTTTTTGAATTTGATAGAAACCATATTAATGTTAATAGAAGTTCATGAAAGAGTTTGTGGAGCCCACACCATTGGCGCTACCCTTGATAAAAAAAAATCTTATGTATTGATTATTATTGTCCAACCATGGAATCAAATGCATATGTTTATGTAAAAATATGTAACAAATGTCAGAGGCATGTAAATTTTATTCATTATCCAACGAGAACACTCAAACCGATGACCATACCATGGATATTTTCAATGTGGGGACTCAATCTTGTTGGGAAGATTAACCCTACCTCCTTAGATAGCCATAAACATATCCTTACTACCACCAAGTACTTCAATAAGTGGGTTGAAGTTATACCCCTCACATACATGACTATAAAACAAATTTCCAAATTCATCCTCAACCATTTCATTTGCCGCTATGGTATCCCGTCTAATATTATATTTGATAATGGTAGATCATTTAAGAACAAGGATGTCAAATCACTCTATGCCAAGTTTAACATCACAAAAAAAATTCCACTACATATTACCCATAAGGTAATATCCAAGTAGAGTCATATAATAAGACCATTATCAATATTTTAAGAAGATTGTCAATGATGTTTATCATGATTGGCACTTGTAGATCTTATACTCCCTTTGGGATTATCATACTAATTACCATACTCCAATGGGAACCACACCATATTCCTTTGTTTATTGCACTAAGTCCATTCTTCACATTGAGTTTGAGTTTCTTTCTCTACATATCTCATTGAACCACATCCTTGATTATAAGGATTACATAGTCACTTGCTTGTAAGAGATAAATTTACTAGCTAAAAAATGCATGGTCATTATTATTTCAATATAATCCATATTCATCAAAATTATTTTACCCTCCTGTGCCCATCATGTTAACCTTGGTTCTAATCCATTAGTTCTTAGATAATCTTCAGAGAGGGGATATAGATGAAGTTTCAATAGCTGATTTAGTATTTCCCATAGAGGCAGTATCTTGGAGTAGTATGAAAATGATTTGGTAATTACATTATTTATTGTTGTCATATTCTATCTCATTCTTGGTACAACTAATTATAGCCACCTTTGGGAAAATTAGTATCATTAACCTAGGCCATTTTTTCCTCATTATAACTACTTTTGGGAGAATTTAGAATAACCC
Source organism: Torreya grandis (assembly GCA_037957365.1). NCBI lineage: Eukaryota > Viridiplantae > Streptophyta > Pinopsida > Cupressales > Taxaceae > Torreya > Torreya grandis. The sequence goes on along the minus strand of JARHVA010002433.1, from coordinate 1,383,029 downwards.
CATTTTTATCCACATTGCTGCATCATTGTGTTATACAGTGTTATTTACCTAATTCACAAATGTGTTTCTACTTAGTCAGATCCTTGATTGTAATTAGGAACTATAATGACTTTAGGTCCATTTGGACTATATAGGTAGTGCCCAATTTACATTGAGGTTAGCTTAGTCACCCCTTTGCCATGCTCTCACCATTTTTTAATAAATTTAAGTTTTCATAGTCTCATTATTTAATGAGCATGCCTTAGCCATATGCTCTCATAATTTTTCAAGTTGGACCATCTTATATCTCATTATTCTTGATTGAGTTGAGATGCTTATAAAATTCTAAAAACACTTGAAAATTTCAAATATCCTAAAAATCATAAAATCATGAAAATTGGTGTACAATTTCTATTCAAGATATAAATCCATAAAAAATTTATGGCTTGGGCCATCTTATTTGCTTAAATTATTTCTAGACCATCTTGGTCTTTTTCTTTCCATTTCTAGGAGAACTACATTGGCGTGAGGTCTACACGGACTATGTAGGCATCACTTGGATAGATAGGGTATCTCAAGTTAGCTTGAATTCCACCATCACACCTTCCTTTCTTTTTCAACCACTTCATTTCCTTAAATATTTTGGGACTCCTAACTATTTCACAAGTAACCACTTTCTTTAGTTTCCCCATCCTTAATTGCCTTAGTTGTATGATCTCACCATTTTTACAAATTTATATTATGAGCATAATGTGTTCACCTTTAAAGTTTTAATTCCCACTTGGAAATTATTTATGCTCTCACTATTCTAGGAATTATTTACACTCTCTCCATTTTGTGAGCTTATTTTCATTCTTTACTTTAGATGTAGTAAGCACTATGATTTACCAAGTTAGTTCATTTATGGATACTTGACTGTTTCTTTTTAGTGTATTTCTATCCTAAACCATACTCTTGTGCTTACTTGATTTTTTTGTGTTGATAATTTCATGATTGAGAACATCATCCCTCTATTTTTATACACATTTTTTGTTTTACGAGACCATTCACATATTTCTCTACCTGATAATAATTTTTATTATCATCAATTTTATTTTATCCCATATCTTGAGAGAATTACATTTGGTTTATAGTTCATGTTGTATCTTACATCCATGGAACTATGTAGGTAGTATCCACTTGCCTAGTGTATCTTGATCCATTTCATCCACCCCTTCCTTTTCTTCTATTTCCCCCCATTTTTTCATTGGTGTCATTATCCTTTTTTATCCTAGGGGAAATCTTTGTCATCTTTTTGTGTGTCTTTATTCCATATAGCCTAGGGGAAACATTTTTAGTCTTTTTTTATTTCTTTTTTATACCTATATCATTGTTATCTATCTTAGGGGTCACCCTATCACCAAGAGTAACACCTTTAATACACGTGCATGAAAAAATTGTATTTTGTTTATACTAACATTGTAATTAACCACTATTTGTATTTCGTCTTCTATTTAGAATAGTTTTCTTATTGCACTTTTATTTCTTTGGATTATTTATTTATTTTATTTATGTTGTTTTATTTTTTCCATGTTTGTTTTATTTTATTGGTGTTTTGTTGTGTGTTTGTTTATTTTATTGGTGTTTTTTTTGTTTGTGTCTTTTTATTTCTTGGTGTTTTTTGGTTTTTTTTTGTTTACCTTTTTGCCTTTCTATTTCTTGGTTTCTATAGGAGTATTACACTTTATGTACACTTTATTTTGGATTACTCATATCTTGTACTTAATTTGTGAATTAGTGTAATCTCTCACACTTAGTTTACTACAACATATTCACTTGGGATTTGAGTTTTCATATCTTATGCCTAAGTGATTTATATTTGAATTTATATTGATTTTAGATCTATATTCAAAATATTAATTATTTTTCCTCTCCTTAAATAAAATAGGGTTAATCTTAACTTAACCATAGTTAACTCTAACCAAACTGCACTTGGGTTAGATTTAGTTTGGAAGGCTATAAATACAGTGATTCACCCATTATTCAATAAGATATTTTAGTGTAATGTTATGATGCAAAATACCATAAAATACATTTTTTGTTTAGTGTTATAATTCTTATTTATTGAGAGACTAAGCTAAAGCTAAATCCAAGTCTAACATTGCCAAGGTGACAAAAAGAGATTATGCAAGTAACACCATTTCCAAATAGTTTTTTATCACACAATCGAGCACATTATTCCATGGCCAACATAAAAATCTTTCTCTCAAGGAAGGAAAATGATGGTTGTTTTTTCTTGTATTGATAGTTACTATTATTGTTCTCTTACTCCTTGAGTGTCTAGGCTAGAGGTGTTAGCTTTATTAATATGTTTTTATTTGGTTTTCATCATATTGACATAATACTAATCTCCCCTCTTATATTCCTATTAATCATAGTTATAGATAATAAAAACATTGATTTCCAAATAAATCTTATTGAAAGTAGAGGTAAAATAAATATTTTCTCTATTTCATTTTTTTTTTAAATTCAGGAATAACTAATCGTTTTATAGATCCTAAGTTAGTAACATGCTATAAATTGAATCCAATGACTTTGAAGTATGTTTGGGACATTAAGTTTGGCTCAAGTAAAATAATACCTAAGTGTATTGAGAAAGTAGTCCTAAACTTAAGTGTTTTTTAGACCCAAGTTAATTTATTTTTACTTCTCAAATATTTTGATATTATCTTAGTCATGGATTAGTTGCATCATCTTAAATAAAATTTAGAATATTGTAGTAAAGCATTATATTATGTTAATGATTTTGGAAAACCTATAGAAATTAAAGTTTTGTTGTAATAAAAGTACATAATATAATATTAGATTTTCAATTGAAAAAAGTAGTACATAAAGGTTGTAAGTTATATGCTATTTTAATATAATAAACTGCACCTAAAACAATAATGACATTTGAGGAATATTCATTTTTATAATAACATTTTGATGTTTTTAAAAATAAATTATTTGGGTTGCCTCTTAAATGTGAATTGGATTTTTCTATTGATCTAACTCCATGGGTAGCCCCTACATCTAAAGCACCCTATCACATGAATGTCATGGATTTGCAGGAGTTAAAATCTCAACTATAAAAACTATTGGAATGTGACCTTATTAGGTCAAATATGTCACCTTGATGCATCAGTGGCCTTTTTGAAAAATAATGATGGAACCTTATGATCGTGTGTTGAATATCACATGCTTAACAAGGTTACCACTAAGAATTTTCATCATTTGAAAAGGATAGATGATCTATTTGATTAAATTAATGTTGTAGCTATTTTTTCAAAGATAAACTTGAGATCAAGATATCACTAGCTAAGGAACAAGGAGTAAGATATTAATAAGATGGATTTTAGAATAAGGTATGGACATCACAAGTTTACGATAATGCCTTGTAGTTTAACTAATACACTTACTACATTTATGAACTTAATGAATAGTGTATTCAAAGATTTTATAGAGAAATTTGTTCTAAGATTACTTGATGATATACTGATATATTCTAAGAATTCAAATCCACACGAACAACATGTATGTTTAGTGTTACAAAGGCTAAGGCAAAACAAACTATTTGGTAAACTATTTAAAAGTGTTTTATTTTAATTTGAGATCCACTTGGGTCATATTATATCAAAGGCTAGTATTGATATTGATATAGTAAAGAATAAATATATTCAAGAGTGGCCTAATCCTAAAAATTTACATAAAGTATGCAATTTTATGGGACTAGCTAGTTATTATATAGTATTTATTGAGTTTGTTTCTAAGTTGTCTAACCCAATAACTTCTTTCCAATGCAAGGGTAATAAATTTGTTTGGACTTCATAATATGAATAATATTTTCTAAAGCTTAAAGACTTATTATCTTTGACACTTGTACTTATTGTACTAGATTTGAATGGAAATTTTGAAATATGGGTTGATGCATCTAAACAAGGCTTCGGTGGAATATTAACTTAGGATGGTTTAGTAGTGACTTATGAGTCATGAAAATTGAAGGACCATGAGAATAATTACATGACTCATGACCTTGATTTTTCTATCATTGTTCATGCTTTGAATTAATGGAAACACATTTTGTTATGTAATAATTTTGAGGTAAAATGTGATCATTGCAGCTTATAATATTTGTTTTCCTAGGATGATCTGAATGCATGCTATTGTAGATGAATAGAATTTTTAAGTAATTTTGATATAAATATTTCATATTTGAAATGTAAGGAGAATTCTATTTATGGTGTACACAGTTGATATATATATATATATATATATATATATATATATATATACATATATATATATATATATGTATATATATATATATGTATGTATATATATATATATATGTATGTATATATATATATATATATATATGTATTTATATATGTATTTATATATGTATATATACATATATAAATACATATATATATATATATGTATACATATATATATATATATATATACAGACATATATATATGCATATACATATATATAATATATATATGTATATATATACATATATATATACATATATATATATATATATATATGTATGTATGTATATCTTGTTACCTTATCTATTCTACATAAGAGTTTTAGAACCAAATCAATAGAAAAAGAATGTTCTAATAAGTTTTGCCAAAATGTAAGTGCAAATTTGGCTAATGAGCTTATTAAAAATAAATTTTCTAATTTTTTAGTTGATTATGATGGTTTAATCAGACATAAAAATAGAATTTATGTACCTAAGTCTAGTGTCATGTCCCCTTTCTAGTTGACATCTCGCAGTGTTGATGATTAGCCTATTATTGTGACCCTTGTAGGCTGATAGGATGGATAGAGGGTCATGACGGAGCTTGGCTTGGCTTCGACTAGCAGAATTTTTCTAGTTGGCTTTCATTTGAGCTCTTTCATACATGTTTGCCTGAGCTCCTATTTTTTTGGGGATATTTGACACGTATTAGAGCACCCCTTATTTGGTATGGTCATGTGTAGAATCACTTCCTTGTTCACCAGCTTTAGATGGATTGAGAATCAAATATGTATCGAGGGAGATATTAATATTTAATTGATTTAATTAAATATTAATTATTTGACATAATTATGACTTAGGTGTTTTGGGCCAAGGGGGTGCTCATTATGAAGGGGGCCATTTTAATTATATTTTTATAATTAAAATTGTGTCTTTAGATTATGGAAAAATTAAAAGAGAAAGAAACCCTAATTCTTAATTATGAAACCCTAATTAGGGCAAGTGTACCTTTTAGAGGATATAAGGGTTTCTCATTAGAGGGTGTGCCATTCAATTTCATGTTGAAGACAAAAAATTTGCTAAGTATTTTTTGAAAAGATAGAGCCAAGGGTTCTAGTATTTGATTTACATTGGAGAATGTGCAATCTGCAGTGTGTGCAATTAAGAGGTTGTGAAATATCAGTTGATCTATTATCAAGTAGAGAGATAATTTCATACAGAGGTTATAATAGAGATTTAGAGGTATTTATTTCATCAGGGTTTGATCTAGAAATTATCTAGAATGGGATTCCTTGTAATGATGCAATTTTCTTGAGATCTAGAGTCCAGCCATACTGGGCCATACTATATTTATTATTCCTCTATAAAATTTGAAGTGTGGAGTTAGTTGAAACATGCAGTAGTCATAGCCAACAAGGAGCACGACAGACATCAGCAGTGCAGAGACCGACATCGGCTGAACATCAGAGACTGACATCGATCGACTAACATCGATATTGGTAGACAACGGTAGTATTATCTAACCAACCGTGGTAGTAGAACTGATTTTGGCAACTGTGTTTTTGAAACAACAACTAGAGAAAAGCTTATTTATTATAGTTGTACTAGTTGTACCAGATCTAGGGTTTGTATAGGAAAAATTAGGGTTTTAAGACAATATTTTATATTATTTTGTATGTGTGCAAGAGATCTTTATTGTAATCATCTGAAGTGAATAATAAGATCATAGATTAGATATTATGAGATTATTCTGCTATTTATTATTTATTTGAAATTATTTTGTAAAATCACATTCTTATTTATTTCATACCAAAAACACAAAAAAATCAAAATACACAAAAATAATCAAAAAATATTTAGTATTACAATTAAAGGGAAACCAGGGTTTCTACAGTGGTATCAGAGCTAAATCTTACCATCCTAAGGGTTTAGCAATCTCATGCAGCCACAAGAGTTGGGACCACACAGGTATCACACACGTAGGAGAGCCTTGCTCGAAGGTGAACCAGTTTTAGAATAGCAGCCAACCATCATGAGTGACAGGCGTGAGGGTAGCCCACCTAGGGGCCACAAGCATAATGATGATCAGGACACTAGAGAATTCTTCTGTGCTATGCTCACAGGCCAGCAACAGATGGCACAGGCACTACAGGAACTTACTACTATTATAGAGAGGATGAACCCACCTGTTAGACAAAATGGGTAACAAGGAGATAACAGGAGTGCTACAGTTAATAAGAGACCATAGCTGACCCATTCTAGAATAGTTGATAGGCCTACATGTCTTACATTTGTTCAGGAGGAAGCAGAAGCTCTAGCAAAGGTGACGGCAAGAGATCCCCCTATTTGTAGATGCACTAATGGCTATAAATGATAAGTGGGATTTATTAGCTCCTCAGGTTTAGGAGAGGATGTCCTTTGATCATTTTGTTAATCAGAGGAGAGAGCACTATAGATCAGTTCAATAGGATAGGAGGCCTAGAGGTCAACTCAGTGAGCTGAAGAAGGCTATAGGCAAGCTTTCTTTGACTACTTTTGATGGTAGTGGAAAGATGATAGCTCAAGCTTGGATTCATAAGCTTGACAAATTTTTGGCATTGAGGCTAATGACAAAGATAAAAGCCATCAAATACACCACTTTGCACTTAGAGGGAGTAACACATGATTGGTGGTACCATGGTATGGTAACACTTCAGCATAACCAGGTGACAGAGTACTAAGACTTTGTGGATAGGTTGGTTGAGAGGTTTGACAAGAAAGATCTAGAGGTTTACTTTCAAGATCTGGCATAGTTGAAACAAACAAGAAACTTGGAGTCCTTCATTGGTGATTTTCAATGATTGGCAGTCATGGTGCCAAACATTTTAGAGTTTAGATTGGTAGTTCTCTTCATCGAGGGCCTATCCAAACCATTGAGAGGTTGGATCAAAGCCTTTGATCCTCTTTCATTATAGGAAGCTATGAATAAGGCGCGTAGTATGGAGATGGCAGCCCCATCCAGTAAATTTAACTCCAGAGGTACTTCTTCATTCAAGGATAATAAGGGCTTCAACAGAGATAGAGAGAACTCAGATTTTATCAAAGACAAATCAGGTTTTAAGAGTGATTCAAAGGGCATACCAGTAGCACCACCTTTAGATTGAGAGGCTCTTAATGATCTACGTAGGAATAAGCTTTGCTTCTATTGCAAAGGTCCTTATGATTCCAATCATGATTGTCCTTTGAGGCCTAAGGGCAAGGCAAATTGAGTGATGTTAGATTATTATGAGGATTTAGAATCAGAAGATTTTCCAAACATCAGGAGAGTTTTGAGGAGGTAGAGGTAGATTTAGTGCTTCAGATTTAGGAGGCACACCTATCTAGCATCTAGCAGGAGGGTTCATTCAGACTATGTGGAGTTTTGGTAGGACAGAGGGTCATAACCCTTCTTGATACAGGAGCCACACATAATTTTATAGATGCTAGATTTGTGGAGAAGTATGGACACACTATCAAGGATTTTGAGGGCATTATAGTTAAGGTGGCCGATGGTTACACTCTTAGGTGTGAGCAGATGATTAGAGATCTCCCACTACACTTGAACAACTATGAGTTCAAGGCTGATTATTATGTGGTGAACATTGGGGATATAGATTTGGTCTTGGGCATGAAGTGGCTTCATTCCCTTAAGGAAGTCACTATTCATCTCAAGGACATGGAGATTCATTTTGATGTTGATAGGAAGACACATATTCTGAAGGCATTACGGGACAACAACATCAAAACTATTTCTTTTCATCAAGTGGAGAGGCTCATACGACATGACATGGTAGAGTGGGCTACCAAATGCACATTGGCACCAATACAAGAGGGACAATAGAAGACTGAGTATTATCTTGACATTTAGCTATTGAGAGTCAAGCATGATAAGGTATTCAGTGATATCCCACCAGGGAGACCCCCAGACAGGGGCATTGAGCACATTATTGAGCTGGAGGATGCTTGGAATTCCTTGGTGTGTACTTAGTTGGCTCTCTAAGATTTTGAGAGACATGTGGATGAGCTTTGTCTTGAGGTGAGCTTAGTTCAGGAGTTAGCACATGTGGCAGGGACTCAGCTTTCTTTTACAGTCAGGTCACATGTTAGTGATGATATGAATATGTCTAGCATTCACACTCCAGATTCAGAGATTATAATGGGTACAAGAGACAGGTGCATGAAGTTAGTTGGTATTGTTCACATTACTTAGTGAGGAGTTTACTTGAGTTTCCAGTTGATTTCCATTCATGGATTGGATGTTGGGATCCTTATCTTGGTACTTGGGATGATTTGACACGTGGGATGAGAGTTGTGATAGACATGGCATGGTGATAGGTGTTGGGGTTGATAGTTTGTTGGTGCATGACTTAGAGTAGGAGTTGATGGCAAGTAGATTTGGTTTGTGTTAATGCTATCTAGCATGTGATGTCTCTTCATTATCAGTGATGAATAGGAGTTTGGGTGATGAGACCGTCGCTGGTGATCTACAAAGATATGTTGATTACAGTAGAGGTACAGTGTGTGGATTCTCTGCACTTTGCGTAGTTCCATTTGAGAGTTGTTGAAGAGTTAGAGTGTGCCTTATACATAGCATGGTGGAATGTGTATACGGTATTTGTGATTTTGGTAGTTTGAGTTGTTTACTCTACTTGGGTTCTGATATTTTGAGAGTTGGTTTCTCATGGGTTCTTGACTGTGGCAATTGTAATTTTGGAGTTTGGTTGAGTTGTATTCGCTAGTTTGATTATGGATTCCTCTTGGTTATATTTCAGAGGATATTGTAGGAGCTTGAGTTGATTGATAGCAATATAGATCATGACTACATTTGGGATCCAGGTGGATTGATTGGTTTAGTGTTCAACAATTGATTGGGGACAAGCAATTTCAGGAGGGGCAGACTGTCATGTCCCCTTTCTAGTTGACATCTCACAGTGCTGATGATTAGCCTATTATTGTGACCCTCGTTGGCTGATAGGATGGATAGAGGGTCATGATGGAGCTTGGCTTGGCTTTGACTAGCAAAATTTTTCTAGTTGGCTTTTGTTCAGGCTCTTTCAGACACGCTTGCCTAAGCTCCTATTTTTTTGGGGATATTTGACATGTAGTGGAGAACCCTTGTTTTGGTATGGTCATGTGCAGAATCACTTCCTTGTTCACCAACTTCAGATGCATTGAGAATCAGATATGTATCGAGGGAGATATTAATATTTAATTGATTTAATTAAATATTAATTATTTGGCATAATTATGACTTAGGCATTTTGGGCCAAGGGGGCGCTCATTATGAAGGGGCTATTTTAATTATATTTTTATAATTAAAATTGTGTCTTTATAATATGGAAAAATTAAAAGAGAAGGAAACCCTAATTCTTAATTATGAAACCCTAATTATGGCAAGCACACCTTTTAAAGGATATAAGGGTTTCTCATCGGAGGATGCACCATTCAATTTCATGTTGAAGACAAAATTTTTGCTAAGTATTTTTTGAGAAGACAGAGCCAAGGGTTCCAGTATTTTATTTGAATTAGAGAATGTGTAATCTTCAGTGTGTGCAATTCAGAGGTTGTGAAATATTAGCTAATCTATTTCTAGGCAGAGAGATAATTTCATACAAAGGTTATCACAGAGATTCACAGGTATTTATTTCATCAAGGTTTGATCTAAAAATTATCCAAAATGAGATTCCCAGTAGTGGCACAATATTCTTGAGATCTGGAGTCCAGCCATACTAGGCCGTACTGTATTTATTGTTCCTGTACAAAATTTAAAGTTCACAATTAGTTGAAATGCATAGCAGTCATAGGTAGTAGGGAGCATGACCGATATCGGTAGTGAAAAGACTGACATCGGCTAAACATCAACAGTGTAGAGACCGACGTCGATTGACTCAGACTGATATTGGTAGACAATGACAGTATTATCTGACCAACCACAGTAGTATAACTAATGCTGGCGACTGTGTTTTTGAAACAACAACTAGAGAAAAGCTTATTTATTGTAGCTGTACTAGTTGTACCAGATCTAGGGTTTACTAGAAAAATTAGGTTTTTAAGACAATATTTTATATTATTTTGTATGTGTGCAAGAGATCTTTATTGTAATCATCTGAAGTGAATAATAAGATCATAGATTAGCCAGTTAAGAGATTATTATACTATTTATTATTTATTTTAAATTATTTTGTAAAATCACATTCTTCTTTATTTCATACAAAAAACACAAAAAAATCAACATACACAAAAACAATCAAAAAATATTCAGTATCAAAATTCAGGGGAAAACGGGGTTTCTACATCTAGTGACTTAAGCAATATTTTGCTAAAATAAGTGCAAGCATCACCTCATTTTGCTCATCTAGGTGTCGCAAAGATGACACATGGACTAAAAAGGATGTATTATTGGCTTAGAATGAAACATGAAGTTATTGACTTTGTTTCAATATGTTTGGAATACCAACATGTGAAATCTAAACATTTCCATCCAAGATTATTATTTTACCATCATGATTTACTACAAGGTAAGTGGGCTATGATTTATTTAGATTTTATAGCTAGTTTGCCAAAATCTAAAAGTAAAAATGATACTATTTTAGTTTTAATAGATAAATTTACAAAAATTGATAATTTCATTAATGGAAACTTAATTTATCTATGTTTGATTCATGATATGCCTAAATTTTTTATTTCTAGTTGAGTTAAACTTTTTACTTTGAAGTTTTAGAAAACTCTAACTACTCCTATTGGTACAAATTTGAATTGTCATTCATCTTATCACTTGAAAATTGATGGTTAGATGGAAATATTAAAATAGAACATAAAATACATAATAATAATGTATGGCATGCATCAACAAGGTAAATGGGTAGATTATTTACACTTAGTTGAATTTGTTTATAATAATACATACCATTCAGCGATTAAAATGGCTCTTTTTGAATCTTTGTATGGATGCATGTGTATAAATCCACTTGGTTGGAAAATTTTAGAAAATAGGACTATTATTAGTCCTAAGGTTTTTCAATATTATGATTAAAAAAAAATCTATAAGGAAGAATTTAAAGGCTATCTGTGATAGGAAAAAGAGTTGTGTTGATTTAAAAATAACACCACATGAATTCCAAGTGCGAGATAAGGTTTTTATGCATATTAGACTACATAAATGTTAAATTAAATTTGATAAGTATTCCAAACTAGACTCTCAATTTGTAAGAACCTTTGAAAATTTTGAGAAAATTAGTCTTATTGCCTACCATCTAACCCTTCCACCTTCCTTGTCTTGGATTCATAATGTGTTTCATGTTGCTTTATTGAGAAAGTATATTTTTGATCTATCTCATGTTTTATATTGGAATTATCTTCATATTTCAAAATAATAAAAGATTAAATTGAGTCTAGTGAATATCCTATACCATTGTATCATTAAACTAAAGAATCATGAGATTTCCCAAGTGTTAGTTCAATAGGATCCTCTATCAGAAAGAAGTGTTGCTTGGGAAGATGAGAATATTTTCATGTAGCATTATCCTTGGCTATTTTGATCACTAAGATGAATTTTTTACAAGTGGGGGAGCATGTCATGATGCTAATTGACCTACATTTAATTCATTTGTATTATTATAGAATAGTTTTGAACTATTTGAGACATATTTTATTGATTTACTATGGTGTTACAGTTCTGTGATCTACATTGGTACATATTTATTATAATTATTGAGATAATTATGAATTATATTTTCTTTACAAAATTATATATTATTTCTTAATTTTTATTGATTCATTATTTATTTTGTTGTATTATTTAAATGATGTTATTTTATTTATTATACTTAGATGTCCAGATGTTGTTGCTAATATACTTATTAACTACAGGAATAAGTACTTGAGTTAAGTTGTTTTTAGAAATGAATAGTAGAGAAAAATGGATAAATGTAATAGTGAATTATAATGTAAATGATGTATATTATATATTCAAAATCATTTGAAAAATAGTTTTTGTTGATTGAGCCAACCTCTAGTAGCCCTCTTGATGCACTAATTACAATGTTCTAATAGATATATAATTTTCTAGATCAAACAAAAGGATATTTGAATACTCAGTATCTTCCTATAACAAAATTTAAAATTTTAGACTCCAAACCTAAGTGTAAGGTATTTGTTTTCAAGTTATTATTTTCTTAGGCTCTCCTTGTAGTCCTTTGAACATAGTTTTTTGGACTTATTTTTTACCACATAGAGTGATATAAAAAAAAATTAATTTTTAAATACCCATTAAGGTTTTACATCAACATACAAAGGTTTTTATTCTATATTAATTAAAGTACAAAATATCAGGTCTTATCTTAAGCAATTAGGTCTCCTAGGCCTAGAATGGTATTTTGAATCTAAGATGATTTACATGTGCCAAAATTCAAAATTAGTGTTTAATTCACAATAAAATGTAAAATACATAAAATATACCAAGTTTTATGTTATTTTTCACTTCCCTTATACCTAAACTAAGAAATGGCTTCAACTCTTCAATAACTCTTTCTCACAAGTCAAGTAAGAGTAGTTTATGATTTTAAAGAACAAAATGGAGTTTTGGTTGATTTTACCAATGGTAAAATGTATATTAAAACCTTATAAACACTTATGAATTAAAAATACCTTACTTTTATTTTTAAAATATCCAAGAATCCAAAATCTAATCTCTAGATAAACCCTACAAAAGCAGGGTACATGCCTGAACTAGTAGAGTTGGAATATTTGAGTATAGTTGAGTCTTTTTTGAGGTATTAATATTCAAAAGGTTATTTTTCAATATAATTTACCTTAATAAACACTTATTTAACAAAATAAACTTATAAATATCTCAAAAATCTTCACTCACCTTATGAAAATGATGAAATTTTATGCTTAACTGTGCATACCCAGATATAACCCTATTTATTCTTATTTAAAATACAAATCTATTAATAAATCCCTATGAAAAATAAATAAATATATTTAATTCATATATATTACAGATACAAATTAAAATATTCAAAAACAAAAAGGCTTTGCATTGATAGTCTAATTGTCAATGTGCTTAGACAAAATTTATGATAGTCTTCTTTCTTGGTCTATGTTCCTTATTTATCCATTATTGGAACCTTGTAAGCATTATAAATCATTTAAAATTATTATTTAAATCCATATTTTCAATGGAAAACATATTTCTTACAAATCCTTCAACTACTCAAGAACCTACAATGTAAGTCTTGAGGAGGTTTGAAGTGAAATTACATAACTAGAACAATGACTAAAATACCAAAAAGAGTCATCCTATATAAAAACATTCAGTAAGAAACACTTGAAAATTTTTATAACACTTAAAATAAATATAAAAAATCCTAACAAACATTAAAATTTGAGAAAATTCTCATAAATCAAAGTTTCTTATTGAAAATTTTGAATTTGAATTTTGGCAGGAAAATGCCAAATTCAAATTCTAGCCTCCCTAAACTAGCCTAATAACTTTTAAATGATTATCAAGTGTGTGATATGGCCCATTAAAAATTTATAATAATATAATCAACCTAATTAATCCTTAAACAAACTAATCAATTTTTAAAAATGAACAAAATAAGCCAAAATTTTAAGCTTGGAGTGATGCTCTTGCATCATACTCCCAAGGGGTAGAAAATGAACTCATATACTATTGTTCATAAGGTCTCCAACTATATGTCCATAATTTTGTATCTCTTATTATATCATCCAAGTGGAATATTCATTATTATGATGTTTCCACTTGACCAAATATTGAAAACACTCCATATTTCTTATCTTTTTGATAATATTCTTGTTCAAGATCATCTATAACTCCTCCTTATTAGCTAATGGAAACTAACTTTCCCACTCTTTAACTAATATACCTACTCCTCCTAATTTTTTCCCACTATATTCACCTTCCTTAAATGGATGTAGGTCTACAACATTGAAAATGAGAGAGATGCCCACTCCACTTGGAAACTCTATCTCATAGGCATTGTTATAAAACTTATTAAAAACTTTGCATGGACCTATATTCTTAATTTTGAGTTTATTATACTCACCTTTGGGAAACCTCTTCTTTCTCAAGTGATCCAAACTAGAGTTTCCAATGTAAAAACTAACTTATCTTCTTCTCAAATCTACTTATTTATTATACATCTCCATACTTGTCTCTAGTTGTGTTTTCACTTGTTCATATAACTCTTGCATAGCCACAACAAACTGATCTCCTTCAAAACTCCTCTTATCCATTTTACTCAAATATCTCAACTCAAATACTACTCTTGGATGCATACCATCCAAGACCTAAAATTGACTCATACCCATGCTCCTATTAGAAGAATTATTGTATGTAAACTCTGCCTATGGGAGTAACAAATCCCATTACTTGGGACTATCTCTTGATAAACACCTTAACAAGTTGCCTGAGTTTTTATTAACCAGATTAGTTTGTCAACCATTCTAAGTGTGGTATGATAAACTTATATTCAAATTAGTTCCAATATTATTCCACAAGGTCCTCCAAAAGAGACCAACAAATTTGGTGTTTCTATCAAATATGATATTGAGTGGCAAACCATGTAATCTAATAACCTCTTTGAAGAACAATATTTCTATGTGTAGAATCATTAGTAGTTTTACAAGGTATAAAATGTTGAAATTTAGAAAACTTGTCAATTACTACAAAGATAGAATCAAAATCTCTATGAGTTCAAGGTAGCCCCACCATAAAATTCTTACTAATGGAGTCCCATGGCCTATTTGGGATTGGTAAAGGCTGATATAAGCCTGCATTTGTACTTTTTAATTTAGCCATTTGACAAAAAAATCATCTTTATACATACCTTCTTACCTCATTTTACATTATAAGAAAAAAATTAATGCCTTGTAAGTTGCTCCAACAACTTTTTAAGTCCAAAATTCCTGCCATACATCCACAATGATTCTCTTTGATCAAGTTCTCCCTCATTGAACTCTTTGACACACACAACTATATTCCTTTGAATAATAATATATCTTGTAAAATTTAATCTAACCATGATTTTTTTTAAGGTAATTGGATGTTGACAATCTATATAAGCTTCTTGAAATTATTCATCACTCTTATATAACCCTTTGAGAGAATAATTTCCTACACTATTAAGCTAAAATTCATTGACTAATAACTTCATCTTACTCAAAGAATTAGCCACCTTATTAATTTGACTTCTTTTTATATTTGATGGTAAAGGTAAAATTTTACAAACACTCTATCTATTTTGTATTCCTCTAATTGAGCATAGGTTGACTAGTGATTAATTGTAGAGCATGGTTATTTGTGAATATTATGAACTCCTTAGACATGAGATGATTCTTCCACTTCCTCATAACTTGTACTATTTCATATAAATCCAAATCATATGATGAATACTTATTTTTAGCATCACTTAGTTTTTCACTAAAGTATACTATAGGCCATCCCTCTTAACTTAAGTTATCCCTAATAGTTACTCCACTTACAACACAGTCCCCCTAGAAGACTTTATTGAAATATAGAAGTGATAGAATAGGCTTCCTAGTGATTTTTCTCTTCAAGAAATATATATTTTTTTAATCCAAGTTAGTCCACATAAATTTTTTTTAGCTCCTCTAATAGTGTCTATTATTAGAGTACAAATTCTACAATTTTTTTTTTTTGAATTTCCTATAAAAACTTGTAAGGCCATGAAAACTTATTACATATCTAGTTGTCTTGGGATTTGGCCCCTCCATGATGACTTTCAAATTATCCTTATCCATCTCAAATACTCCTTAAGATATCATAAAACTAAGGTATAATAATTTTATCTTTATGAACACACACTTCTTGACATTGACTAGTAACTTCTCCTCTTGTAACCTTCTCATAACCAAATGCAAATGATGGAGATGTTCTTCTTTACCATGACTATATATCAATATGTCATCCAAATAGACTACACAAAACTTACCTATTAATGGATTAATAACCTCATTTATGAGCCTCATGAATGTAATAAGTGTGTTAGTGAGGCCAAATGGCATGACCAACCACTCATACAACCCTTCATTGGTCTTGAAGGATATTTTCCATTCATCTCCATGCCTAATTATAATTTGGTAGTATAAACTCTTGAGATCAATCTTGGAGAAGTAGTTTGAAAAACTTAAATAATTCATATTATTAAATTCTTAGGAGAGGAAACATGTACCTTATAGTAATCTTATTGATTGATAATAATTTGGTACACATCCTCCAATCTAATTTTCTTAGGCACTAACATTATTGGTGCTACACATGAGATAAGATGTTCCTTGACCAGTCCAATAGTTTTTGAACTTGATTTTTGATATCCATATTTTATTAAGGTTTCATCTTCTAGGAATTCATTTTAGGAAAGCTTACTCCTAAAATGAAGTCAATGTGATTATTGATTTTTCTTATTAGTGGTATCTCACTAGGTAGTTCATCAGCTATGATATCAACACAGTCCTTGAGTACATCATGCACTTATTGTGAAAAATCATTCACCTTTGTGGCTATTATGACTATTCTACACTTTATCACTAGAATAAATCATATCTCTTCTTATTTCATTACATTTTCAAACTCTTTTTTAGTTACCATCATTAAACTTGAACCAACCTTTTAGTCACCATATATTTATTTCATAGACAATAAGGTATGGCTTATACCATCCTTCTCAAATGTGTAGATGTTTCTTCTTACATCATGTGATGTCTTCCTATCATATTTCCAAGGCCTTCCAAGGAGTACATGGAACACATCTATTGGCATGATGTCACAAATAACTTTGTCTCTATAACTCCAAATTTGAAACTCCACCCAACATTGTTCATTAACTAATACTTGTTTCCATTTTTTAGGCCATGAAACTTTGTAAGGAGTGGGATGAGGTAGCCTTTTAAACTTTATTTTATCCACCATCTCAATTGAAACTAAGTTATCTTTTCTACCTAAATCAATGAATACTTTACAACATTTACCTTAGCACTTAAAATAGGTCTTAAAAAGTGTATTTATTTGTTTAGGTTCCTTCTCTTTAGGTTTATTGATCAACACCCTTCTCATAATCAATGATTAACCTTATATTAGTTATTCCACATGAGATGAAGAACTAACACTCTCCTCTTCTATTGATTACACAATCTAATTCTATTTTCATTTTTATAGTTGCTTGCTTATTAACCTTCTAGACACTCCTAAAAATTATGTCTAACAAACTTATTACACTTGAATCACTTACCTATGAATCCATTATATCCTCTTCCTCTAGATACATATACACCTCTAAAGTATGGCCTTATACCTCCAAAGCTAGCTTTAGGAGTAATGGATTGTTCTTGTGAAGTGTTATCTCCTCTTTGGTTTTTGTAGGTATGTATACCTCCTTGATGACCCCTTCATCTATAGCTTATTCCTCTTACTCTACTCTTTTGTGTTTATCTTCTATTAATATTGGTTTCAACTTTCAATGAAAATTGATTACATTCTTTAAGATTCATGTGGCTAACTAGGCTTAATTCATCTTTTAAGTTGTATCTAAACCCTATAAGATATATAGAAACCTTTTATTTCCCCTATTCTATATTTCTTGATTGGCCTGTATAACTATTTTGTATATTCTTTTACATTCATTTCTTTTTGTTTCAATGTTTACAATAACTTTAAGATATTTATTTCATAGTCACTTGGCAGTTATTTACCCTTCAACTTGGAGACCTTCCTATCCCTAGACTTGATCTTTGTCTTACCCTTATTTATTATATCTTCTTGGATGAAATCCCACCAAAGGGATGGATACCATTTCAAAATTTTATGAGAAAAATTCTCCTAGTTCTCCTCTAAAACACTTTCATAGTCAAAGTATTTATCTCATTCTACCATCTAGTCAATGAGTTCTTCTTCATCCAAGCTTCATGAATATGTGGAAAGTTATAATTATGGTTTAGACCCCTATTTCATTACTACCTTTAGTATTATCTATATATCATGAATATTTGGGAATTTTTAATTTTGGTTTAGATCCCTATTTCATTACTGACTTTAGTATTCTTTCTAGACCTTGTTCATCATGGTCTATAACTTCTTCACCTTCATCTTTTGGCTCTTGGAGTTCTTTCTCCCTATCACTGTCATCTCATGTTATGACTCCCATTATTTGAGTAGCCTCTACTAATATAAGTATATCATAAATACCAAATCTTAGGTTTTGTAATTCCTCTATCATATTTTGAATATTGGCTTTGTTTCTTTTATGTGGCATTTTATCATTGAACCTTTCAAGCTACCTAACCAAAACTCACTTTATATCCTAACTAACCAACACACAACCAATTCACTCTTGTTATCTAAGTGTGTATGCCTTCTTGAATTATCCATCAGGTGTCAAACCTACTCTTATACAACATAATTCATAGGAGTTAGTCAAAATCATTTAAAACATAATCTTTGTTTATTGATCCAACCTCTAGTAGCCCTCTTGAGGTACTAATTTCAATGTTCTAATAAATATATAAGCTTCCAAATAAAAAGAATGGATATTTGGATACCTAGTATCCTCCTATAATAACCTTAAAATTTTGAGACTCAAAATATAATGAAAATTTATTATATTTTCAAGTTCTTTCTCTTTTTATGCCTCTCCTTGTAACCCTTTAAACAAAATTTTTTAGACTTATTTTTTACCACACAAAGTTTCACATCCAAAAATTATACTTTTTAAATACCCATTAAGGGTTTACATACACATACCAAGTTTTAGATACTAAATCTCATTTCTTCTCTTTAGAAAATAGGTCTCCTATTAGGTACATACCAAGTTTGAGGCTCTGTTTCACTTCCCTCATACCTAAACCAAGAAATGGATTCAACTCTTCAACAAGTCTTTCTCACAAGCTGAGTATGAGTAATTTTGAATTTTAAGGAATAAAATGAATTTTTTATTGATGATTCCAATGGTAAAATGTATGTGAAAACTTTAAAAACACTTATAAATTACAAATACCTTACTTTGTTTGGTAAAATATCCAAGAAAACAAAATTTGACCTATAGATAACACTTATAAAAATAGGGTACATGCCTGAACTAATAGAGTTGGAATATTTAAGTATGATCGAGTCTTGTTTGAGTTATAAATATTTTATAAGGTAATTTTTAATACAAGTTACTTGAATCAACACTTATTGAACAAAATAAACTTTAAAGATCTCAAGAATCTTCACTCACCTTATGAAAATGATGAAATTTTATGCTTGATTATGCACAATCAGATATAACCCTATTTCTTCTTTTTTGGAATAAAAATTTCTCAATAAGTCCATGTGATCAATACTTGGATATCTTTCATTCATATATATTAAAACTACAAATCAAACTATGTCAAATCAAAAATGATTTGCATTGATAGTCTGATTATCAATGTGCTTACATAGAATTTATGACAATATTCTTTCTAGGCATGTATTCCTTATTTATTAATTATTATATCCTTATAATCATTATTCCTCATTTAAAATTATCATTTAAATCCATATTTACAAATTAATATATATGTCCTACAAATCCTCTAACTACTTAAGAACCTCCAACGTAGGTCTTAAGGAGGCTTGACGTGAAATTACATAACTAGAACAATGATCAAAAGACCAAAAATAGTCATCCTATATATAAAAATAATCAAGAAAATCTTTAAAACATTAATCAAACTTAACATAACTATAATAATTCCTAAAAACCATCAAAAGTTGATAAGAGTCTCATAAAACAAAGTTTCCTATTCAAAAATTTAAATTTGTATTTTATTAGGAAAATGCCAAATTCAAATTCTAGCCTACCTAATATAACCTAAACACTTTTAAATGATTATAAATTGTGTTATATGATACCTAAATCCTTTATAATAATATAATTTATCTAAATGACTCCTCAAATAACCTAATCAAGCTAAAAATGAACAAAACTAGTCAAAATTTTAAACTTAGAGTGTTTCTCCTAATTTATACTCCCAAGGGAAAGAAATGAGGAATCCATCTATATTTAAATGGTGTTGGATCTCTTATTCTATCATCCAAGTTGAATATTCATGAGGATGATGTTTCCACTTGACCAAATATTGGAAATACTCCCTATTTCTTATCTTCTTAACAATATTCTTGTCCAAGATCATCTCTAAATTCTCCTTATTAACTAATGGAAATTCACTTGCACACTTTTTGAAATAATTTAATTTCTCATCTTAGTGTTTCACACTATCATCACCTTCATTTAATGGATATAGGTCTACAACAATGAAAATGGGAGAGATGCCCACTACATTAGGCAACTCTATGTCATAGACATTATTAAAAAACATCATAACAACATTGCATGGACCTATGTTATTAATTTTGAGCTTTTTATACTCACATTTTAGAAACATATTCTTTCTCAAGTGAGCCAAAACCAAGTTACCAATGTCAAAACTAACTTCTCTTCTTCTCAAATTTGGTTGTTTCTTGTACTTCTCCATCCTTATCTATAGTTGTCTTTTCACCTTTTAATTTACCTATTGCATATCCAAAAAAAAATATTATTATTTAGCAATCATATTCTCCATTTTTATCAAATATATTATATCAAATACTCCTCTTGGATGCATACCATACAAGGCCTGAAATGGACTCATAACAATGCTCCTACTAGAAGAGTCATTGTATGCAAACTCTACCTTTAGGAGTACCAAATCCCATTGTTTGGGATTGTCTCTTCATAAACACCTTAACAAGTTACCTAAGATATTTCTAACCAAATCAATTTTTCCATAAATCTAAGGGTGGTATGCTGAACTAAAATTCAAATTGGTTCCAAACTTCTTCCACAAGGTCCTCCAAAAGTGACCAACAAATTTAGTGTCTCTATCAAATATGATATTGAGTGGAAAACCATATAATCTAATAACCTTCTTGAATAATAATTTTTATATGTGTATAGAATCATTGGTATTCTTAAAAGGTATAAAATGTGCCATTTTAGAAAACTTATCAACTAATACAAAGATAGAATCAAACCCTCTTTGAGATCTAGGCAACCCCATCATAAAATCCATACTAATGGAGTCCTATGGCCTATTTAGGACTATTAAAGGCTGATAAAAACATAAATTTATAATTTTTCCTTTAGAAATTTGATAAAATTTGGATCTTTAGGCATACCTTATTACCTCTACTTGCATTCTTGGCCAAAAATAATGCCTAGTAAGTTGCTCTAATGTCTTTGCAAGTCCAAAATGTCCTAGCATGCTTCCACAATGCTAAACTTTGATCAAGTTATCCCTCATTAAACTATTTAACACACACAAATATATTAATTTAAATAATAATCATGTTGTAATATCTAATCCAACCATGGTTCTTTATTAAAGGTGGTTGGATGTTGACAAGCCTTATAGGCTTCTTGAAAATCTTCATTACTCTCATACAACTCCTTGAGGTAATCAATGCCTACACTCTCAAGCTAAAATTAATTGACTAATAATGCCCTCCTACTCAAAGCATCGGCCACCTTATTAATTTGACATTTATCGTGTTTGATAATAATGGTAAAATTTTGTAAATACTCTATCCATTTCATATGTCTCTAATTGAGCTTCAACTGACTACTGATGAATTGTAGAGCATGGTTATCTATGAATATTAAAAAATATTTAGGCATGAGATAATTCCTCCACTTCCTAAAGTTATGTACAATTTCATAAAACTCAAAATCATAAGATGAATGCTTATTTTTATCATAATTTAGTTTTTCACTAAAGTATGTTATAGGCATGGAATGGCTACTCCACTTGCATTACACTCCACTTGGAATACTTTATTGAAATATATAAGTGCTAATATGGGTTGCTTGGGGATTTTTTTATTCAATAAATGAAATTTTATTTCATCCAAATCAATCCACATAAGAATTTTCTTGTCTCCTCTAATAGTGTCTATGATTGGAGCACAAATTCCATTGAAATTTTTAATGAATTTCTTGTAAAAACTTGTAAGGCCATGAAAAATTCTTACATATCCGAATATCTTTAGATTTGGCCACTCCATGATGTATTTCACAGTATCCTTATCCATATTTAGTACTTCTTAAAATATCATAAAACCAAGGTACAATAATCTATCTTTATGAACACATACTTCTTGACATTGATTAGTAACTTATCCTCTTGTAACCTTATCATAGCCAAATACAAATTATTGATATGTTCTTATTTAATACTAATATATATCAATATTTTATCCAAAATAAAATATAACAAAATTACCTATGAATCACTTAATAAACTTATTCATGATCTTCATGAATGTACTATGTGAATTAGTGAGTCTAAATGGCATGACTAGCCACTCATATTGTCCTTCATTAGTCATAAGGGTTGTTTTCCATTCATTTCCATGCCTAATTCTGATTTGTAGTAGTCACTCTTGAGATAAATCTTAGAGAAGTAGTTTGGACCACTCAAATAATCCATTAAGTTTTTCATTATTGGGAGAAGAAACTTGTAACTTATAGTGATATTGTTATTAAGCTTGAATCAATGTACATCTCCAATCTCCTTCTTTATTACGCACTAACACCATTGAAATTACACACGGGATGATAATCTTCTTGAATAACCCTTTTTCTAATAGTTCTTGAACTTAATTTTTGATCTCTATATTTTTTTGTGGTGTCATCTTATACGAATCCTTACTAGGTAAGCTTTCTCCTATAATAAAGTCAATATGAGGAGTAATTTTTCTTATTCATGGTAGCTCACTAGGTAATTAATCAATTATGATAACATCATACTCCTTGAGTACACATTTCACTTCATGTGGAAATTCATTTAATTTTGTGGTTGTTATGACTATTCTAAACTTGATCACCACTATAAATCCTATCTCTTCTTTCATTGCATTCAAAAACTCTTTTTCATTGACTAACATTACACTTGAACCAAAATTTTAGTCACTATCTTCATCTTTCATAGGCAACAAGGTATGTATTATACCATCCTTCTCTAAAGTGTAGACATTTATTCTTCCATCATGTGATGTCTTCCTATCATATTTTCAAGGCCTTCCAAGGAGTACATGGCACACGTCCATCGACATGATGTCATAAAGAAAATTTTCTTTATAACTTTTAATTTAAAACTTCACCCAACATTTTTCATTAGACAATACTTGATACCCTTTTTTCAGACATGAAACTTTGTAAGGAGTGGGATGAGGCATCCTTTTCAACATTAGTTTATCCACCATCTCAACTAAAACTAATTTATCTATACTACTTAAATTAATGATTACTTTTCAACATTTACCTTGGCACTTATAGGAGGTCTTGAAAAGTGTATTTATTTGTGAAAGTTCCTTCTAGTTAGGTGTCTTGATCATCACCCTTCTCATAAGCCATGATTCACCTACTTTTGTTTCTTTCACATGAAATGGATAACTGGCACTCTCCTTCTCTATTTCTTGAACAATCTAATTTCTATTTTCATCTATATAGTTACTTACTTTTTTTACCTTATGTACACTCCCAAAACCTATATCCTAAAAACTTATTACACTTGAAGTACTTACATGTGAATCCACTGGATCCTCTTTATCTTGATACATATTCACCTTTAAGTAATGACATTCTATCTCTAAATCCACCTATAGGAGTAACGAACTATTGTTATGAAGTGATATCTTTTATTTGGTTTATTTTTGAGTTTTTTATAACTCCTATCTATCCCCTTCTTCTATTACTTATACCTCTTCCATTACTCTCTTGTGTTTGTATTTTATTAAGATTGGCCAACTTTTAATGTAAATTTATAACATTTTTTAAGAGTATTGGGGATAACTAGGCTTAGTTCATCTTACAAGTTGTATCTCAACATTGTAATATTTATAGAAACTTTTTATTTGTCCTCCTATATATGGCTTGATATGATAACCATCTTGTATAACTCTTTTTTATATTATTTGACACTCATTTATTTTTGTTTCAATGTTCGCAACCTTTTGAAAAGATTTATTTTATAGTCACTTGGCAAGAATTTTCCCTTCAACTTTGAGACCATCATTTCCCAATACTTGAAATTTATCTTATCCTTATTTATTTTCTCTTCTTAGATGAAATCCCACCAATGGGATTCATGCCTTTTAATCTTTGTATGAGCATACTTCACTTGCTTCTCTTTTGGAACACTTGAATAGTCAAAGTATTTATCTAGTTATGTAATCCAGTCAATGAGTTATTCTCCATCCATGCTTATTGAATATGTGGGAAGTTACACTTTTGGTTTAGATCCCTATCTCATTACTTCCTTTAGTATTGTTTCTAGACCTTTTTCATCATGGTCTCCAACTTCTTCACCTTCCTCTTCTATCTCTTGAAGTTCTTCATCTCTATCACTATAATCTCTTGTTATAACTCCTTTTGTTTGATTAGCCTCTACTACTACAAGTATATTATAAAAAAAATCCTTATATTTTTAAATTCCTTCAACAAAATTTGAATATTGCCTCTTTTTCCTTTTAGGTGGCATCTTGTCCTTTCACCTTTCAAGCTACCTGACCAAAACTCACTCTACAAGATAACTGACCAATATACAATCAATTAACTTCTCATTATCTAAGAGTGTATAACTTATTATAATCTCCCTCAGGTTTCAAACCTAATTTGATACCAAACTGATGTAGATGAGTTATTCAAAATCATTCAAAACACAATATTTGTTTATTGAACTAACCTCTAATAGCCCTTTTAACACACTCATTTCAATGTTCTAAAAAATATATAAGATTATAGATTAAATAAGTGGATATTTAGATACCCAATATCCTCTTATAACAAAATTAAAAATTTTTAACTCAATCTTTAATGGGAAGGTATTATGTTTTCAAGTTCTTATTTTTAAGGCCTCTGTTTGTAGCCCTTCAAACACAATTTCATGGACTTATTTTCTACCACACAAAGTTTAAAATAAAACAATTGAAATTTTTAGATACTTAATGGGAAAATATCTTTGAATTTTTTTTTAAAAACTCAATATTTATAACTAGCTTACTTTCTTTTGTAAAATATCCAAGAAACCAAAATTTGACCTGTAAACCACACCTACAAAAGCAGGGTATAGACTCGAACTAGCAAAGTTGGAAGATTTGAGTATGGTTAAGTATTTTTTGAGGTATAATTATTATAAAAGGTATTTTTAAATGAAATTTACCTAAATAAACACTTATTTAAAATAATAAAATTATAAATATTCTCAAAAATCTTCACTCACCTTATGAAAATGATGAACTTTTATGCTTAACTATGCATAGCCACCCTATTTATTCTTATTTGGAATAAAAATTTCTCAATAAATACTTTTGATAAATCACTAAATATAATTAATTCCTATATATTACAACTAAAAATCAAAATATACCAAAAAAATGCTTTGAATTAATAGTCTAATTGTTAATGTGCTTACACATAATTAATGACAATCTTCTTTCTTGGCATGTGTTCCTTATTTATTTGTTCTTAGAGAGTTATAATAATTATTATTCCTTTAAAATTATGATTAAAATAAATATTTAAAAATAAATAAATATGTTCTAAAAATCCTCTAACTACTTAATAACCTCCAACATAGGTCTTGAGGAGGATCAAAGTGGAATTACATAACTAAAACAATGATTGAAAGACCAAAAAGAGTCATCCTATAGAACCAAGTCATTAAAAAAATATTTAAAACATTGATAAAAATTAAAATAACTATAAAACTCCTAACAACCCTTAAAATTTTAGAAAATTCACATAAAACAAAGTTTCCTCTTCAAAAAATTTGAATTCGAATTTTGGTAGGAAAATACCAAAATCAAATTATAGCCTACCTAAGCTAACTTTAACATTTGGAAATTATTTTAAAGTGTGTGATATTAAACTTAAAACATTTAGAATAATCTATTAAATCTAAGTGACTCCTCAAACAACCTAATCAATCCAAAAATGAATAAAATAAACTAAAATATTAAGCTTGCAGTGATGCTCCTACATCATACTCCCAAGGGGTAGAAAATGAACTCATGAATTACCATTAATGAGGTCTCCAATTGTATTTCCATGGTATTGTAATCTTATTATGTCATCCAAGTGGCATATTCATGATGATGATGATGATGTTTCCACTTGACCAAATATTGGAAATACTCTCTATTTCTTATCTTCTTAACAATCTTCTTGTCCAAGATCATATCTAACTCCTTATTAGGTAATGTAAAATGACTTGCCCACTCTTGAACTTATGTACCAGATCCTATTTTTGTTTTTAAACTATAATAATATTACTTAAATGGATATAGGTTTTCAACATTGAATATGGTAAATATGCCCACTCTACTAGGCAACTCTATCTCATAAGCATTGTTAAAAAACTTCTTAAGAAATTTTCATGGACCTATCTTCTTCATTTTGAGTTTTTTATACTCACCTTTGGGAAACATATTCTTTCTTAGGTGAGCCAAAACCAAGTCACCAATGTGAAAACTAACTTTTTTTCTTTTGAAATATGCTTATTTCTTGTACTTTTCCACACTTGTCTCTAGTTGTCTTTTCACCATCTCTTGTAGAGCCACAACAAACTACTCTTCTCCATTTTGGTCAAGTCTCTCAGCTAAAATAATCCTCTTGGTTTCATACCATACAAGACCTAAAATTGACTCATACCAATACCTCTATTAAAAGAATCATTATATGCAAACTCTACCTATGGGAGTTCCAAATCCCATTGCTTGGGATTATCTCTTGATAAACACCTCAACAAGTTTCTTAATATATTATTAACCACATTAGTTTTTCCATCAGACTGAGTGTGGTATGATCAACTTAAATTCAAATTGAATCCAAGCTTCTTCCACAAGGTCCTCAAAAAAAGAACAACAAATTTGGTTCCTCTATTGGATATGATATTGAGTGGTAAACCATGTAGTTTAACCTCCTTGAATAATAAGATTTCTATGTGTGTAGCATCATTGGTAGTATTTAAAGGTATAAAATGTGTTATTTTATAAATCTTGTCAGCTACTACAATTATAGAATCAAAATATTTTTGAATTCTAGGCATCCCCATCACAAAATCCATACTAATGGAGTCCCATGGCCTATTTGGGACTAGAAAAAGCTGATACAAACCTACATTTTCACTCTTTCCTTTATCCATTTAACAAACTTTTCATATTTATACATACTTCTTACCTCAACTTACATTCTCATCCAAAAGTAATGCCTAGTAAGTTGTTCCAATGTCTTATCAAGTCCAAAATATTTTTCCATCCCTACACAATGTTTTTCTTTGATTAATTTCTCCCTTTTTAAAATATTTGTCACACACACCTATATTTATTTAAACAATAATCTATATTTTAGAATTTTATCAAACCATTATTATTTGTTCAATGTGATTTGATGTTGATAAGCCTTATAGGCTTCTTGAAAATCTTCATCACTCTCACACAAATCCTTTAGAGAGTCAATACCAATAATATCACATTGAAATTCATTAACTATCAATGCCCTCCTACTCAAAGAATCAAACACCTTATTACTTTGACCTTTCTTGTGATTGACAATAAAGATAAAATTTTGAAAATACTCTATCCATTTCATATGCCTCTTATTGAGTTGGGTCTGACTAGAGATGAATTGTAGATCTTGGGTATCTTTGAAGATTACAAACTCCTTAGGCATGAGATAGTTCCTCAACTTCCTCAAATATTTTACCATTACATACAAATAGAAATCACAAGATGAATACTTATTTTTAACATCATTTAATTTTTAACTAAAGTATGTTATTGGCTTGCCCTGTTGACTTATTACAACCCAAATGGGTACTCCACTTGTATCACACTCCACCTAGAAGACTATCAAAATATGAAGTGTTAGAATGGGCTTCTCATTGACTTTTCTCTTTAATAACTAAAATTTTATTCCATCCAAGTCAGTCCACATGAACTTTTTCTTGTCTCCTCTAATAGTGTCTATGATTGGAGCAAAAATTCCACTAAAATTTCAAATGAATTTCCTATAAAATCTTACAAGGCCATGAAAAATTATTACCTCTCTAGTTGTCTTGGGAGTTGGCCACTCCCTAATGGATTTCACCTTGTCTTTGTCGATATTCAATACTCCTTGAAATATCACAAAACTAAGGTACAACAATTCTATCTTTATGAACACAAACTTCTTGACATTCATTAATAAATTCTCCTATTGTAACCTTCTCATAACCAAATGCAAATGATGGCTATGTCCCTCTTTAATATGAATAGATATTAATATGTCATCCAAATATACTATAACAAATTTACCTATGAAAGGATTAATAACCTCATTCATGATCCTAATGAATGTACTAAGTAAATTTGTGAGGCCAAATGTCATGCCTAGCCACTCATACAACCCTTCATTAGTCTTGAAGGCTATTTTACATTCATCTTCATGATTAATTATTATTTTTTATTAACCACTCTTGATATCAATATTTGAAAAGTAGTCTAAACCAATCAAAAAATCCATCAAGTCTCCAATTCTTGGGAGAGGAATCTTGTACCTTATAGTGATCTTATTGATTTCTCTTTAATTGTTTCACATCCTCCAATATCCTTCATTCTTAGGCACTAACACCATTGACACTACACATGGGCTAAGACTCTCCTTGACCATCCCTTTCTCTAATAGTTCTTGAACTTGTGTTTTGATCTCAACATTTTATTCAGGTGTCATCTTATAGGCACCCTAATTAGGCAAGTTTTCTCTTGGAATGAAGTCATTGTGATGACTAATTTTTCTTATTGGTGGCAGGTCACTAGGTTATTTGTCAAATATGAAATCAACATAGTCCTTGAGTACATATTTCACTTATTGTATCAATGCATTCACCTTTGTGTCTATTATGACTATTGTAGGATTTATAACCATTATAAATCCTATCTCTTATTCTTTCATTTCATTCTCAAACCCTTTTTCACTTACCACCATTACACTTGAACCAGCCTTTTAGTCACCATCTTCTTATTTCATAGGCAACAAGGTATGTATTATATCATCCTTATCCAATGTGTAGACATTTATTCTTCCATCATGTGATGCCTTCCTGTCACATTTTTAAAGCCTTAAAAGGAGCACATGGCACACATCAATTGGCTTGATGTCACAAATAAATTTGTCTTTATAACTCCCAATTTGTAACTCCACCTAAAACTATTCATTAACTACTACTTTCTTCCATTTTTATAGCCATGAAAGTTTGTAGGTAGTGGTATGAGGTAGTCTTTTCAAATTTAGTGTATCCACCATCTCAACTGAAACTTTACAACATTTACCTTATAACTTACATGAGGTCTTGAAAAGATTCTTTCTTTATGCAATTTCCTTCTCTTTAGGTGTATTTATCATAATAAATTATTATCCTACTTATAGTTCTTCCACATGAGATAGAGAACCAACACTCTCCTCTTTTATTACTTGAAAATTTTGATTTATACTTTTGGTCCTATATCTACTTACTTGTTAACCTTTGGGATACTCCTCAAACCTATGTCTTGCAAACTTAACACACTTGAATCACTTACCTATGATTTCACTAGATCGTATTCCTATTGATATATATCCACCTCTAAAGTATGGCCTTATACCTCTAAATCCACCTCTAGGAGTAAAGGATTATTCTTTTGAAGTGATAGCTTCTCCTTGGTTTCTTTATGAGGTATGCATACCTCCTTAATGATGGCTTCTCTTAAAATTTTGCCTCTTCCTCTACTCTATTGTGTTTTTATTCTATTAAGCTTGGATTCAGCTTTCAATGCAAATTGATAGCATTCTTCAAGAGTTTTGGGGCTAAATAGGCTTAGTTCATATTGTAAGTTGTATCTCAAACTTATAAGATATATATCAACCTTTTATTTGTCCTATTATATATGGACTAATCTAATAAACAACTTGTATAACTCTTTCACATATTCTTTGACACTCATTTGTTTTTGTTTTAATGTTTTAAACCTTTTAAAAATATTTATTTCATAGTCACTTAGAAATAATTTTCCCTTCAACTTGGAGACCATCCTGTCCCAAGACTTGATCTTTGTCTTATCCTTGTTTTTCTTTCTTATTGTATTAATTATAACCAAATTAGTGCATTCCATTTCATATTTATATGAATAAAATTCACATGGTTCTCCTCTAGAACACTTTCATAGTGAAAGTATTTATCTAGTTATGTAATCTAATCAATGAGTTCTTCTCCATCCAAGATTACTAAATGTGTGAGAAGTTACACTTTTTGGTTTAAACCCATATTTAATTAATTCCTTTACTATTCTTTCTAGACCTTATTCATCACGATCTCTAACTTCTTCACCTTCCTCTTTTAGCTCTTAAAGTTCTTCCTCACTATCACTGCCATCTCTTGTTATGACTCCCCTTATTTGAGTAGCCTCTACTGATGTAAGTTTAACATAAAAACCAATCCTTATGTTATAAATTTATTTGAACATATTTTGAATATTATATCTATTCCTTTTAGGTGGCATCTTGTCCTTACACCTTTTAACATACTTGACTAAAATTCACTCTATGGGCTAATTGACTAACACACAACCAATTCAATATTGTTATCTATGAGTTTCTACCTTATTTTAATATACCTCAAGTTTCAAACCTACTCTAATACCAAACTAATTTAGAGGAGTTATTAAAAATCATTAAAAAAAACAATCTTTGTTTATTGAGCCAACCTCTGGTAGCCCTCTTGAGGAACTAATTTGAATTTTATGAAAAATTTATAAGATTAGAAACTAATCAAATGGATATTTAAATACATATTATCCTGTTTTAATAATCTTAAAAATTTTAAACTCCAAATCTAAGTGGAAGGTATTCTATTTTCAAGTTTTTGCTTTTTTTGGGACTCTCGTTATATCCCTTCAAACACATTTTTTGGACTTATTTTTAAAAAAATAGATTCTCACATTAAAAAAATTGTAATTTTTACATAAAAACTAAGGTTTTAAATAAAAATACCAAGTTATGGATTCTAACTCTCAATGTAAGTATAAAATCCTAGGTCTTCTCTTAAGCAATTAGGTTTCCTATTAGGTCTCCTAGGCCTAGAATGGTATTTTGCATCTAAGAGGATCCACATGTGACAAAATACAAAAATAGTGTTAAATTAACTTATAAAACAAAAAACCCATAAAATATACCAATTTGAGGCTCTAGTTCACTTCCCTTATACCTAAACCAAGAAATGGCCTCAACTCTTCAAAAAAAAAAATCATAGGACGAATAGGAGGAATTTTGGATTTTAAGGAACAAAATTAATTTTTGTTTGAATATTAAAATGTGAAAATTTATATGAAAAATTAATTAAAAATCATGAATGAAAACTACCTTACTTTGTTTGGTATCCAAGAAACTAAAATCTGACCTGAAGATAACACCTATAAAAGTATAGTACAAGCCTAAACCACCAGAATTGGAAGATTTGAGTATTATTGAGTCTTGTTTGAGGCATAAATATCCAATATGTATTTTTTAATATAATTTACCTGAATAAATTCTTTTTTAACAAAATAAACTTATAAATATCTTAAGAATCTTCACTCACCTTATGAAAATGATGAATTTTTATGCTTGACTGTGCACAGTTAGATATAACCATGTTTATTCTTATTTGTAATAAAATTTTATAAATAAATACATATTATAAATCCATTAAAATATTTAATTCATATATATTTAAAATACAAATCAAAATATGTCATAACAAAAAGGCTTTGCAAGTATAGTTTAATTGTCAATGTGTTTATACAAAAATTATGACAGTCTTCTTTCTTCGCCTTTGTTCCTTCTTTATCCATTGTTGGAGCCTTATAAGAATTATTAATCCTTGAAAATTATTAATTAAATAAATATTTAAAAATCAATATATAAATCCTAAAAATATTATAACTACTCAAGAACATCAAATGTAGGTCTTAAGGAGGCTTAATGTGAAATTACATGACTTAAACAATGACAAAAAAACCAACAAGATTCATCTTATATAAAAAAATAATTAATAAACTATTGAAAAAATTTATAACACTTAAAATAACTATAAAAAATCCTAACAACCATTAATTTTTATAAAAGTCTCATAAAGCAAAGTTTCCTATTCAGAATTTGAATTTTGGCAGGAAAATGCCAAATAACCAACCTAAGCTAACATAAACACTTGGAAATGATTATCAAGTGTGTGATATGACCCCTAAAACATTTATAATAATATAATAAATTTAAATGACTCATAAAAAATCCTAATAAATCAAAAAATGAGCAAAATAAGCCAAGATTTTAAGCTTGGAGTGATGCTCATGTCTAATACTCCCAAGGTGTAGAAAATGAACTCATGAATTGTTATTCATGAGGTATCAAACTATATATATGTGGTTATATATATTATTTTATAATCCAAGTGGCATATTTAGGAGGATGATTTTTCCACTTGATCGAATATTGTAAATACTCTCTGTTTATTATCCTCTTGAGAATTTTGTTGTAGAAGATCACCTCTAACTCTACCTTCTTAGTTTATAGAAACTGATGTGACAACTATTGAACTTATATACCTATTATTCCTAGTGTTTTCACACTATCATCACTTTAATTAAATGGATATAGGTTTTTAACATTGAAAATGGGAGAGATTCCTACTAGACTAGGCAACTCTATCTCATAAGCATTGTTAAAAAAATTCTTAAGAAATTTGCATGGCCCTGTCTTATTCATTTTGAGTTTATTAGAATCACATTTGAGAAATATATTATTTATAAAGTGAGCCAAAACCAAGTCACCAATGTCAAAACTAACTTATTTTCTTCTCAAATTAGGTTATTTCTTTTACATCTCCAAAGTTGTCTCTAGTTATTTTTTCACCTATTCATGTACCTCTTTCATAGCCACAACAAACTCCTCTCCTTCAACACTCCTCTTCTCCATTTTTATAAAATATATTATATAAAATAATCTTATTTGATGCATACAATACAAAACTTGAAATGGAATCATACCAATGATCCTATTTTAAGAGTCAATGTATACAAACTGTCTATGAGAGTACCAAATCCAATTACTTGGGATTGTCTCTTGATATATACCTTAGCAAGTTGTCAAAGTTATTGTTAACCACCTCAGTTTGATCATCAATCTAAGGGTGGTATGTATAACTAAAATTAAAATTATTTCCAACCTCCTTCCATAAGTTACTTAAAAATGACCAACAAATTTTGTGTCTCTATTAGATATGATACTGAGTGGCAAACCATGTAGTCTAACAATATCGTTTAATAAAAGGTTTACCATGTATGTAATGTCATTGGTATCCTTTCAAGGTATAAAATGTTCTATTTTATAAAACCTATTGACTACTACAAAAATATAATTAAAATATCATTGAGTTCTAGGTAGCCCTATCATAAAATCCATACTAATGGAGTCCCATGGCCTACTTGGGACTGGTAAATGCTGATACAAACATGTATTTGAATTTATAAATTTGACATACTTTTCATCTTTCTACATACCTTCTTACCTTTAATTTCATTCTAAGCCAAAATTAATGCCTGATAAGCTACTCCAAAGTCTTGTCAAGTCCAAAATGTCCTACCATTCTTCCATAATACGTCTCTTTGATCAATTTATCCCTCATTGAACTCTTTGAAACCCAATTTTACTCCTTAGAATAATAATCCATCTTTTAACATGTAATACAACCATGGTTATTTATTCAAAGTCATACCTAGCACAATTATTCAATGAATCTAAGATGTATATTTAGATTTGAATATGCACTATATGCAATGGAAAGGTGATTTTGATCCTATGAGTTCCCTATAGGAGATGGGGGGAGAGCATACACATGCTATGATTTTTGTGAAAATAAATAAACAACAAATAATTAGCAAATAATTTGTGAGTGAAGTTTGATTTTTAAGCACCAAATTTAATGTGACATTGTTTGTTACTATCCGCTTGGCTTAAGTGAAAAAAATTGAAAGAATATTTGCATAAAATACCAAAGCAAGACCATCTAGTTTATTTTAAGCCCAAAATGCAAATGTGAAAGATGTGTCCTAAGTTTATTTCAAAACACAAAATTGAAATGTTTAAAATTTAAACATGTGTGTTAAGCACCAACTTTGAAATATTTCTAAGACTTAGCATGTTAGATTCATTTTTAGGCACAAAATACCAAATGTGTGAAATATTAACATGTTAATTTTATACCCAAATTTAAATGTGTAAGATTTGAGTAATTCCTTTTAAAATCCCATAATGAAATGTTTTATTAGTAAAACCAAGAAAATTTGATGTTCAACTCAATCCTTCAACCTACAAATGTTAGATTATAACCCTCTACTTTGAAGCACTTTCTTGGTTGAGTAAATGAGGTTTAGATTTTATCTCTAAAATTTTTTATTTAATTTCACATAGTTCCCATTGTTAGTCATAGATAACCACCGATGGTTTAAGGTAATCATGATGGATGGTTAGTAGGTAACCATCATCAATTGAGAAAAATCATTACTAATGATAAAGGTGTTGGAGTGTTGATAATAATGTCATGGTTATGTCATGGAGGTGTCCTAGTGAGTGGATGAAGTGCCTTGATATCCTAAGTAACAATGAAAAAGTGTGCACAAAGTGTGTAATGTTCTTATCCTAGTGTATTTGAAATTGGCTTGGTTGATCTTCAGAGTTTAACTACTTAGAGATGTTTTAGGGATGAATCTAAATTATTAAGCATGTGTAAAGGGTCTTATCAAAGCCCCATGTTGGTTAGAGTGCTTATGTGCATGAGTGGAATTCATCTAGTTTTTCGTTGTGGTCATCTCAAAAGATAATTCTAGTGGTATAAAATCTAAGTAGTTTGATGATGTTATAATTTCCATGTGTGGATGACGTAGGGGGAGTTGGTCATGTGGTTGTGATCACATTAGTCTCTAGTTATTATGTGATAGAATTCAAGTCATGCATTTAAGTTGGATCAAATATATGAGGGTCTAAAGTTTGATTCTCAAAAAAAAATTCACTAAGTTCCCATTCTTAGCCAAATTTACAAAGGGTTCAATTAGATTTATGTAGGTATGTTGATGATGTTAACATTCACACATGTGTAGGTGTCTAGACAAAACGATCGTATGGGTTTGTTCATTTTTATGCTTAGTTTTTATGAACTAAATTTTAGATCATGTGATGAAGTCCATAAAAATATATGCATGTGTAAAGTTGGGCTCCCAGGTAGTTTGATTATGTTTTCCCATACTTAGCCAAATTTGCATATGGTAAGAAAATTTGGGTAGGCATTTTGATGTAGTTATATTTTACATGTGTGGTAGTTCCAAGAGAATTTGATCATATTGGTTTATTTAGCTTTGAGCCTTATTGATTTGTGATAAATTTTAGATTATGAAATAAATTATGTTAAAAGATATGCATGGATAAATTTAGCCTTCCAGGCAAGTTTTGACATAGTTGGATTTATGGGAGAATAATTTTAGTGAGTTGATTAATGGCATTATATGTCATATGCATGAAGGATTAAAGAGTAGTTTGTTATATGGATGGATTACCCTTTAAAATTTGATTATGTGATCCAAATTATAGATCATTAATCTAAGCACAACAAAATTTATTGAGGTCCAAAGTAGGATTTCTAGGCATATTGTAGTTGGTCAACATACTTAGTCAATTTGCATGATGTTAAAGATCTAGACCTAATGGAGATCTAATAGTTCATAGTATTTCATAATTCCAAATCCAATGGTATGAATAGATTAAAATGGGTCAATGTGTTATTTATTTTTTAAATCTAAAGATTGATCATCTTACATAAGATTTATAGAGTCTGTGTTCCATTATGTCAGGAAGTAGTGAGATGAGAATAAGTGGTTGATGTTTAACATCAAGTAGAGATAAAGATCGAGCTTCTTCCAAGGATTAATAATGAGTAGGTGTTCATACTAATTGATATAAATGGTGTAAATTAAATTCAATAAGTCAAAGTGACTATTGTCTAGCATTTTTAAATCAAGGACAATCTTATAGAGATCGATGGTATACATCGAGTCAAGATTGCAAGATTACACTAGATGAGGTCAATTATTCAATGTTTAATATTTGGGAATTGGTGTAATATGAATTAATGTTTGAATAAAATTGATGGTGCACATTTAATATAAATGTGTAAGGACACGAGATGAGATCATAGTGTTCAAAGTTTAAATGTGACCACTTGTATTTGAATTTGCAAAAGAAAAACCAATGCTTTGTATTTTGGCCATATCTTTCGATCTATACATAATTTTCTCATGGTTTAAAATAAAAATTTATATAGGAATCTAAGGTGAATCAAAATATACATATTTAAATGTATGAAAGTGTGTACAGTCAAATTTATTAAGGTTCAAAGTTGACTATGTTTCATGTTTATTTTGGAAGTGACTTAAGAAGGATAATTAATCTTTTGTTGATGTTGTTTCAATGTTTCTTGATGACTTAGAAATTGGAAAGTGTTTTAGACTCTATGAGGACTATTTTCATGTTGTGATCAATCTATCTTGAGTATGAACAATGCATAATAAGTTAACTATGTGTTTGATCATAATGTTCCTATGTACCAGGTCAGTGTTTGAGCATACACATAGGTGAGAAAATATTTCTATGCTAATTTTAGGATGTCAAAGGGGACATAAGGAGTGGAAACATGTATTTTAAAGTGTTTATATGTTATTTTTTTCTTGATAAAGTGATAAATGGTTGAATAGGTCTCCATGAGACCTATAATAGCTACAAGGGCCTAATTGAAAGGTGTACTTACTTAAGGGTGACCCATAGGTGCTATGGCCAACCTATGAAGATTGGTTTAAGCCATATCTTGATTTAATAAAATCCTTAAGTATTAAGGTAAGTGTAATGGTTGACCAAGAATTTGATATTCATGATTGCACAGTATATAGTGAAATGAAATGAGATGGTTTCTAGACTTTTATTAGGGAAGTGTGATTAGAGTATTCATTAAAGAAAAGAAGAGGAGGGAGAGAGAGAGAGAGAGAGAGAGAGAGAGAGAGAGAGAGAGAGAGAGAGAGAGAGAGAGAGAGAGAGAGAGAGAGAGAGAGAGAGAGAGAGAGAGAGAGAGAGAGAGAGAGAGAGTATTCCCAATGGATGGGTTGATGATCAAATATCATTGGGGCCTAATTGAAAGGTGTACTTACTTAAGGGTGACCCATAGGTGCTATGGCCAACCTATGAAGATTGGTTTAAGCCATATCTTGATTTAATAAAATCCTTAAGTATTAAGGTAAGTGTAATGGTTGACCAAGAAGTTGATATTCATGATTGCACAGTATATAGTGAAATGAAATGAGATGGTTTCTAGACTTTTATTAGGGAAGTGTGATTAGAGTATTCATTAAAGAAAAGAAGAGGAGGGAGAGAGAGAGAGAGAGAGAGAGAGAGAGAGAGAGAGAGAGAGAGAGAGAGAGAGAGAGAGAGAGAGAGAGAGAGAGAGAGAGAGAGAGAGAGAGAGAGAGAGAGAATTCCCAGTGGATGGGTTGATGACTAATTACATCTCAATTTTTTTAGATAACACATCAAGAAAGAATAAGATAAACGCTGAGTCATGGCACAATTCTCAAATTATAACCACTTTTAGGATGAAAGGGGATGTAATCTCCAATGCATTTCAAGCTCCAATGATTCAATGTTTACTAACTTTTAATTGTTTTCTATACACTGATTAGTGATCCAAACAATAAAAACCACTTCATTGTAAAATATCCCAATGATGGAATAGTCGGTTCATGCTCTAGTTTATCCACCCAATAAGACTATGCCCATGACCGACGTCGGTTGCTTCTCTTCACTGTCCTGCTGACGTCAGCTGATCAGACCGACGCCGGTTGCTCTGATGCTTAGTAACCTTCAGCAACCCCTCCAATAGCCTTCTCCGTGTCTGCATCAGTGAAGCTTTTAGCTCCACAACCTAACACTATGGCCAACCTATGAAATTGTCAGGATCTTGCTCCACCAAAAGAGCACAATATGATTACCAAACCAAGCAACTTAATATGCGGAAATTAACCAGATTCACCAAGTAACTAGAATTCAGAATAACACATGATATGAGAGACAATACACAACTTGTATTAACACTTTATACAGAAAAGAATACAATAAAGAAGATGCCACTTCTTCTCCACCACCTTACAGAGGTTTCCCACGCCTCAAGTGAACAGTAAATCTTCTCCCCAAAGCTCTCCCTCTCAGGTCCCAACACCCAACTCAAATACAGAGTTGGTGTTCACCTCCTGTGCTCCACGCACACCACAAGTGCTCCACACACTCAAACAAGTACTCCACGTACTTCAAGTAGATCTCCCATGAACCTGTAACAACCTGCAATTCAACAGACCATACTTATGGAAGGAACTTCCTTGCCTTCCTCTTTGCTCTATCCAAGTACAATAGATCTCATCCAAACAATGATTAGACATCTAATTACAATAATTAGATCCACAGCTCTCAGTCTAAAAATAGATCTAATCATGCAAACACTTGGTTCGTTAGCTAACTTCCCGTAATAAGCTCCCAGTCGAACCACACAGGCGACCGACGTCAGTCCCTGTCTGCCTGGAGGTGACCGACGCCGGCTGACCCATGACCGACGTCGGTTGCTTCTCTTCACTGTCCTGCCGACGTCGGCTAATCAGACCGACACCAGTTGCTCTGACGCTTAGCAACCTTCAGCAACCCCTCCAATATCCTTCTCCGTGTCTGCATCAGTGAAGCTTTTAGCTCCACAACCTAACAATCTCCCACTTGGAGATAAATAGCTGCACTGTACCTATACCTGTACTCTATCTAATCTATTTCCTAGTTTGTATCCCTCTTCAAGCTTAATCCTGAAGACAACCCACCACACATCCCGTGGTGTACCTCCTGTCATCCGAGTACCCTGCCACATCCAAACCTACAAACACATGTAGTGAAGTCCTGACCCTGCATGTATACCTGCTACTAGTCCGTCTCAAATACCTGAGAACCCACTTCCCCGAATTGGCTCCTAACTCTCTGACAGCTCCCACTGCATGGGAATACTCAGGCCTATACCAGACCTCATGTGATTTCAGACACTGTACCTGTCCAGCCCTTAGTGTGCTTCGGCTCTGCATCCTAAACCTTGCCAACACCTGATTCACATCAACTCCCACTTGAGACAAAATCAACCTGTGATCTCCATGCCTCCCATGTCAAAGAATTACGTTGCTCCAAACTCCTCATGACATGACACTGAACTAAT
The DNA here is from genome assembly GCA_037957365.1 of Torreya grandis. Lineage (NCBI taxonomy): Eukaryota > Viridiplantae > Streptophyta > Pinopsida > Cupressales > Taxaceae > Torreya > Torreya grandis. The sequence continues at coordinate 1,343,328 of JARHVA010002433.1, read as the reverse complement.
CTTACCCTTAGCTCAGTAAAACCCTGTATGTATAATCTTGCTAGCAAAACATACCATCCACATACAGCAACAGAATGATGTCGCGACTCATCATCCACCTGGTAAGACAAACCATAGTAGTTACCCTGACATTGACTGAAGCCATGCTTCATCCTCCACCTATCAAAACCTGTACCACTGTCCTGCAGCTCCTCAAGACCATATGCCTTGGTCTTCCGTCTCATGTATCCATTCTCTCTATTCTTCTACTAAGGAATCCATTCGTCTCTGTGCTTTCTCACTGCCGGCAATCCTACCAAAAATGCCTATTTGGTTCTCCTCCAAGGAATCACATCCTCATCCATGCCAAGCTCACACCTGTTTCCTGGATCCTTCCTGCTCTACAATCAGCAACATGTATAAAGAAGAGGAATAATGAATTTGAGGGCCTACTTACGTCTTCAGTCCTCTGTATGGGTGTTTGAGACTCCTTGACAGCATGCTGTCCACCCAAAATCCGTTACAGTGACCGACCTCGGTCACTCCACAGTCTGCATCCGACCGACGTCGGTTCTCATGCGTCTGTCCCTGACTACCGACCCTGTAGACATTGGTATCCCTTCTGCCAATGTCGGTCCTCCTGACTGACATCGGTCTTACCTACTGCTGACATCGGTCCTCCTGACCGACGTCTGTCTTACCTTGCCCGACATCACTGGCTTCGATCTACACATGACCGACATTGGCACCTGTCTGTTTGATGTTGGTTCCCCCTGACCAATGCCGGTACCTGTGTTTGCCTGTGAGTGATGACTTTTTACCCGCGAGCTCCTTTGAATCAAAACCCATGTCCAAACTGCCCTGCTCAGAAGTATCCAGCACCATCCACTGGTTTCTATCTGCCATCTCCTCCAAGTACACCAAGGCTTTCCAGTTCTTAAGCCTGTCAAATATATCTATCTTCCACTTAAGAATATGCATCTCCTTCCTGCTCATGTGACCAATCCTATGAAGCCACGTCTCCGCAACAAAAGAAGAATCAGTAATATAAACAAGTAGATAAAGAGTACCTATTTTCTTACCACCAGCTAATTCAAGTGCATCCACTGTGAGAGTTCTTGTGCATCTCTCATCACCCAAACTTTTTGAAGAAATTAGCCATATCTCCAAACCTGGGACCTGCATGACCTTCATCAACCCTTGTGTGTTGGCCGCCTGCAATTTTAGCTTCACTTCCCCTTTGCCAATTCTTTGGCAAGGCTCACCAGCTCCTCTACCTAGGGCTGCATGGAAAGAGGCAACCGAATCTTTTATCCAAGATTCAACTTTATCCAATAAACCTCCAAAAGCATCCTGTGCAATAACACCTGCTACATCTACTTCTTCAGTTTCTTCATGCTGATCTACTCCCAACCAACAATAATCTTTTACCTACTCTTTCTTTCCATAGGACCGTGGGTGACCATCTATGCTTTTCAACTCTTCCATTCTTAGCTTACTTTCATCTGCCATTGCTCTACTCCCACTCAATCAGAAACCCCTGAGAGTGACCTGTAATCAAAACACACTACCCAGATCTAAACGAATCTGTTAGTATCCCAACCAAAAGCTCTGATACCACTTGTCAGGATCTTGCTCCACCAAAAGAGCACAATATGATTACCAAACCAAGCAACTTAATATGCAGAAATAAACTAGATTCACCAAGTAACTATAATTCAGAATAACACATGATATGAGAGACAATACACAACTTGTATTAACACTTTATACAGAAAAGAATACAATAAAGAAGATGCCACTTCTTCTCCACCACCTCTTCGAAGGCTCGCCACACCTCAAGTGAACAGTAATTCTTCTCCCCAAAGCTCTCCCTCTCAGGTCCCAACACCCAACTCAAATACAGAGTTGGTGTTCACCTCCCGTGCTCCATGCACAACACAAGTGCTCCACGTACTCCACAAGTACTCCACGTACTCCACAAGTACTCAAGGTACTTCAAGTAGATCTCCCATGAACCTGCAACAACCTGCAATTCAACAGACCATACTTATGGAAGGAACTCCCTTGCCTTCCTCTTTGCTCTATCCGAGTACACACCTGTACTCCAAGTAGATCCTGCCTGATACTGCTCCCTATTGTGTTGCTGTCTATATGATCTTGCACACCTGCAAATCAACCCAGTTCTGCACACCTGTGAACCTTGACCTTGCATACACATACACCTGCAGATCAACGATCTTACTTACCATGTAGATATCCTATATAGGCCATGCAACTGTGACCAAGATCCTACACACCTGAAGAATCCTGCTGACTCTCCAAAACCAGCACCTACACCTGGTACTATGGAACTAGGAGGAACACCCTTGCTCACCTCACACACAGAAGGAACAAACGTTGCTCAACTCAAACTAGAACACTTTTCCAATACAACCATGAGTCTATTATATAGATCTCATCCAAACAATGATTAGACATCTAATTACAATAATTAGATCCACAGCTCTCAGTCTAAAAATAGATCTAATCATGTAAACACTTGGTTCATTAGCTAACTACCCGTAATAAGCTCGCAGTCAAACCACATAGGCGACCAACGTCGGTCCCTATCTGCCTGGAGGTGACCGACGCCGGCCGACCCATGACCGATGTCGGTTGCTTCTCTTCACTGTCCTGCCGACATCGGCTGATCAGACTGATGCCAGTTGCTCTGATGCTTAGCAACCTTCAGCAACCCCTCCAATAGCCTTCTCTGTGTCTGCATCAGTGAAGCTTTTAGCTCCACAACCTAACAATCTCCCACTTGGAGATAAACATCTACACTATACCTGTACCTATACTACGTCTAATCTATTTCCTGGTTTGTATCCCTCTTCAAGCTTAATCCTGAAGACAACCCATGACACATCCCGTGGTGTACCTCCTATCATCCAAGTACCCTGCCACATCCAAACCTACAAACACATGTAGTGAAGTCCTGACCCTGCATGTATACCTACTGCTAGTCCCTCTCAAATACCTGAGAACCCACTTCCCCGAATTGGCTCCTAACTCTCTGACAGCTCCCACTACGTGGGAATACTCAGGCCTATACCAGACCTCATGTGATTTTAGACACTGTACCTATCTAGCCCTTAGTGTGCTCTGGCTCTGCATCCTGAACCTCGCCAACACCTGATTCACATCAGCTCCCACTTGAGACAAAATCAACCTGTGATCTCCATGCCTCCCATGTCAAAGAATTTTGCTGCTCCAAACTCCTCATGACATGCCACTGAACTAATCTTACCCTTAGCTTAGCAAAACCCTGTATGTACAATCTTGCTAGCAAAACATACCATCCACATACAGCAACATAATGATGTTGCGACTCATCATCCACTTGGTAAGACAAACCATAGTAGTTACCCTGACATTGACTGAAGCCATGCTTTGTCCTCCACCTGTCAAAACCTATACCACTGTCCTGCAGCTCCTTAAGACCATATGCCTTGGTCTTCTGTCTCACGTATCCGTTCTCTCTATTCTTCTACTAAGGAATCCATTCGTCTCTGTGCTTTCTCACCGCCGGCAATCCTACCAAAAATGCATGTTTGGTTCTCCTCCAAGGAATCACATCCTCATACATGCCAAGCTCACACATGTTTCTTGGATCCTTCCTACTCTACAATTAGCAACATGTATAAAGAAGAGGAACAATGAATTTGAGGTCTTACTTACGTCTTTAGTCCTCTGTATGGGTGTTTGAGACTCCTTGACAGCGTGCTATCCACCCAAAATCCATTACAGTGACCGACCTCAGTCACTCCACAGTCTGCATCTGACCGACGTCAGTTCTCATGTGTCTGTCCCTGACTACCAACCCTATAGACATCGGTGTCCCTTTTGCCGATGTCGGTCCTCCTGACCGACATCGGTCTTACCTACTACCGATGTCAGTCCTCTTGACCAACGTTGGTCTTACCCTGCCCGACATTGCCGGCTTCGGTCTGCACATGACCAACATCAGCACCTATTTGTTCGACGCCAGTTCCTCCTGACTGACGCTGGTACCTGTGTTCACCTATGAGTGATGACTTTTTACCTGTGAGCTCCTTTGAATCAAAACCCATGTCCAAACTGCCCTGCTCAGAAGTATCCAGCACCATCCACTGGTTTCTGTCTGCCATCTCCTCCAAGTACACCAAGGCTTTATAATTCTTAAGCCTCTCAAATATATCTATCTTTCACTTAAGAACATGCATCTCCTTCCTGCTCATGTGACCAAGCCTACGAAGCCACGTCTCTGCAACAAAAGAAGAATCAGTAATATAAACAAGTAGATAAAGAGTACCTATTTTATTACCACCAACTAATTCAAGTGCATCCACTGTGAGAGTTCTTGTGCATCTCTCATCACCCAACCTTTTTGAAGAAATTAGCCATATCTCCAAACCTAGGACCTGCATGACCTTCATCAACCCCTTTGTGTTGGCTGCCTGCAATTTCAGCTTCACTTCCCCTTTGCCAATTCTTTGGCAAGGCTCACCAGCTCCTCTACCTAGGGCTGCATGGAAAGAGGCAACCGAATATTTTATCCAAGATTCAACTTTATCCAAGAAACCTCCAAAATCATCTTGTGTAATAACACCTGCTACATCTGCTTCTTCAGTTTCTTCATGCTGATCTGCTACCAACCAACAATAATCTTTTACCTGCTCTTTCTTTCCATAGGACCGTGGGTGACCATCTGTGCTTTTCAACTCTTCCATTCTTAGCTTACTTTCATCTGCCATTGCTCTACTCCCACTCAATCAGAAACCCTTGAGAGTGACCTGTAATCAAAACACACTACCCAGATCTAAACCAATCTGTTAGTATCCCAACCAAAAGCTCTGATACCACTTGTTAGGATCTTGCTCCACCAAAAGAGCACAATATGATTACCAAACCAAGCAACTTAATATGCGGAAATAAACCAGATTCACCAAGTAACTAGAATTCAGAATAACACATGATATGAGAGACAATACACAACTTGTATTAACACTTTATACAGAAAAGAATACAATAAAGAAGATGCCACTTCTTCTCCACCACCTCTTCAGAGGCTTGCCACACCTCAAGTGAACAGTAATTCTTCTCCCCAAAGCTCTCCCTCTCAGGTCCCAACACCCAACTCAAATACAGAGTTGGTGTTCACCTCCCATGCTCGACGCACAACACAAGTGCTCCACGCACTCCACAAGTACTCCACGTACTCCACAAGTACTCAAGGTACTTCAAGTAGATCTCCCATGAACTTGGAACAACCTGCAATTCAATAGACCATACTTATGGAAGGAACTCCCTTGCCTTCCTCTTTGCTCTATACGAGTACACACCTGTACTCCAAGTAGATCTTACCTGATACTGCTCCCTGTTGTGTTGCTGTCTATATGATCCTGTACACCTGCAAATCAACCTGGTTCTGCACACCTGTGAACCTTGACATTACACACACATACACCTATAGATCAATGATCTTACTTACCATGTAGATCTCCTATATAGGCCATGCAACTATGACCAAGATCCTACACACCTGAAGAATCCTGCTGACTCTCCAAAACCAGCACCTACACCTGGTACTGTGGAACAAGGAGGAACACCCTTACTCACCTCACACACAGAAGGAACAAACTTTGCTCAACTCAAACTAGAACACTTTTCCAATACAACCATGAGTCTATTATATATATCTCATCCAAACAATGATTAGACATCTAATTACAATAATTAGATTTGCATCTCTCAGTCAAAAAATAGATCTAATCATGCAAACACTTGGTTCGTTAGCTAACTACCCATAATAAGCTCGCAGTCAAACCACACAGGCAACCGACATCGGTTGCTTCTCTTCACTATCCTACCGACATCGGCTGATCAGACCGATGCCGGTTGCTCTGATGCTTAGCAACCTTCAGCAACCCCTCCAATAGCCTTCTCCATTTCTGCATCAGTGAAGCTTTTAGCTCCAAAACCTAACACTATGGCCAACCTATGAAGATTGTTTTAAGCCATATCTTGATTTAATAAAATCCTTAAGTATTAAGGTAAGTGTAATGGTTGACCAAGAAGTTGATATTCATGATTGCATAGTATATATTGAAATGAAATGAGATGGTTTCTAGACTTTTATTAGGGAAGTGTGATTAGAGTATTCATTAAAGAAAAGAAGAGGAGGGAGAGAGAGAGAGAGAGAGAGAGAGAGAGAGAGAGAGAGAGAGAGAGAGAGAGAGAGAGAGAGAGAGAGAGAGAGAGAGAGAATTCCCAGTGGATGGGTTGATGATCAAATATCATTGAGGACTATGTGTATGATCTGTAGGTCATATTTATGATGATAGAATATTTTTCTTATAGATTTAATATGAGCAAAGAGGTTTGAGTGTGTTTATGAGGATAGTTTGAATGAAGAAGGAGAAATATTTTGGCTTGCATATGTGAGAAGCATATATGAGATAAAGAGGAAGTTTGTGCATGGGTTAAAAAATTAGAGATCCATCATCAGGTGTTGACTACATTAGTTTTAAGGTAGAGGTGTTCTTTTCAAGGAGGGTCTAAAGGACTTGATCTTCCTTAGGGCAAGTTGATCCTTGTGAAGTAGGTGTTTCACTAAAGTCCTTTAGTATAAAGGAAATGACCAAGGTTTTGTGTCAAAATCACTTGATCATTTTATGGGTAGGGCTCCTTCTGAAACTTTTGTTTCACTAAATTTTGGTCCAAAGGACTTAATCAGTCTCTGGTTTGTAATATCTTATAGTAAAATTATTCCAAGTGTTTACATGATTGAGGGTGGTTTTTAATCCCTAAGAGGGTTTCCCATGTAGATCTTGTGTTGTGTATGTGATCTTGCATTATCTTAATTATTCACTACTATATGATTCATGAATGATTGTATTAAATGCTTAAGTAATTTTAAGGGTTTTGGAAATTGAATTAGATTTTTTGCCACCACTAATTCACCCCCTTAGTGGATTATAACTACAAAAATTGCTATCAAATGTTGTATTTTGGTAAAGGCTTGATAGCTTGAAGGTGATCCAAGGTATAATGGGTAGTCAGAATATGCATGGTGGTTTCTCTACTAAGAAATTACCATTGTTTAATGGATCCAATTATTCTTTTTGGAGTGTTATGACAAGGACACACATTATATCCCTAGGGGTTGATGTATGGAAATCTATTTTGGATGGTTATGTTATTATTGTTATTCTTCCATCTAGTGTTGCAAACAAGAAGCTATTTGAGAACAATTCTAAGATAATAAATTCCATCACTTATGGTCTTATAAATACTGATTTCACCAAAGTAATACATTTCACATCTACCAAGGAAATATGGGATAAATTGAAGACTATTTTTGAAGGATATTCAAAGGTTAAGTTGGCAAAGTCAAAAACTCATCAAAGATAATTTAAGAGTCTCAAGATGAAAGAAGAATATTCTATGGCATCCTTTTTAAAAATAATTGATGAGATTATGAACACCATTAGAGGTCTTGGAGAGAACCTTAAAGATGTTACTATAGTTTAAAAGGTTTTAAGGTCTATATCCCTCAAGTTTGATCCAAAATTATTTGCTATAGAATAAAGTTATGATCTTACTCAATTGAAGATGGATTAATTGTATGGCACTCTTATTGCATATGAGATGAGAGTAAATGATGATATACCACTAAAGAAGGAAGCAAATTTCAAGACTGAAATGAAGCCAAATAAGAAGTTCCAAGGTAAGAAACCCAAGGAGGATGGCATTTTTTATATAGATGAGGATGAACTAATTGCTTTGATTTCAAGGAAATTTAAAACAAGTTCAGGAAAGTATAAGGGTAAAATACCCCTCAAATGCCTTAATTATGGAGAGTTAAGAACTTTTTTGATAATAAGTTCCCTCATAAGTATAATAGGTATGTTGATGAATAGCATGATCAAGGTCATGATGATGGAAAGAGATCATTCAAGTTAAATAAAAAAGGGATTCAGAAGTTTTGACAATAAGAAAAAGTATTTTAAAGACAAGAAGAGTATCTACAATAAAGAAGATTGTAGCTTATTAGATGAGAGTGAAGTTAATGACTTAGAGTATGATCATGAAGATGATGTTCCTATTGAAGATGAATCCTTTTTTATGGCTGAGGAAGGAAGTTTCTCACATCAAATGAAGCCTACTTGGAGTGATTCAAATGATGATTAAGATGAGGTGGACTGTGAAACAAAAATTATGTATGACCTTGAAGAACTAAAGATAGAGAAGAATGTCAATAAGAAGATAAAATATAAACTCAAGGACTATGAAGAGTAATTTAGTATCTTTAAGGCAAGATTATTTGAAGACTCTAGAGAACATGAAGGTGATGTCATGTTTCTAAATTATAAGTTGGAATCTATGTCTATAATTTGAAGAGCTAAAGAAGAAGAATATTCAAGGTATGCTTCTAAGATTGTGTCTTTGAAAGATGAGTTATAGAAGTCTGAAAACAAGGTGAAATCAATTGTCAAGTTTTATAAAATTTATAATGATCTAGATGATCTCCTAAAGAGTCAAAGCCGGTGAGTGATAAAATTGGATTAGGTTTTAATGAAGAGGCCAAATTTGATTCTCAAGTTGACATAAAGGTAAATGAGGGCAAGGTGGATCATCCTTTTGAGATAAATCATTAGGCATGGAATCAAGGTGCTACTAGATTGAATAGAAAATAGATCAAACAATCAAATGCCAAGAGGTATGCAAATTTCAATGGTTACTAATATACTTGTAATAAATCTAGCCATAGGGCTAGAGAATGCAAGAGACATGTTAAAAATGAATTTTATTAGAACTAAGATGGGGGTCATTAGTCAAAATGTGTAAGAAATGTTTAGTGTTTCAACTGTCATGATGTGGAACACTTTGCAAAACATTATCCATCTAAGGTAAGACAAGCCAGTTTCCTTCATTAAATTTTGAGTGCTAAGTTGTTATGACCTAGGACACATTACAAGATTTTATCCAAATATGGAAAGGTATAAAAATATTCTTGCAAAAGTTATGGTGTGTTTGTATTATGAACAAAGAGGTCATATTTCTAGGTTCTAACATCAAAGGCCTACAAGTTAGAATCGGTTCAATCAAGCTCATAAATTGCAAGGGAGAATGAAAGTTAACTCATGGAAACCAAAGGTGAGAAGTATGAATCATGATGATTCTGTAGGTTAGAGTAATTTGAATTCTATGATGGACAATGCTTCAGAAGTTGAAGAGTGCCAAGGGATCTCATTATCTTCTCATGTTGAGAATGAAGAGATCAAGATCAAAGAGAAGACCAAGGTGTTGATTGAGGCTAGTTTTTAAATATGTATGGATCCAAGTGAACATCCTAATGTTGATGATAAAGTTTCATATAAATAACATCAATTATCAGTATCTAGTGATGAGTTTTTAGACTACAAGGTGGATTTTTCAAATGAAAAGGTATGTCACAAATCTATGTTGTCTCTATGTATTGTTAATCCAATCTTAGAGGAAAAGAAAAATTTTGTATTAGATGAGAAAGTTATTTATCTTATGCCTAAAAAGAAGAATAAGAACAATAAAAATAAGTCCTATAGATAAAAGAGGATTCCAATGGTTATCTAGGAGATGTGGGCCAATCCTAGCGTTTCTTTGTTTTAAGACATTGTGGTGAATATGAGGTCTTTATCTATGCTTCTTAAGAGACTCCTTTAAGAAGATAAGAAAGTGTTCTTATGTATAAAACATTTACAGTGTTATAATTGGTGTTTATAATGACATAATGGGTTTGATGGAATGTCAAGAAGTTTTTTATGCTTAGAAAGGTTTGTACACTTATTTATGATGTGTTCTAGATGGTTCTATATCTTAATGATCATATTTGTGCCTTTTGAAGGTTTTTGAGTACTCTCAAGTTTATCTATCTTATTGTAGGTCAAAGTCATGGTATAGGAATTAAAGTTTCATAAAGGTATTAACCCTCAAATATTGGTCCAAAAGTGTGTGGTGATTGTCTCCAGGTGTGTTAGAAATCTTAGAGGTGGACATTAACCAGAAGGAGGTTCGTTGACTCTATTTGTTTTGAGATTCTAGAGTTTTGGGCTATGATATAAAATTGGTTTGCCTTATGAGTTTATATCTAAGTATTATTAATATTTTTAATGAGATAAATGGGTTGTCAAATCAATCTTCATAGAGATTTTTATATTTGTGGTTTTCAATATATTCAAGTTTTTGTCAAAATGAAGACCTAATTGGCTAGTAGGTTTGCGAAGGAATTTTTTTTCATAGGATGATCTTGTTATTAAAAATTAATGTGATTGAGAGGGAATATTATATATATATATATATATATATATATATATATATATATATATATATATATGAATTTTCGGGTCTTGAATGTGTGTCTAATGAAAGTTGTGGGCTCTGTAAGTTCTAGGTAGGGCTATAAGGAGACTAGGCATGCCTAGTGAGAAGAAGAGTGTTTTTGTTAAATTTATCAAAAAGATAAAAGAATGAATGTTTCAAGGTGATTTATAAATATATTTTATAACATGTTTCATAAAATTTTAGTATTATGAAGCTCTATTGGTGGTTATGGAAGTGTCTTGAAGTGAGAAGGCTAGTAAGTCTATATCGTGTTTCTTCATGGTGTGTGGAGATTTGAAGAAGCTCAAGAGGTGAAATGGCTCAAATTTTTTAGGGGGAGTCCCTATAATATATTTATTGGTAAATAAAATAAAATTTAATATTTTTTTTTATTCTATATTCATTACTTGATGTGCTTGTGAAGAAGAGTGTTGGCTTGTTAGAAAAATGAAGGTGTGAAGGCAAGAAGAGATAGGCTCAAGGTAAGGGGGAGTTTGTAATATATTTATAATATGTTATTATAATAATTGGTATTACTTTAATGTCATTAATATTATTTGGTTCCCACTTTGTCATTGTGTCAAAGAGGGATAATGTTCTTACTGTAGGAGTGCTTGAAGAGTAAGAAGGAAGGTGAGGTGTATATTGTTATTGATGGGAGTTGACATCAATGAAAAAGGGGAAGATTATTGGAGAGTTGTAAATAATGTCATAGTGATGTAATTTATGTGTCCTTATGAGTGTATTAAGTGCCATGATATCCTAAGTAATAATTATAAAGTGTGCACAAATTTTATAATGTGCTTATCCTAGTGTGCTTGAAGTTAGATTGGTTGATATTCAGAGTTTGACTATTTAGAGATTTTCAAGGATGAGTATGAATTATTCACCATGTGTAAAGGGTAATATAAAAGTTCCATGTTGGTTAGAGTGATTATTTAAATTATTTTTATTCATCAGTATTTTCATTGTGGTCATACTGGTAGATGGGTCTAGTGGCAGAAAATCTGAGTAGGCAATTTCATGACATCATACCACATGTGGATGAGTTAGGTATATTTGGTCATATGGTTGTGATAAAATTAATTTATAGTTATTATATGATATAATTGAGGTCATTAATAAATTTTTTTTCAAATATATGAGGGTTCAAAGAAGGCTTCTCAAACAGAATTCACTAAGTTCCCATACTTAGCCAAATTTCATATGTGTGGTAGTTTTAGGAGAATTTGATCATATGTGTTTGTTAAGTTTTGAGCCTTGTTGATTTGTAATAAATTTAATATAATGAAATTAAGTGTGTCAAAATATATTCATGGACAAATTTGGTCTTCTAAGTAGGTTTTGACATAGTTGGCTTTGTAGAAGAATAATCTTAGTAAGTAGATTAGCATTATATCTCATATGCATGAAGGTTTAAAGAGTAGTTTTTTACCTAGATGGATTATCCTTTGAAAGATGATTTTGTGCTCCAAATTATATATAATTAATAAAATTAAAAAAAAAATTATTGAGGTATAAATTAGAATTTCTAGGCATATTGCAGCTGGTCCCCATACAGAGTCAATTTGCACGATGCTAAAGATCTAGACCTAGTGGAGATCCAATGGTTCATGAGATTTCATACTTCCAAATACAATGGTGTGTATAGATTAAAATTGGTAAATGTGGTATATATTTATCAAATATAAATATCAAGCATATTACAAAATATCAATGGAGCATGTGTGTTCCATGATGTCAAGAAGTAGAGACATGAGGACAAGTGTTTGATGTTTAATGTTAAACAGAGATACAGATCGAGCTTATTCCAAGGATGAATGGTGAATAGGTGTCCATAATAATTGAAAATAATTGTTCAAATTAAATTGAAGAGGTAAAATTGATTATTTTATATAATTTTTAAATCAAGGACAATCCCATAGAGATCGATAGTGTGCTTTGAGTCAAGATTACAAGACTACACAAGATGAGGTCAACTGATTGATGTTTAACATTTTGTCATTGGCACTTTATGTGTTAAAGTTAGAAGAATAATTATTGCTTGAATTTTATATAAATATTCAAGGACATGAGATGTTAGTATAGTGTACAAATTTTAACTGGGATCATTTGCATTTGAATATTTGAATTTGCAAAGGAAAAACTAGTGCTCTATATTTTGGCCATATATTTTGATCTATATAGAATTTTCTCATGGTGTTAAAAGTTAAATTGTATATGAATCTAAGACATATATATAAATATATATTTAAATTTCTAAAATTATGTACATTCAAATTTATGAAGGTTCAAAGTTGACTGTGTTTTCATGTTTGTTCTGCAAATGACCCAAGAATGATAATTGAGCTTGTGTTGATGTTATTTTAATGTTTCTTGATGACTTAGATATAGGAGAGTGTTTTAGACTCTATGAGAATACTATGTGTGGATTTTTTAGGTTTTATAAATATATCTTAAGTATGAAAAATTCTTAAGAAGTTGACTATGTTTTTTTACCATAATGTTACTATGCACCGGGTTAGTGTTTGAGTTGTTTGAGCATAGGTAGAGGTGAGAAAAGATGTATTTTATCATTTTAAGATTAATAAGGGGAAACAAGGAGTATAACCATGTATTTTAAAGTGGACCTATATTATTATTTTATTTATTAAGTGCTAAAAGGGTGAATAGGTCTCCATAAGACCTATAAAACCTATAAAGGCCTTATTAAAAGGTGTAGTTGCTTAGGGGTGACCCATAGATGCTATAGTCAAACTATCAAGATTGTTTTAAGCCATGTATTGATTTAAGAAAATAATTAAGGGTTAATACAAGTGTAATGGATAACCAAGGATTTGATATTCATAATTTCTCTATATATAGTGAAATCAAATGATATGGTTTTTAGACTTTTATGAGGGAAGTGTGAGTAGAGTATTTGTTGAAGTGAAGAAGAGAAGAGAGTGAGTATGCCCAATGGATGGTTTGATGAGAAGAGATCATTAAGGACTATGTGTATGATTTATAGGTCATATTTTTATGAAAAAATAGTTCTCTTACAAATTGAAAATGAGAAAAGAGGTATGAGTGTGTTTATGAGGATAGTTTGAGTGAATAAGGAGAAAGATTATAGCTTGCCTTTGTGAGAAGCCTATATGAGATAGAGAGGAAATTTGTCTAGTGGTTATAAAATTAGAGATCCATCATTAATTTTTTAATACATAAATTCTAAGGTGGAGGTGTCATTTTCAAGGAGGGTCTAAAGGACTTGATCTTCCCTAGGGGTAGTTGCTCCTTGTGAAACATGTGTTTCACTAAATGCCTTTGGTCTAAAAGACTTTACCGAGGTTTTGGGTCAAAATGACATGACCAGTAGTTGGTATAAAGGACTTGATCATCTTAGGGGTAGGGTTCCTTGTGGATCTTTTATTTCATTAAATTTTTGTCTAGAGGACTTGATCTGTCTCTAGTTTGTAATATCTTATAAGACAAGTAGTACAAGTTTTTTCAAGCTTGAGAGTTGGTTTTATTCCCCAAGAGGGTTTCCTACATATATCTTGTGTTTTTTATATGATATTTCACTATATTTATTATTCATTATTATATGATTTATGAATGATTATATTGAATGCTTAAGTATTTTTAAGGGTTTTAAAAATTGAATTGGATTGTCTGTCACCACTGATTCACCTCCCCTTTTAGTGGATTATACCTCTAATAAAAATAACATCGATGATGAACTATGAACTCAAAGGTAAAACAATAAAAGGTAAATGTGTTAGGTTAGTCATGGTTAGTTTAAAGATTGAGAAAACCTACAAGGTAAACTTAAGTCTAGTGATTTAAAAGCCTTTAAAACCAAGAAATCAAGGATCTAATTAGCAAAAAGTATTAAAATGAAAGATTTATTGATATTTCTCCCCTATAACCTTATCATTAATGGTCTTACAAAATTAGTGGTCGTTGAATAAAACCATTGGTGGTTATGGTCTAACTATCAATGATTGTACTTGATCGCCATTAGTCTCTGTGTAGATATGAGAGATAAAAATAATATCAAATATGGTAAAGAAAGGTTAGAAATGAAATTTTAACAAGATTAAAGCATCTATTTCTCAATTTAAGACCTAAATAATGATCTCTTTGTTATGTGGGGTGGTCATGGTCCCACCAGGCATACCATTTGTGAAAAATGAATTTGACTCAAGAGAGGAGTTTAGTTTAGTGTTAGTTTCAAAAAAAGAAATAAACACACTAAACAATCTAAAATATCTAGGCCTAGATCATGAGGGGAACTTAGTAAGAAAACCAATTGAAAACACAACTAAAATGCAAATAAATGACAAATTTCCTTACCTTCCTTTATTATTCCAAGAGATCTCCTCATTAGCTTGCTTGAATTATGCTGAAAAGGTCTTCATCAATGGCTCTTGGATATCTCCATCTCCTCTTAGCACCATGGTTGGCTTGGCTTGATTTTGACATTATAACACTATGCATTTTCTTTATGAATGAAATCATGCATTATAACTCTACTATGCTCCAACTTCTCTAAATAAAGAGCTATAGGCTTGCTTTTATAGCACTTGAAATGACTTGGAATGAGTAAAATCCTCACCTTGGTTAGCTTAGTTAACCCCAGTAGGGTTAAAATGTATCCAAAATCTCATGATTAACATGGAATAGGTGTGCTTTGAGATATTTTTCATTTAGACAACTCACAAAAGGTAATGATTAGCTTTTTAGGATATTTATCGATATTTGAATTTTCATTTTTGATAATTAATTTATTTATTCATGGATGAATTCAATTAGGATTTGTATTTGATTTATAAGTTAATTAATCTTTGTTAGGAATTTTAAATTTTGTTTGATTTTGATTTAATTTAATGTATGAATATGTTCAATTTAATTAATATATGGGCCAAGTTGATTTATTTTCATGGTTATGAAGACAAATTTGAGACTTTTAGAAATTTTTAGGATAGATGTTTAAATATTGGTAATAATTGATATAAATTTGGGTATGAAGCCATTGATTCCCAATTTTAGATGTATACAATTGGATATTAACAAAACTCATACATATTCTTGATACAATCAATGCCTACACTCTCAACATGAACCTCATTGACTAGAAATGCCTTCCTAGTCAAAGCATTAGCCACCTTATTACTTTGACCTTAATTTTGTTTGATAGTAAAGGTAAATTTTTACAAATACTCTATCCTCTTCATATGCCTCTGATTGAGTTTGGGCTGACTAGTGATGAATTTTAGAGTAAGGTTATTTGTGAATATTAAAAACTCCTTAGGCATGTGATAGTTCCTCTACTTCCTCAAATCCTATACCATTTCATAGAAATCAAAATCATAAGATGAAAATTTATTTTTAGAATCATTTAGTTTTTTAGTAAAAAATGATATAAGCCTAACCTCTTGACTTAGAATAGCCCCAATGGGTACTCCACTTACATCACACTCTACTTGGAAGAATTTATTAAAATTTGGAAGTGATATAATGGGTTGTTCAGTGATCTTTTTCTTAAAGAATTGAAATTTTATTTCATCCAAGTTAGTCCACATGAACTTTTTCTTGTCTCCTCTAATAGAATCTATGATTGGATAACAAATTCCACTAAAATTTCTAACAAATTTCCTATATAAACTTACAAGGACATGAAAAGTTATCACCTCTCCAACTATGTTCAGAGTTAGCCTCTCCATGATGGCTTTCTCCTTGTCCATATCCATTAATATTCCTTGATATATAATAAAACCAAGGTAAAAAATTTATATCTTTGTGAACACACACTTATTGACATTAATTCCTCTTGTAACCTTCTCATAACCAAATGTAAATGATGGAGATGTTCTTATTTACTATGAATATATATCAATATGTTATCTAAATAGACTTAATTATGAATGGATTAAGAACCTCATTCATGAGCCTCATGAATGTAATAAGTGCATTCGTGAGGTCAAATGACATGACCAACCACTAATGTATCCCATCACTAATCTTGAAGGTTGTTTTCCATTCATCTCATTGCCTAATTCTGATTGGGTAGTAGCCACTCTTAACAATAATCTTGGAGAAGTAGTTTGAACCACTCAAACAATCCATAAAGTATTAAATTCTTGGGAGATGAAACCTATACCTTATATTAATATTGATGAATTCTCTTAAATTGGTGCACATCCTAAAATCTCCTTCTTTATAGGGTACTAACACCATTAACACTGCACATGGGCTAAGATTTTCCTTGACTATTCCTTTTTCCAATAGTTATTTAACTTGATTTTTTATCTCAACATTTTATTGAGGTGTCATTTTATAGGCAACTTTATTAGGCAATATTTCTCTAGGAATGAAGTCAATGTGATGACTAATTTTTCTATCAATGCCCTCTTACTGGGTAGTTTATTAACTATGATATCAACATAGTCCTTAAGTACATATTGCACTTCTTGTGACAATTCATTCACCTTTGTGGTTGTTATGAATGATATAGGATTTAAAACCACTACAAATCCTACCTCTTATTATTTCATTTCATTCACAAACTCTTTTTCACTTACCACTATTACACTTGAACTAACCTTTTGGTCACCATCTTCTTCTTTCACATGCAACAAGGTATGGCTTATAACATCCTTATCCAAAGTGTAAACATTTATTATTCCTTCATGTGATGTCCTCTTTTCATATTTCTAAGGCCTTTCAAGGAGTACATGTCACACATCTATTGGCATGATGTCACAAATAAATTTATCTTTATAACTCCCAATTTGAAACTCCACCCAACATTGTTCATTAATCAATACTTGTTGCCCTTTTTTTAGAGATAAAAATTTGTAGGGAGTGGGATGAAGGAGCCTATTCAATTTATTTTTTCCACAATCTTAATTGAAACTAAGTTTTTCATGTTACCTAAATTAGTGAATTCTTTGAAACATTTACATTGGCACTTTTAAGAGATCTTGAAAATCATATTTGTTTGTTCATGTTACTTCTCTTTAGGTGTCTTGATCAACACCCTTCTCATAAGCAATGATTCACCTACTTTTTTATCTTCCACATGAGATGGATAACCAACAATCTCTTCTCTATTTCTTGAACAATCTAATTTCTATTTTTAGTTATATAGCCACTTACTTGTTGACCTTATAGACACTCCCAAAACCTATGTCATATAAAATTATTATACTTGAAGCACTTACCTGTAAAGCCACAAGATCCTCTTCCTCTTGATATATATCCACCTTTAGAGTATGGCTTTCTACCTCTAAGGCCGCCTCTAGGAGTAAAGGATTGTTCTTGTGAATTGATATCTTCTCCTTAGTTTATTTTTGACATATGTCTACCTCCTTGATAACCCCTTTGTCTATAACATCTGCCTCTTCCTCTAATCTATTATGTTTATCTTCTATTAAACATGGATTCAACTTTCAATGCAAATTTATTACATTCTTCAGGAGTATTGGGGATAACTAGGCTTAGCTCATCTTGTAAGTTATATATAAACACTATAAGATATTTAAAAACCTTTTATTTTCCATATTATATATGTCATAATCTGATACCCAACTTGTATAAATATTATATATATATATATATATATATATATATATATATATATATATATATATATATATATATATATATATATATATATATATATATATATATATATATATACACTCATTTCTTTTTGTTTTAATGTTTACAACCTGTTGAAAAGATTTGTTTCATAGTCACTAGGCAAGAATTATATCTTTATACTTGGAGACCATCCTACCTCAAGAATTCATCTTTGTCTTACCTCTATTTATTATATATTATTAGATGAAATCCCACCAAATTTATGTATGCCCTTTCATCTTTGTATGATAAAACTTCACCTAGTTCTCCTCTAGAACACTTTCATAGTCAAAGTATTTATCTAGTTTTGCAATCCAATCAATGAGTTCTTATCCATCCAATATTATTGAATATATGGGAAGTTCCACTTTTATTTTATACCCTTGTTTCATTATTTCCTTTTGTATTCTTTATTGACCTTGTTCATCATGGTCTCTAACTTATGCCTTCCTCTTCTAGCTCTTGGTGTTCCTCCTCTCTATCATTATCATCTCCTATTTTGAATCCCCTTATTTGAGTATCATCTACTGATATAAGTCTATCATAAAAAAATAATACTTAGGTTCTATAATTCCTCTAATATAATTTGAATTTTGGCTCTGTTCCTTCTAGGTGGCATCTTCTCCTTACACCTTTCAACCTACCTAACCAAAACTTACTCTATAGGCTAACTAACAAACACACAATCAATTCACTCTTGTTATATACGAGTGTATACATTTTTATAATATCAATTATGTGTAAAAACTAATTTTATACCAAACTAATTCAAATGACGTAGTCAAAATCATTCAAAACATAATCTTTGTTTATTGAGCCAACCTCTAGTATCCCTCTTGAGGCATTAACTTCAATGTTTTGACAAATATACAAGTTATTAGATCAAATAAATTGATATTTGGATATCTAACATCCTCCTTTAATAAAATTAAAAAATTGATACTCCACTTCTAAGTGTAAGGTATTTTGTTTTCAAGTTCTTGCTTTTTTATGCCTCTCCTTATAGCCCTTGAACACAAATTTATGGACTTTTTTGACCAAATAGAGTTTCACATTAAAAAAATACTTTTTAGATACCCATTAAATGTTTACATCAGAATACCAAGTTTTGGATTCTAAATCTTAGTGAAAGTATAAAATCACATGTCTTCTCTCAAGCAATTAGGTCTCCTAGGCCTAGAATGGTATTTTGGCTCTAAGAAGATCCACACATGACAAAAGTCAAAACTAGTGTTTGATTAACCTATAAAATGGAAAACCCATAAACTCTAACAATTTTAAGTCTTTGGTTTACTTTCCTTATACGTAAAGTAAGGAATGGATTCAACTCTTCAACAAGTCTTTCTTACAAGGTAAGCAGGAGTAATTTTGAATTTTAAGAAAAAAATGGAGTTTTGTTTGATGATTCCAATGGGAAAAGGCTGATGAAAAATTTATAAACACTCAATAATGATAACTACCTTACTTTTTCTGGTAAAATATCAAAGAAACCAAAATCTAACAATTAGATAACACCTACAAAAGTAGGTTACAAGCCTGAACTAGCAGAGTTGGAATATTTGAGTATGGTTGAGTCTTGTTTTAGGTATCAGGATTTATAAAATTAGTTTTAAATATGATTTACCTGAATCAATACTTCTTGAATAAAATAAACTTATAAATATCTCAAGAATCACTCACCTTATGAAAATGATGAACTTTTATGCTTGACTATGCACAATCAGACATAACCCTATTTATTCTTATTTGAAATAATAATTTCACAATAAATACATGTGATAAATCCCTCAATATATTTAATTTTTATATATTACAACTAAAAATCAAAAGATGCCAATCCAAAAAATATTTGCATTGATAGTTTAATTGTCAATGTGCTTACACAGAATTTATGACAATGTTATTTCTTGTCCTATGTTTCTTTTTTATCCATTATTGGATCATTATAATACTTATTAATACTTTAAAATTATTATTTAAATACATTTTTACAAATCAATATATGTTTCTTACAAATGTTCTAACTATTCAAGAACCCCCAACATAGGTCTTGAGGAGGCTTGAAGTGAAATTACATAACTAGAACAATGACCAAAAGGATAAAAAGAGTCATCCTATAGAAAAAAATCATTAATAAAATATTTAAAACATTTATAAAACTTAACATAACTATAAAAACTCCTAAAAACTATTAAAATTTTATAAAAGTCTCATAAAGTAAAATTTCCTATTCAAAAGTTTGAATTTGAATTTTAGTGGGAAAATGCCTAATTCAAATTATAGCATACCTAAGTTAACCTAAACACTTGGAAATGATTCTCAATTGTGTGATATTAACCCTATAACCTTTTTAAAAATCTAAATGGATCCTCAAATAGCCTAATCAATCCAAAAATGAATAAAACAAGCCAAAATTTCAAGCTTGGAGTGATGCTCGTGGATCAGTAAAGTTTGAGGTTGTTGGTATTGATGATTTCATCATTATTAATTTATAATTTAACTATTTTAAATTATCCTTTTATGATAAATTTCATTATTATTTGATTTAATTTAATTTTTACATGTGTAAATATCATTTTACTTGGTGTTACCATTTTTTACATTGCCATTGATTGAGTTGTAATTACTTGGAGACTATTATATTCTTATTGATATTATCATTTTTCATCATTTTGGATTCTTATATTTTCATTGAATCCATGCTTGTCAAATTTGACAGTCTATTCAGTCATTTATTGATCATGTATTTTAGTAGTTGTTTTGTTTGTTGACATCTTATTTCATTTCACATTTCTCTTAGTATTGTTTGACTTAACACTTCCAAACAACCATATTTGGTTGCAGACTATTATAGAAACATCTTAACTATTCTTTGTTTAAGGCCTGTACACTAATGTTTGAGAATGTTTTTTAGACCTTGATTTGTTTATTTGGGTGGCATATTTGATAAGCCAAGTTTATCTTAGGGGCATATTTTAGGTTATTCAACTCACATGGGGTTATTGGTAATTAGTTGATTTGTGTTTTATTGAGGCAAATGACATAGGGGTCATGGAATTGGATTGAGTTACCATGTAATGGGGGTATATTTTCTTCTTTAGGTTTTTAGGTTTTATTATGTTTCATTTAGACTCAGTCTTGGAGAAGCTCAAAGCTTTGGCTAAACTCTATCAAAAATTTTGGCATGGAGGCCAAGGGCAATGCAATATAGTTTCACATGATGCTTTTTAGGATATGTAATTTTAGTTTGATGCATTTATCTTGACTTTCATATAGGATTTGTGGAGAGTTATCTAGGGTTTGTTCTTGTATTTATTGTTTGACTAGTTTGTTTGAAAGGATATGGAATTTTAGTGTTGGTTTTGCATAAAAATTAGAGGATGGAAGAGAAGATAAAATATTATATGGTTAAATTCCATCAACCAAGTAAGTTATTTTTTAAAAATTATTTGTTGATTTTGAAAATTTATTTATGAATGAAAATATTGTAACAACCCCATTATATTTTATTAGAATATAATAGTTTTAAAATAAAATTACATATATTCATCATACAGATTTCACCATGAGAAATATAATTAGTAATGTTTAACTAAAGACATTAATTTAGTTAACCAATAGGTTTATAGCTAATCCACTTAGCTAAGGATTACCATGAATAGATGTAAAAATTATGAATAATACTGAATAACCAATAAATTCTACATCTAATCATAAATGAAATATTACAAATTTAGCCATGGTTGATACAACATTATAGACACTATTGTATAAGTATAATTTCTAAATATTATAGTTTTTAAAAATACATAATAATATCACAAATATTAAAACATAATACAAAGCTCCACATAGCAGAGTCTCCATGACTCAAGTATAAATCTTTAATATTAAGTGTTATCCCTAGCATAGTACTCTAACTAGGAGGGAGAGCATCATCTGAGCACTTTTACACACCAAACATGGACCATATATCCCATGTACTATCTCTCCAATAGGGGGGTTGACCTTC
Source organism: Torreya grandis (assembly GCA_037957365.1). Taxonomy (NCBI): domain Eukaryota; kingdom Viridiplantae; phylum Streptophyta; class Pinopsida; order Cupressales; family Taxaceae; genus Torreya; species Torreya grandis. The sequence goes on along the minus strand of JARHVA010002433.1, from coordinate 1,321,322 downwards.
CTTCATGGATGGGTAGATAATGATGGTGTAGGAATTCAAAGTAACAAAACAAAATCCATGTGTTGAAGATATCTAATACGAAATTTGTATCATAAAGAAATCTATTCTAACATGATATTACACATATATGAAAACTTTATCAACTTATGAAATGATAATGTTTTGTTAAAATAATACTTTGGCTAATTTTTTCAATAATTAATTAGCTTTACAATCTATTAAATTCATACACACTACTCAATCGTATTACATCTCATATTGCATTGATGGTGCTAATTAAAAGATTGAAATCCATTCACTACTTATTTAGTGTCATGAATGTGATATTTGGTAAAAATATATAATAATATAAAAACCAATAAATTCATTCAAAATATTTTCTTTTAGCTCATAAAAATATGCTAAATATAGAAATATCAAATACATCCATTTAGTCGATCACATGAAATGCAATGAATCCATAACATCTAGTTTATTACAAAAATAATAAGCATAATAAAAAATAGTCCTCAATATAACATACCATCTGGATAATGACCATATAAAAAACTACCAGTTACCCAAATCATAAAGTAACTTATAATGTTATTTCATCCCTGAAATAGTCATTATAACATAGGATTATATGTCTGTTTATACTCCACATATAAAACAAAAGCTAGTCCAAAACATATTAATATGATATGTATTTAAACTCATAAATACATAATTTAATGATTTAAACATTATTAAGATGTATACAAGTACCTAATTTCACACTTGTTTACATAATATAGGTGAATACATGTATGTGTGTGTATACATAAATAGTGTAAACATTTCCAAATTTAATAAATAGCCAATCAATGTTTAACTTATACCATTTATATGTATATTTTTTTAGAATTCACAAGTATGAATTTAATAAAGTATAAATAATTCATTTTATACAACACACCCTAATATGACATCTAATATCATTTATCTTAGATTATTCTATATGCTCTAAGAATACATGCAGCTAATAAATAAAATCCCCATAACCCCTTTTATAAACTAGATAAATCCCATATACTTGTATAACTATAAACACACACAATTTCATGTGATTCACATAATACACACAACCAACTTATTTATACTACATCATTTTAATCAAATAAAACATTTCAATTTATTTAAATTGACATGTAAATTAAAAGCATATGATCAAATACATACACCCAATCATTTATACCCAACTCATATCTTCTAATATAACAACTCAATTTTGGCCATATAAACTCTTTTATGCACAATAAAATAAAAACACATACCCAATCATATTATCAACTATGAAAAGCTTTTTTTCAAATTATAAACTAATCTGAATATGTAATAACAATAAATAGTCAACATAAACAATTATTTAATTCACATGAAGTGAATACAATGAAATCTTAACTGTTATATCTTCATTAAACTTCCTATGCATATATCTATGCATACAATCAAGTACAAAAACAAACCATTCACTCATCCATCTACCTGTACCCAGGTTTATGGATTTTAACTATTTTTTCACCATATTCAAATATAAACAAATATGTAGGTTATGGGATTCACAATAGAATCCTTAATGAATACTATGATCTATGTTTTTAAAATGAACATAATTTGTTTTAAAAATGAATCATCAAAATCCTTTTGAAACTAACACTTCGAGTTTATTTATACATTCATCCTATAACTGATCATACATATAGCTACCATCAAAAGCCCTACATTTCCTAATACTAGTGTATTTATAAATTTATATATAAAAATGTTTGTGTGTGTCTACTACACAGTCCATTTTATGTAAATAACCCTTAATTTTAATCCCAAAAATCCAAATAGGTTTACACAATTGAGCCCTCATACAATTCCACAATTTCAATCTAATTTATCATATAACCCAATGAATATATACCAAATTAGTTTGACAACAAACTAGTTTAAGCCAAATCAAATATACCCATCAAGAATAATCATGATTAAATAGATGTTTTCAAATTGAAAGATGAGTTTAAGATAGATCTAAATCATAGCTTAAAACAACCATGGCCATTTTCTATAGCTCTACCTAATCCCATCAGGGTACCCTAGGTTGGATGTAGGGTTTTATGGAGGCTGAGCCTTCTTCAAGGTCTTAAATACAACCCATTTATACAATGTTTCAAATAATGAAAAACCCATTAACCAGTTCAATTTCAAAATCCATCAATCATTATACACATAAATTTAAGTAAAAAATTGACCTATGAATATGATTATACTAAGGAACCTAAATATATTCCTTCTTCCTTCAATCATTCACACCTTCTTCTCCTTTTGTCTCTTACTCTCTATATGTTGTGTGCTTTATCTATTCTCACCACCCACCTTCTCCTTTCTTTTATCCTTCTCCATTAACTTACTGACCCATTTCTCATCCATTAATAGATGATTAAATTGATTGAAAGTTTATGTATACAAATATAGCTCAATAGAACTCTAAATATGCAGTAGTACTACCACCATATAGTCCATAACCAAAATTTCATCATGGTTTTTTGAAAATGATGTTAACCCAAAGTCAATGGGTGATTATAAATCCTAATCATATTGAGAATTCCAAAAGAATCAATAAAATAGTCATCTTAGAATATATATAAAATATGCATGACATTGAATTAACACAATTCCCTCATTGACTTCACAAACTGACCGACCACACTAAATAAACTATATTTATAACAACCTATGTTTATTCCATGCAAAGTTAAATATCAACTAGATAATAATTGTTATATTTCCATGCAAAGTTGGCTATCAATTAAATAAAATAATGACTATATAGGATGGGAAATGCTAATATGTATTGCAAAGACTATTATTTAATGTTACCAAGCCATCCAAAATAAACACTTTGAAAAAACAATGGTTTTCCTTAATCATTTAATAAATATAATAAATGTCTAATGAATTATAAATATTAAAACTTTGATCAATATTTAATCAAATACAAAGACATTTTAAAACAATGTTATCGATATCTTTTGGCATTAGGTTATACATATATTATAATAATAATATTTAATTATTATTACTTTAATATTTACTTATTATAGTAATGTATACATAACATCATATCATTAGACTACATATCCATACCCAATAAGGTAGTAAAATAATTAAAAATATATATGAATTCACTCATTCAACAAAACAATTAAATCATATAATATAATCTATGTACATTCAAAAAATTAGTGAAATCACTCAAACAAATCAACATGATAATCAACAACAATAAAGATCACACTATAAATTATATTAATAATCACCTGAAGGAAAAGTAACAAAAAAATACTACGTTATCTATCTCAAACAATTAATTATGAAACATCATATACTATGTGGTGTGTGCAAGGGTTTATGTTTTCATTCTCTGTTGTCCTCCAATGTCTCCATCTAAACCACCTTCTCCGATGATGGTTTCCCTCTATCACACTCTAGGAGAAGAATTTTTCATGCATCCATCTCATAAAAATGAATGTATTTAACCTGAAACATCATTATATCCATAAAATAATATTTTATAATTAACAAACATGATCATAATGTATAGAATGTAAATTTTTTACTAACTCATAAAAACCAATCATGTAATTTAAGCAATACATAACTATCAGATAATCGATATATGACATAAAGCTTAATCAAATATTAGTTAATCAACTAATCAACCATAATAATCCATGGATCAAATAAGTTATTTAGCTTAGAGATAAATTAGGATGTGACATCCTTCCCCCTAAAGCTAGTCATCATGTTGATGACATTAATTCAAACACAAATTATTAATTGAAAACATTATTTAGTAGAAAATATTCATAAAATGTAATAATAAATCAAGCAAAAAAATGTGTAAACAACCTATAAAACTCATCATAGTCCTCCTAAGTGACACTATCTTCAAAATATTGGTCCCACTAGACCTTGCACTATGATACCTCTATTACACAAACTAAATTTATGAGTGTTAATTATTCTAATTGATTCTACCATGACCACCCTGAGTTATAGAATCTACAAAGAATTCCAATCCAACACATGTGAAGGATAAACAACATAATTTTTAAGATAAGACACATGGAAGATAGTATGCAAAAGAGATAGAGATGATAGAAATGCAATCCTATACACTATAGGATTGACCATTTCTAAAATCTTGAAGGGTCCCACATATCTCAATGAAAGTTTCACTAACTTACCAAATTTAACCAAACATTTTTTAGGTTTAACCCATAAAAACACTTTATCACCAATAAAAAACTACCCAGTTATTCTCTTTAGATCATCATAATTTTTTTCTATCATTGGCCATGACAAACCTATGCTTGATTGTCTTGACTTATTCTACCATTTATGAAACATCTTAGGTCCAAAGACTACCTTGTATTTTACCCTATCCCAATTTATTGGTGCTCTACATCTCCTTCCATATAATGCCTCAAAAGGAGCTATCTTCAATTTTGATTGGTTTGAGTTGTTGTAAGAAAACTTGACTAATGTATGTTACTCCTCCCACTTGTATTGCTGATTCATGCAATACATACAAATGATATCTTCTAAAACTTATTTAACTCACTCTATCTGTGTATCAATCTGTAGGTGATAAGTAGTTATGAAGTTCAATTACATACATAGAGTTAAATTTAGAGTTAACCAAAATCTATAATTCATCCTTAAATCTTAATCCAAAATGATCTTCTTTGGAAAACCATGAAATCAATACACTTACTTCATGAATCTCTTCATAAGTATAGGTGCATCATCTATTAAATTACCTAGTAGGAAGTTGGCTACCTTCATTATTTTGTCAACTACAACCAATATCATGTCATGTCTATTTCATGATAAAGATAAACCTTGGATGAAGTCCATACTAATCATTTACCACTTTTATTTTGGTATATTATGTGGATATAACAATGCATCTAGATGCACAGGTTTAGATTTCACATGCTAATATTCCAAATAAAGAGACACAAAATATATTGTATCTCTCTTGATTTCTTTACCAGAAATAGAGTGGTATAATCTTAGCCATGATCTTAGATATTCATAGACATCTTGAATATGGGGCATTGTGAAATTCCTTTAGCACTATGATCTTTAGATTCTCTCTACCAGGTACACACATCCTACCATTATACCACAAAATACCATCAGTCTCAATCTTGATTCTGATTATTCTTATAAAATATATTTTAATTTGATCATAGAATTCATCTCTTGGTGAGAATTTGATTACTTGATCTTGAAAATTATTCTTGATAGTATCCATGACTACTATGTACATCTTACAGCTTAGAGCATTAACTACTCTATTATCATTGCCTTTGATATAGTAATATTAAAATCATAATAAAAAAATAACTCTAACCATAATCTTTGATGAGCATTCAAGTTCATTTGGGTGATGTAATTGAGTCCTAAGTTATGAGTCTTAAGCTCAAACAATTTTCCTAATAGATAATGCCTCTAAACTTGAAAATCATGCAAAATTGTCACAAGTCCTAGGTCATAAGGGGCATAATTAACCTCATATGTATTTAGTTTTCTAGACTCATAGGCTACCATTGAGCCATCCTACATAATAACTCCTCCAATTCTATCTCCAGATGCATCAGTGATCACTGATTGTTGACCATTAGGATTACAAACTCTCAACACTGGTGCTGGAGTAAGCCTCCTTTATAGTTTTTGAAATGCTACTTCACACTTATCCAACCATATGAAACTTTACTTCTTATGTTGAAGAGAGGTAATTGGATTATTTATCTTAGCTAAATTTAGAATGAATTTCTTGTAATAGAATTCTAATCCCATGAAACTTCTTATATCATTCACATTATTTGGCATCAGACACTCCATTATGGCTCTTATCTTTGTTGGATCCACTAAAATACTATTTGTAAAGATAATATGTCTTAGATACCACACATTATTTTTAAAAAATGCACACTTATACAACTTTGCATACAACATGTGCTTCCACAAATATTGCAAGACTAATTTTAGATGCTGCAAGTGCTCTTCTTCATCCTTATAATAAATGAATATGTCATTTAGAAAGACCAAAAATATGATCTAAGTAAACTCTAAACACATTGTTCATAACATTCATAAATGCTACTAGAGCATTTATCAATCTAAATGGTAACACTATGAGCTTAGCCCATATCAAGTCTTGAATGTTATTTTTAGAATATCCTATTCATGGATTCTCAAATAATGATACCCTTATCTAATAAAAATCTTATAAAAGACTTTTTCTCCTTGTATTTATTAAAGAGATCATCAACATGTGGAAAAAAATACCTGTTCTTGATCATTGCTTTATTTAACATCTTGTAATCTATACAAAGGAGAAGAGTACCATCCTTCTTCTTGATGAAGACAGCTATTGCACCCCATGGTGACACACTTGGTTGAATCATCCATTTTTATGAAAACTCATGAATTTATGCCTTTAACTCAACCAATTTAGTGGTTGTAATTTTATACAGTGCCTTAGAATATAGTTCTGATCTAGGTATGATATCAATCAAGAAATCAAACTCACTCTTAGGTGGAAATCCTGGTAATTGTTTTTGAAACACATCATGGAAGTTTATTAGAAAAGGATAATATTTGATAGATGATTACTTATATTAATCCATATATTTTATTTTAATGATAAATGCCTAAAATCCCTTTGATTGATCTTTTAATGTTGAATTGTAGAAATCTACCTTAGCTTCAACTCCCTTTTCTTGCCCTAATGTTGTGTCTAATTTATAAAATCATATTGACACTCAGAATTTAAAAAATATTCAACCATGTATTTATTATTTTCAATCAATTTGACTCCTAGGATCAAATCATATGATCCCAGTAGTGCTACAAAAATATCTACACTATAGCGAACTCAGACAACCTAATCTTTGCTTTGACTAAACACTTGCTAACTTTGACCTTTGAATCATTCCCATATGGTACTAGCCATGCATTTTACATAAATTTAGACTTTATATAAAATTTAATAATAATTATATGAGCAATGAAACATTTTTAAAATCTTGTGTTAATCAAAATAGAAATTAGATGATTAAACAAAATACCTGATAGTTCTATGGGCAAATCTTGATACTCAACCTATCAATTATCAATAGCTACATGAATCTACTATTAGAATGTACCTTACTAAGAAGTTGAAACCTTTTTTTGGATTTTTCCTAAGGACATTCTTGATCAAAATGGTCACCTCTACAAATGAAGCAACATTTAATTGGTCCTTTCTTTTTAGACTATTAGTTTCCCTTGACACCATCCCTTAAACCATTACTAGGTTTTTTATTCCCTAAACCTATATTAAAATTTGAATATTAATTATTGAATTGACCCTTGGATTTTCCACTCTTTTGCTTCTTATTATTTTTTTTTAAATTTGGTTTGAAACTTCCAAAATTCTTTTTGAACTTAAATCTGACTTGAGCAAGAGATTTTAATTTCTTTTCTTACTTAACTACCTTCATGAACACCTAATCCATGGTAGATGGACCATGCACATCTACTTCACAACTAATTTATTATTTAATCCCATGATGAATTTACTGATTTTGAACCTCTCATTTTCTTGATACTAAGTTACATACTTAAGGAGCTTGGTGAATTGGTCCTAGTATTCATTAACTGATAAATCCTATTACTTAAGATTCTAAAAATCCATAATATTTTTATTGAAGTATAATTATGGAAGCCATCATGACATAAATAATATAAAAAACTATTACTAAGTGGTGGTTGGGTCAAGGTTCATCTTGAGCTTCTTGTCATCCCACTAACTTGTTTCTTCATTAGTAAGATGATAAAATCCCTAGACTACTTTTGTGACTTCATAATAATTATGAATATCAAAATACTTCTCCATTTATATCATCCATGCTTCATTTCCATATCTAACAAATTTACATCAAACTTGGGTGGATTTACCTTTTTTCATGTCACATGCTAACTCTAAAGCTATTCAAGCTCTCACATCCTATGAAACTTCCTCATGCCTCTGCTCTTGAATATGTTCCTAGTCATCAAGATGTTCTTCAGGTTCCTCTTAAGCATTTTAATTTTCATGGCCATGTACTTCCTACTCCAGGGCCACAATTTGGTCCCTAGTCTCTTGCATGGTTGTAATGATTTAGTCCAAATTTGTAGCTTGATTGATAGTAAATTAATTTGGATCAAAATGGGGTTTGGTATTTAAAATACCCTCACCTTCTTGTTTAATGCACACCATTTTTCTTCCTTCTTATCAAGAGAATAAATTTGCATTAGCAGACACATTAGGTACTAGAGTTTGAGCCTCAGCTATAATACCATAATGTAACTATCCTAGTAGATTTTATTGGAATATAGTAATTTAAAAAAAAATTAATTAGAACTATTCATCATACTTATTTCACCATCAAAAATATAATTAGTGATATATAGCTAACTTCATTAATTTAGTTAACCAATAGGTTTATAGTTAATCCACTTAGCTAAGAATCACCATGAATAGATATAACAATCATGAACAATATTGAATAACCAATAAATACTACATCTAATCATAAATGAACAATTATAAATTTAACCATGATTGATATAACATTAAAACCACTATTATATAAGTATAATGTATAAATGTTAAATTTTTCAGAAATACATAATAATGTATTAGATATTAAAACATATACAAAAGTCCATGGAGCAGAGTCTCCATGACTCAAGTATCAATCTACAATCTCAACTATAGTTCTTAGTATAATACTCTAGCTAGGAGGGAGAGCATCATCTGAGCACTTTTCCACACCAACCACGGACCATATATCCCTCACATCATCTCCCAAACAATGGGATGGCCTTCACTTCACAAATAGGTAGATAATGATGGTATGAGAATCCAGAGTAAAAACCCACAACCTATGTGTTAAAGATATCTAATAGATAATGTGTATCATAAAGAAATATATTCTAACATGATATTGCACAAATATGAAAACTATATCAACATATGAAATGATAATGTCTAATTAAAACATAAATTTGGCCAAAGTTTATAATAATTAATTATTTATATGATATGGAAAATTCATACACACCACTAAATCAGATTACACCTCATCTTACATTGATGACACTAATTAAGCTAGTGAAATCCATCCACTACTTATTTGGGATTATAAAAGCAAGGTTTGGTAAAAATATATAATAATATAAAAACCAATAGATGCATTAAAAATATTTCCCTTAAAAATATGCTATGTACAAAAGTATCAATGCATTCATTTAGTCTATCAAATGAAATGCAATGAACCCATAACATCTAGTTTATTACAAAATAATAAATAGAATAAAAAATAGTCCTCAATATAAAATACCATTTGGGTAATGATAATATCAAAAACTCCTAGTTACCCAAATTACAAAGTAACTTATAATTATATTTCATCCCCAAAATAATCATTATAACATAGGCTTATATATTTGTTCATACTCCACATAAAATACAAAATCCAATCCAAAACATATTAATATGCTTTGTATTTAAACTCATAAATACATTATTTAATGCTTTAAACTATATATATATATATATATATATATATATATATATATATATATATATATAGACACACACACACACACACACACACACACACACACACACTTGTGAATCATAAGAAAAAGATACATAAAATGGTATAAGTTAAACATTGATTGACTATGAAAGAATCAATGTTTAACTTATACCATTTATATGTATCTTTTTCTTATGATTCACAAGTGTGTGTATATATATATATATATATATATATATATAACTTGAGCTGAGTATAGATAGTTGGGTGTATGTATTTTATCATATGCTTTTAATTTAAATGTAAATTTAAATATATTAAAATGTTGTATTTGATTAAAAGGATTTAGTATAAATAAGTTGGCTATGTTTATAGTGAAAATCACATGAAATTGTATGTGTTTATAGTTATATAATTATATGGGATTTATCTAATTTATAAAAGGGGTTATGGGGCTTTTTTTTGTTAGCTGGATGTATACTTAGAGTATAAAAAATAATCTATGATAAATGATAGTGTATGTCATCTTAAGGTTTATTGTATATAATGAAATATTTATACTGTATTAAATTTGTACTTGTGAATTATAAGAAAAAGATACATATAAATGGTATAAGTTAAACATTGATTGACTATGAAAGTAAGTACTTGTACGTATGTATGTATGTATGTATATATATATATATACACACACACACACACACACACACACACACACACACACACACACACACACACACACACACACACACACACACACACACACACACACACACACACACATATACATACAAGTACTTACTTTCATAGTCAATCAATGATTAACTTATACCATTTATATGTATCTTTTTCTTATAATTCACAAGTACAAATTTAATATAGTATAAATATTTCATTATATAGAGTAATCCTTAAGATGACATACACTATCACCTATCATAGATTATTTTGTATACTCTAAGTATACATCCAGCTAACAAACAAAAGCCCCATAACCCCTTTTATAAATTAGATAAATCCCATATAATTATATAACTATAAACACATACAATTTCATGTGATTTTCACTATAAACATACCCAACTTATTTACACTAAATCCTTTTAATCAAATACAACTTTTTAATATATTTAAATTTACATTTAAATTAAAAGCATATGATCAAATACATACACCCAACTATCTATACTCAGCTAAAGTTTTCTAATATAACAATTTAGTTTTGGCCATATAAACACTATCATGCACAATAAAATAAAAATGCATACCTAGTCATATTATCAACTATGTAAATATCTTTTTTAAATTATAAACTAGTCTAAATATGTAACAATAATACATAGTCAAGCTAAACAATTGTGTTATTCACGTAAAGTGAAAATAATGAAATCTTAGTTTTTATATCCTCATTAACCTTCATGTACATATATCTATGCATACAACCAAGTGTAAAAACAAACCACTCACTCATCCACCTACCCATACCCAGGTTTATGGCTTCTAACTATTTTTCTACCATATCCAAATATAATCAAATATGTAGGTTATAGGATTCAAAATAGAATCCTTAATGAATACTACGATCTGAGTTTTTAAAATTAAAAGAATTCATTTCAAAACTAAAGAATCAAAATCCTTTCAAAACTAACACTTTGAGTTTATTTATACAAGCATCCTATAACTAGTCATACATACAACTACCATTGAAATCCCTAGGTTTTCAAATACCAATATATGTATGTATGTATGTATGTATGTATGTATGTATGCATGCATGAATACATGCATTAATGTATTTATGTATACCTTATCAGTTCAACCTAAGTATATACATATATACATACATCTCTATGTGTGTGTGTAATACATAATCCATTTTGTATAAATAAACTTACTTTTAAACCCAAAAAGTCCAAATAGATTTACATAATTGAGTCCTCATACAATCCCATAATTTCAATCTAATTTGTTAAATACCTCAATTAATATATACCAAACCGGGTTAACAACAAACTAATTTGAGCCAAATCAAACATATCGATCAAGAATAAGTGTGATTGAACACATGTTTCTGAATTGAAAGAGATGTTTAAGATAGAGATCAACTGTTAAGCACAAAATATACTGAGAGGGGGGGTGAATCAGTATATCATATATCTTATTAAAACTTTCCCTTTATCAAATTCCACTTAATCAAACATTCAATACATGCAATAAAACTCAAACAATAAACATCACATAAGATAGAGAGAGACACCAGATATAACATGGAAACCCAATGTGGGAAAAACCACAGAGAACAATCTCAAGTATATTCATGAGAAATAACCCATAGGAGCACCATACCCCTTTGCTGAGTACCAACCCAGCTACAATTCATGAGCACCAACCCACAGGAGCTTCAAACCCCTTTGCCATGCACCAACCTAGCAACTATTCATGAGCACCAACCCACAGGAGCACTAACCCCTTTGCCGAGTACCAATCCATCAACAATTCATGAGCACCAACCCATATTAGCACCAACCCCTTTGTGTATACCACACACCTATCTCTCAATGTTGTTATCTCAACAAATGATAGTTCAATATGACATCTCTTTCCTCTCTATCACCTTTGCTCTTCTAAGCTAGATATAACAAATACTATTCATCTCTCACAATTGCTCTTCTAAGCTAGATATTACAATATCAAATCAACCTCTTTCTTTCATATTACAAATGGATTCTCAAGCCTTTATTTATAGCTTTCCAAATGACCTTTGGTCTTCCCCCTTTGTGACCCTTCAATCCTCATGGAAAATGGCACCAATCTTTAATGAATCTTCATATTCAAGCATTTGAAAAGTCATGTGGTGACCCTTCATGACCAAAAACGTCCTTCCCATTTTTGTCCTCATCTTGGTGACTTTTCAAATTCCTCAAAGTGTCCCTTCATGAGAAATTGCACCCTTACTCTTTTGTCTTCACTTGGTGACTCTTGGTATTCCCCAAGATGACTCTTCATGGGAAAATGCATCCCATTCTTCTTTTGTCTTTACCCCATGGCTCTTTGACTTTTCCATGGGCCCTTCTTTTGTCTCATATGCAACCAAAAATATATTCATTAATATTAAATAAATATTAACTCATATTAGCCAAGATATATTTATTACAAACAACATTAAATGCAATGGGGCCTTTATCACCAATAATACCAAACTTTTGACATCAATGACAATATTTCCAACAATCTCCCCCTTTGTCATTGATGGCAACCTCAATCCTAAAACTTCCACATCTTGTCACTTGCACATGCTATCATCTAAAAACATATAGTAACTCCCCCTTACTGTAGCAACCTGTACCTATTCCCTGTGCCTATTTTCTACACCTATACCTATACATGTACCTATTATTCTCCCCCTTTGACATTAATGGGAAAGGGCCTACTTGGAGTTAACACATAGCTCCCCCTCAACTGATGTTGAATTATCAATGGTAGGAAGTAAAAGAAATTACTCCCAACTCCTCTCGCCGATCTTTGATTGTATCCTTTGATCGTGCCTTTAAGAAGATATTTGACAATACATACACATTGTTCCCTATCCTTTGAGCATCTACAATCAACTCATTTGAATCTTTTCTTCTAATCTCACAACCTTATTTATGAAACTTTAATGTATATCCTTGATCACATATTTGACTAACACTCAACAGATTATGCTTAAGACCTTTTACATACAAAACATTTTTAGTCTTAGTTCTACCATAATCGAAACTCAAAGTACCTTTTTTGGCTATCCTTGCAGTGGTTTTATCTCCAAATCTCACTGTACCACCATTGATCTTCTTTAAAGATATGAATTTACTCTTATCTCCTGTCATATGCCTCAAACATCTACTATCAATTAACCATGGCTCATTTTTACCTTTTACATGCAGGGCTGTCTGAACCATCATAGAATCTTCATGTTGTTTCTTCTACCATGTACATGTCTGAACCTTCTACCTAATGAATGGAGCTTTGAGATTCTGATCCTTCTTCTTGATGAATGGAGCTTTCAGATTCTGATCCTTCTTCTTGATGAATGGACCTTTGAAGCTCTAATCCTTCTTGACTGATGCAAACACACTTTTACAATACGGAGCTATGTGTTTGAAGTTGTTGCACTTGTAGCATACTATGGTCTCTTCATCAAAGCTTGATAGAGGAGAAAAAGAGTTGTGGCTTCTACTTGACTCTACTTGACTTTCCTTCTCCTTATTTCTAAAATTGTTAGCTCTTTTTCTACATTCTAATTTCTTATGACCATATCCATTACAATAAAATCAATAGCCATAAAAATAAGACCTGGCTGTATATCTCTGACTTGATTGCCTTTTGTAGCTTTGTTCCTTCTAGCCTTTTCTATTTGGAATGTCCTCTGTATTCTTCACTTCTCCCCTTTTTGTTTCTTCTTGTGTAAGAGCTTCAGCATATCTATTTTTATTTTCAAAATTGATCCCCATCTTATCTAAATATGCTTTTTGACTTTTTGATATCTTATTCAGCATGTTAGTGTTATCTTCAAATTTTGAATCATTGACTACTTTATCACGGACTGCTTTCTTAATATCTTCTTTTAAAGAGGAAATTTCAATAACATACCTTTGACATTCTTTTCTTGCTATTTCCAACTGTGCTATGAGGTCTTCTTCATTCTTCTTGGCTTATTCAAAGTGTGCTTGTAGATCTTCAATCATTTCCTTTGACTCTTATTCATTTTTCTCAATCTGGTGCTTTAATCTTTGATTCTTCTTCTGAACAGCTTCTAACTCTTCTAAGGCACAAATGAGCTCTCCTTCCATAGTCACTTCAACTTCTTCCTCTTCTTCTTCTTGATCACCTTCATGTATGGCCACAAATAGAATCTCTTCTTCTTTTGAATCACTGACTCCACTATCTTCGCATAAACTAGGATCCTTAGAATACGAACTTTTCTTCTCAAAACCCTTCTTAGATTTGCCTTTAAAATTTTTATTGTATGTAGGCTTTTCTTCTTCTTCATCATTAACCTTATTTTGGAATCTAGCTTTAAAAATTCCAATCTTTCCACATTTAAAACATTTAAAAGGTAATTTTCCTTGATATTTATCTGTTCCTCTTTTTGGCTTGCAAATGAAAAGTGCTCCATTGTCATCTTCATCATCACTAGAACTATCACTTGATTCTTGAATCTTAGCTTTCTCCTTTTTTGATGTCTTGAAAGCCACTTCTCTCTTTGAGGGTTTATCTTGTTCTTTCCGCATCTCATATGCTGTGAGAATACCATGAAGCTCATCCATCTTTATCATGGCTAAATTTATAATCTCCTCAATTGCCGAAACCTTTGCATCATATCTCATTGGAGGAGATCTCAAAACCTTTTGCACCACCGTTGACTCATCCAACATTTCTATAAGACCTTAAATCTAATTTATGACTTGATCAACTTGCAAAAGATAACTTGCTATATTTTCTTCTTCTTCCATCTTCAAACTTTCAAACTGCCTTCTAAAAGTCTGCAGCTTAGCTTGCTGAACCTTTCCATCACCTTTGTAAATATTCTCATGTTTTACCCAAGTTTCATGGCAGATTTACATTGCATAACTTTAACAAATTTATATTCACATAAACCACATAAAATAGCATTTAAAACTTTAACATTACATTCACTTACCTTCTTTTCTACTGGATTAATTGTAGATGTCTATGGCTCTTCATATTCCTCCACCACTGCTTTCCATATGTCGAATTCAAGGGCCATCAAATAAACCTTCATTCTCATGCTTCAAAAAGCATAATTTGGTCCATCAAACAAAGGTGCCTTATTTATATAAAATCCTTGATATGACCCAGCCATGGTGCTTTCCCAATCTACCTTCAAGCTAACTTTTAAAAAAGGAACCTGCTTTGATACCAATTGTTAAGCATGGAATATACTGAGAGGGGGTTGAATTAATATATCATATATCTTATTAAAACTTTCCCTTTATCAAATTCCACTTAATCAAATATTCAAGATATGCAATAAAACTCAAATAATAAACATCACACAAGATAGAGAGAGACACTAGATATAACATGGAAACCCAATGTGGGAAAAACCACAGAGAACAATCTCAAGTATATTCGTGAAAAACAACCCACAGGAGAACCATACCCCTTTGCCAAGTACTAACATAGCTACAATTCATGAGCACCAACCCACAGGAGCTTTAAACCCCTTTGCCGAGCACCAACCCAACAACTATTCATGAGCACCAACCCACATGAGCACCAACCCCTTTGTCAAAAATTCATGAGCACCAACCCACTTTGTGTATACCACACACCTATCTCTCAATGTTGCTATCTCAACAAATGATAGTTCAATACAACATCTCTTTCCTCTCTCTCACCTTTGCTCTTCTAAGCTAGATATAACAGAATACTATTTCATCTCTCACAATTGCTCTTCTAAGCTAGATATTACAATATCACATCAACTTCTTTCTTTCATATTACAAATGGCTTCTCAAGCCTTTATTTATATCTTTCCAAATGACCTTTGACCTTCCCCCTTTGTGACCCTTCAATCCTCATGGAAAATGGCACCAATCTTGGATGACCCTTCATACTCAAGCCTTTGAAAATTCATGTGGTGACCCTTCATGACCAAAAATGTCCTTCCCACTTTTGTCCTCATCTTGGTGACTTTTCATATTCCTCAAAGTGTCCCTTCATGATAAATTGTGCCCTTACTCTTTTGTCTTCACTTGGTGACTCTTGGTATTCCCCAAGATGACTCTTCATGGGAAAATGTGTCCCATCCTTCTTTTGTCTTTACCCCTTGGCTCTTCGACTTCTCCATGGGCCCTTCTTTTGTCTCATATGCAACCAAAAATATATTCATTAATATTAAATAAATATTAACTCATATTAGCCATGATATATATAATATAAACAACATTAAATGCAATGGGGCCTTTATCACCAATAATACTAGACCTTTGACATCAATGACAATATTTCCAACAATCTCCCCCTTTGTCATTGATGGAAACCTCAATCTTAAAACTACCACATCCTGTCACCTACACATACTATCATCTAAAAACATAGAATAACTCCCCCTTACTGTAGCAACTTGTACTTATTCCCTATACCTATTTTTTGAACCTATCCCTATACATGTACTTATTATTCTCCCCCTTTGACATCAATGGCAAAGGGCATACCTAGAGCTAACACTTAGCTCACCCTTAACTAATGTTGAATCATCAATGGCAGGAAGTAATACAAACTACTCCCAACTCCTCTCACTGATCTTTGAATGTATCCTTTGATCATGCCTTTGAGAAGATATCTAATAATACATACACATTGTTCCCTATCCTTTGAGCATCTACAATCAACTCATTTGAATCTTTTCTTCTAATCTCACAACCTTATTTATGAAACTTTAATGTATATCCTTGATGACATATTTGACTAACACTCAACAGATTATGCTTAAGACCTTCTACATACAAAACATTTTTAGTCTTAGTTTTACCATAATCCAAACTCCAAGTACCTTTTCTAGCTATCTTGGTAGTGGTTTTATCTCTGAATCTCACTGTACCACCATTGATCTTCTTTAGAGATATGAATTTACTTTTATCTCCTATCATATGCCTCGAACATCCACTATCAATTAACCATGGCTGATCTTTACCTTTTTCATGCAGGGTTGTCTAAACCATCATAGAATCTTCATGTTGTTTCTTCTGTAATGTACATGTATGAACCTTCTCCCTGATGAATGGATCTTTGAGATTCTGATCCTTCTTCTTGATGAATGGAGCTTTGAAGCTCTGATCCTTCTTAACTGACTCGAACACACTTCTACAATACCGAGCTATGTGTTCGAAGTTGTTGCACTTGTAACATACTATGGTCTCTTCATCAAAGCTTGATAGAGGAGCAAAAGAGTTGTGGCTTTTGCTTGACTCTACTTGAATTTCCTTCTCCTTATTTCTAAAATTGTTAGTTCTTTTTC
The DNA here is from genome assembly GCA_037957365.1 of Torreya grandis. Classification (NCBI taxonomy): domain Eukaryota; kingdom Viridiplantae; phylum Streptophyta; class Pinopsida; order Cupressales; family Taxaceae; genus Torreya; species Torreya grandis. Next base: position 1,303,649 of record JARHVA010002433.1, on the reverse strand, counting down.
TACATTCTAATTTATTGTGACCATATCTATTACAATAATAATAATAGCCATAAAGATAAGACTTGTCTATATATCTCTGACCTAATTGCCTTTTGTAGCTTTGTTCTTTCCAGCCTTCTCTATTTGGAATGTCCTCTATATTCTTCACTTTTCCCCTTTTTGTTTCCTCTTGTGTAAGATCTTCAACATAGATATTTTTATTTTAAAAAATAATCCCTATCTTATCTAAATATGCTTTTTGATCCAAAACATAGAAGTTTTGGTTGATAAATATCACAATAACATAGAAATAACACAATAACAATGAATTCTCTGAGAAGAGATGTAGTATTACTCAAAATCACAATACAGAAATATGCTTATCTCTGGGAAGAGATGTCTGTCTTAACATTTTGGGTTACCTCTTCTTTTATACAAAATTTGAAAGCATGGAAAGGATGTGTAAGGTCACCAATCTCGAGGGAGATTAAGTGGTATGACTTCCAATATTTAAAACAATACATAATTTGAGGAATTACTATTTTTAGACAGCACTATTAAAATTAAAATTTGAGGCACTTCCGTTGGAGTTTTTGGGGTCAAAATTCATTGAGCAAAGCTCAATGCCATTTCACAATGTTCCCCTCATTCTTAGCTTTCCAACGGTTCAAACGGCGAGTCAATTGGAGCTACGGTGTAAAAGTTATGGCTCCCGAAAGTTCCGTCATCAATTGGGGTGGAACTGTCACCCGAATTGTCGCCTGAATTGATGCCTAGATCACTTTTTGACTTTCCAATATCTTATTCAGCATGTTAGTGCTATCTTCAAATTTTGAATCACTAACTACTTTATCACTGACTACTTTCTTAATATCTTCTTTTAAAAAGGCAATTTCAATAACATATCTTTGACATTATTTTCTTGCTATTTCCAACTATGCTGTGAGATCTTCTTCATTCTTCTTGGCTTCTTCAAAGTGTGCTTGTAGATCTTCAATCATTTCCTTTAACTCTTATTCATTTTTCTCGATCTAGCGCTTTAATCTTTGATTCTTATTTTGAATAGGTTCTAACTCTTCTAAGACACAAATGAGCTCCCCTTCCATATTCACTTCCGCTTCCTCCTCCTCTTCTTCTTAATCACCTTCATGTATGGTCATGAATATAATCTCTTCTTCTTCTAAATCACTAACTCCACTATCTTCCCCTAAACTAGGATCCTTAGAATATAAGATTTTCTTCTCAAAACCCTTCTTAGATTTTCCTTTGAAATTCTTCTTATATGTAGGCTTTTCTTATTCATCATCATTAACCTTATCTAGGCATCTAGCTAAAAAATGTCCAATCTTTCCACAATTAAAACATTTAAAAGGTAATTGTTCTTGATATTTACTTGTTCCTCATTTTAGCTTGCGAATGAAAAGTGCTCCATTGTCATCTTCATCATCACTAGAACTATCACTTGATTCTTGAATCTTAGCTTTCTCCTTCTTTGATATCTTGAAAGCCACTTCTCTCTTTGAGGGTTTATCTTATTCTATCCACATCTCATATGCCGTGAGAATACCATGAAGCTCATCCATCTTTAGCTTGGCTAAATTCTTCATCTCCTAAATTGCTAAAACCCTTGCATCATATCTCATTAGTAGAGATCTCAAAACCTTTTGCACCACCGTTGACTCATTAAACATTTCTCCAAGACCTTGAATCTAATTTATGACTTGATCAACTCGCAAAAGATAACTTGCTATATCTTCTTCTTCTTCCATCCTCAAACTTTCAAACTACCTTCTAAAAGTCTATAGCTTAGCTTGTTGAACCTTTCCATCACCTTTGTAAATATTCTAAAGTTTTTCCCAAGTTTCATGAGCATATTTACATTGTATAACTTTAACAAATTCAGATTCACATAAACAACATAGAATAACATTTAAAGCTTTAGCATTACATTCACTTGCCTTCTTTTCTACTGGAGTAATTGTAGATTTCTGTGGCTCTTCATATTCCTCCACCACTACTTTCCATATGTCGAATGCAAGGGCCATCAAATAAACCTTCATTCTCATGCTCCAAAAAGCATAATTTGTTCCATCAAACAAAGGTGCCTTATTTATATAAAATCTTTCCTGTGACCCAGCCATCATGCTTTCCTGATCTACCTTCAAGCTATAAAACTTTTCAAAAAGGAACCTGCTTTGATACCAATTGTTAAGCACAGAATATACTGAGAGGGGGGGTAAATCAGTATATCATATATATTATTAAAACTTTCCCTTTATCAAATTCCACTTAATCAAACATTCAAGATATGCAATAAAACTCAAAAATTAAATATCACATAAGATAGAGAGAGACACCAAATATAACGTGGAAACCCAATGTGGGAAAAACCACAAAAAACAATCTAAAGTATATTCATGAGAATCAACCCACAAGAGCACCATACCCCTTTGTTGAGTACCAACCCAGCCGCAATTTGTGAGCACAAACCCACAGGAGCTTCAAACCCCTTTGCCAAGCACCAACCCAACAACTATTCATGAGCACCAACCCATAAGAGCACCAACCCCTTTGTTGAGTACCAACCCATCAACAATTCATGAGCACCAACCCATAGGAGCACCAACCCCTTTGTGTATACCACACACCTATCTCTAAATGTTTCTATCTCAATAAATGATAGTTCAATACAACATCTCTTTCCTCTCTCTCACCTTTTCTCTTCTAAGCTAGATATAACAAATACTATTTATCTCTCACAATTGCTCTTCTAAGCTAGATATTACAATATAAAATCAACCTCTTTCTTTCATATTACAAATGGCTTCTCAAGCCTTTATTTATATCTTTCCATATGACCTTTGGCCTTCTCCCTTTGTGAACCTTCAATCCTCATGCAAAATGGCAACAATCTTGGATGACCCTTCATATTCAAGCCTTTGAAAATTCATGTGGTTACACTTCATGACCAAAAACGTCCTTCCCACTTTTTTCCTCATCTTGGTGACTTTTCGTATTCCTCAAAGTGTCCCTTCATGATAAATTATGTCCTTACTCTTTTGTCTTCACTTAGTGACTCTTGGTATTGCCCAAGATGACTCTTCATGGGAAAATGCATCCCATCCTTCTTTTGTCTTTACCCCGTGGCTCTTCGACTTCTCCATGGGCCCTTCTTTTGTCTCATATGCAACCAAAAATATATTCATTAATATTAAATAAATATTAACTCATATTAGCTAATATTTATTTATTACAAACAACATTAAATGCAATGGGGCCTTTATCACCAATAATACTAGACCTTTGACATTAATGACAATATTTCCAACACAATCATAGCCTAAAACAACCATGGCCATTTTTTATGGCTCCATCTAATCCCCTCAAGTTACCCTAGGTTAGATATAGGGTTCTATGGAGGCTGAGCCTTCCATAGGGCCCTACATACATCCCATTTATACAACATTTTTAACAATAAAAAATCTTATAACTAGTCCAATTCTAAAATCCATTAATAATTACACACACAAAAATTTAAGTACAAATCAAACTTGTGAATATGATTATACCAAGGAAGCCAAATATATTATCTTATTTTACTCATTCACACCTTCTTTTCCTTCTATTTCTTACTTTTTGTATGTTGTGTGTTGTTTCTATGCTCATATCCCACCTTACCCTTTATTTTATACCTCTCCATTAACTTACACTCCCCCCTTCTCTTCTATTAAAGGATGATTAAATTGACTAAAAATTATGTATACAAAAATATCTCAACAGAACTCCCAGTATGTAATAGTCTACCACCATGCAACCCATAACCAAAATTCCATCATGATTTTCATAAAATGATGTTAACCCAAATTCAATGGGTGATTAAAAAGACTAATCATCTTGAGACTTCCAAAATAATCATTTTATAATCTATATAAAATATGCATGACATTCACTTAACATAATTCCCTCATCGACTTCATAAACTGATTGACCAAATCAAATATACAACAACTACAATAACTTACAATTATTCCATGTAAATTCTAATATCAACTAGATAATAACCATTATATTTCCATGCAAATTTGGCTATCAACTAAATAAAATAATTAATATATAGTATGGGTAATGATAATATATATTTCAAAGACTATTGTTTAATGTTACCAAGCCATCCACAACAAACACTTTGAAAATACAATGATTTTCCTTAATCATTTAATAAATATAATCAATGTCTAATGAATCTAAAGATTAAACCTTTGATCAACATTTAATCAAATACAAAGACATTTTAAAATAATTATATTGATATCTTTTGACATTAGGATATACATATATTATAATAATAATCTTTATTTATTATTAATTTAATCTTATAGAGAAAATAATAATAATGAAATCCATATGTACTTATTATACTAATGCATACATATCATCATATTATTATACTACACATCCATACCTAATAAGGAAATAAGATAAGTAAAAACATATACAAATTCACTCATTCAACTAAATAATTACATCATATGAGATAAGCTATGCACGATAACAAAATTAGTGAAATCACTCAAACAAATCAACATGATCATCAACAGCAATCAAGATCACACTATAAAGTATATTAACAATTATCTAAAGGAAAAGTAACATAAACATGTTACACTATCTATTTCAAATAATTAATTATGAAACATGATATACTATGTGGTGTGTGCAAGGGTTTATGGGTTCATTCTCTTTCATCCCCTAATGTCTCCATCTAAACCACCCTCTTTGATGATGCTCTCCATTTATTTATAGTTGGTTTAATAGCTTGGTTGGGTTATCTTAATTGAGTTATTGTTATTTTAAAATATATTATGGCTATTTTTGGGCTATAAGTGAATGTGGGTTTTTTATTTAAAAAACCCTAACATGGGTATAATTGGGTTTAATAAATAATGTTTAGAAAAAAACAAACTAATGGTTATTTCAAACCGTGGTCAAAATGGGGGTAATGACATATGGAGTCCCCATAAGGGTTCAAAATTATTATAGGGTTTGTGGAAAATAAATGAATTATTATTATTTTAATATTTCTAAATTATTATTTGACTTTTGTTGTATTATTTGGTCATTATTGGTTTGACTTGAGTTAATGGAATCATGTTGAATTAGTGGATTAATTCTATAAATGATAATGGAAAATATTATCAGTTCATGATTATGTTGACTTATATTTAAGATCATTAATTTGTTGATTATTTTATTTATTATGATTTTTTAAATCATTATAGTTGACATTTAAGATTTTACTATTTTTGGTAAAGTCTATTTTGGTCAATAATGTGACTTGTAGTTTTACATCAGTTTTAATTTATAATTCTTAATTTCTTGAGATTGTTATCTTATTTTTATGATTTTAATTTTAACTCATAAATTTCTATTAAGATAATACGTGAATACAAATTCCAAGTAGGTTATGGCATAAAAATTTACAATCCATATTGTATTCTAGAATAGAATATGGCCCATAAATCAAGAATCTCAAAAAGAGAGTTGCAGTCATTATCATGTATAAAGTTAAGGGATCTTGGTGGGTTGGTTTACCTATTATATTTTTCTTTTTATTGGTCATTTGTTTGAATGTCATCAATATTGGTTTATTTTTTAATCCTTTCTCCATCATTTCTCTACTACCCTAATTCATATCCAACTGACGGTTGGGGTGGTCTAGGGTCACTTGTGGTTGGGATCATTTGGACTGGTGAGATAGGTTTAGCTTCATTAGATTATGTGAAATGATTAGATTCATTTATTCTTACTTCAATTTATGATATTTGGCTATAAATGAGTTAAAATTTTTATTTAATTATGTAAGATTGTAATTCATGCTATTCATCATAGTTGTATTTAATACAAACTAATGTAATATTGTCATGTATATTTAGTTCATGATATAATCATAGTTGATCATTTGATTATTTAAGTAATCTGGTAATACTATATAATATTAAATAACATTGGTTCATAAATACTTTTTCATAAGAACATAAATATGAAGTATTTCTTGTACTAGTAGTTAAACCCTTATTTGGACTAAGTAGTTTGATAAATTGATTAGAATGGTGTCGCATATTGAGTTTTTATACAACACTAGTTTTATGTTGAATCGTGATTAGTAAATGTATTTATGTATTTGACTATACTTGTAAATCATTGGTATGTGATTAAGAAATTACTTAGTTATTTAAATAGGCAAATAATTATGTTTTAACTTAGTTGTAAAAGATAGCTTGAGTATGGCATAATTATTCTAATTACATAAAGTATGGAATTGTTTCAGTGAATTTTAATTTATATTTTGATAAAGGAAGAAGAAAAATCTAGATATGGGTATGGTTGAAAACCCTATTTAGTTGTGCATACATTGAATTAGATTATTGTGAAGAGTTCCTCTTTGGCTTGGGAGGATGACCTATAAATAATACATCATTAAAGCAAATGGTTAGTTAGATAAATATATGGGTGGATTGCCTACCACTAGTTAGATCCTATAAGTAAGTACTTCCTCAGGGGCTATCAATCCACATGTTTTACAAAATTAAGTTTAGAAAATATAAGATAAAGTTCTTAGATCAATAATCAAAAGCTACTGAAATTGAATACAAGAAATTTTTGATAAAGAAATGATTAAAAATGAGTAATATATCAATAATTAGGTTAGTACTAATGTTAAACGGGTTAGGTGCAGTTCATAAAATAGGTTGGGGGTCTATAAATAGGTAGATGAAAATAAATTTATATTTGGTTAGGGGTAGGTAGATGAAAATAGATTGATGTTATTTCTTACCATAGTGACCTTCAATGGTTGGTGTGATCATTGGTGGTTGAGGTGACCATCTGTGATTGGGAAAACCATCAACAGTTGGATATATCATCAATAGTCAAGTTGATCATCAATAGTTACTATGTATTGGGTTTTGGGTGATAAAAAGTTAGATTAATGGGATTAGATAAGGCAATTCTAGGAGATGGGTTTATGCTAGGATGATTACAAAGTGGAAACAAAGTAATGGAATAATGAAAAACAAATACTTATATTTCTAGGGGTTGGTCAGATGAATGGTTGAGGTGGTTAGCTCATTGGTAAAGTCTGACATGATTCTAACATAGTAACAATAATTAGCAATCAAGTAAGGGGTAAAGGTAAGTTAGCTCTCTATTATAGTGGCTAGATTTTTGGATTGATAGAAAATTTACAATGGAATATCTATATATATAATCTCTTAAATTCCTAGATTGATCCCTTTTCACCTCCTTCTCCTCTCTTCTTATAGGCACAAGGAAGATGTCTAAGTTAAGGTTTAATTGGGATTTCTAATTATAAATTATGCATGTAATGACTTGCATATAGATTTAGATAAGTTAATTATAAAAATACAATGTTGAGTTAAGGGTGAGTTAAGCAAGTTTAGATAGTGGAACCTAACCATCGATGGTCTAGGTGACCATCGGTGGTCACCTTGACCATCAATGGTTAAGGATCAAAGTAAGGATTGGTAAAGAGGTGGGATTTATCTAGAAGATCGATTAACTTAGGTTAGGTTGGTTAGGTTTAGTTAAGTGTCAAAAATGTCAAGGTTGGGCCCAAGGGGGTCTTGAGGTGGTTTAGAGGAGTTATAATATTTATAACCATCATGTGTGGATTATCAGTGTCTACATTTTGCCCCTTTTTGTTATGTGGATTAAATCAACAAGCTATAAAACAAAATGGATTGTGGGTCAAAGGTCAAGTTACCCCAAGTATGAGAGAAAGTGTTCTCCCTGAAACTAGGAAGTGATGAGGTAAAATACAATGGAGTGTAGGTTTGTTGAGTGGTGAAGGTGATGATGAAGGTGTATGTCATGAAGGTGGGTGATGGGTTGGGCATTAAATTATAAACACATGCATAAAGTGTGACAAAATTTTGATAGCCAAGATTGTGCATAGACCAGGTTACCATAGTTGGTAAAAATAAAGGTCAGTGCTAAGAAGACAAGTGACAAGTAGACTGTGTGACCACATTTAGTCATGGTGGCATGGATAATCATGAGGATGGATAGTGAGTCCCAAAATTCTTCCTTGATTATGGTCAAGGAATGAGGTAGGTGTGACATTAAATTGGTAGTTTAGTTGTGGTTTGGAAATGCATTTAAATTTGGTATTTATTTGTTTTCTTATTAATTTGTTGGTGTGGTTTTGGGTATGCCCTAGGTATATAAAGTGGTTCATATTTGGGATAAATTAGTGGTTGAATTTAAAAATTGGAAGGGGTAGGTTAGTGTGGGTAGGGTAGAAGGTATCTAGGTTATCTTATTTATCAGATTTAGGTGTGTATGTTTAATTTTGTGTAGGTAGGGTTTTCTGGGATTTTTTCTAGTAGTCAAGCATAGTGACCATCAGTGGTCATCTCGACCATTGACTATCAATGACCATCATTAAAAAGGGGTGCTTGACTATTGATAATCATTAATACCATTGGTGGTTAGATAGGTTTGGTGATGCTTACAAAATGTTGGCTTGAATGATTGTAAAGTATGAGGGTAACATGGGTGTATAGAGTGTTAGATGTTTGAAGTGGTTAGGTCCTAGGTGGGTTTGGGTAATGTTTTTAGGTGATAATAGGTAGTTAGTGTAAGGTAAAAGAGATTATTTTTGATGTAAATATTAGTAGTGTAATGGTCAAATGGGTTAAGCATAGGTAAGGTTGGTTAAGGATCTAAGATTGAAATAAATCATAGTATAGATAACTAAGTCTATTTTATAATGAACTATGTAGGTGTGGAAGTAAATATAAATATAAGATCGGGTACATTGCATCTTTATAGAGATCTATTAAGGGATGACCTAAATATATTGGGAATATATAGAGGAGGTTAGGCGGCTCAGAGTGATGTGATATTACCAACACATACCGCAAGATGCAATGATGATTATGGCCCTCATCGAGAGATGGGATCCAGCCAAGAACACCTTCCTACTACCCACTAATGAGATGACTATCTTATCATAAGAAATGCATAGGATCAATTGATTATCCCTTTAGGGTGATTCAATATATCACATTGAGTGAGAAGATTAGGAAGAGTACATAGTGTTGATATATGGAGATGACTATGATTATGTCAGGTGGCATGATGGGGGTTTCAACTACTCTACACTTTATTATAGGGAGAGTGGAAATAGGAAGCTAATGACCATGATGATGATGATGACTATTTAATGCTTTACCCATCTAGATTTGAGTAGTAGGAGGTTTCTTTATCTATCATTAGTGGTGTTAGTCAAGATGTTGGGATGCACAATGTTTACATGGTTACTTATATTACTTATATAGATATACAGGGAAATATGAGGCTTTAGATCTCACAATAGGTAAGGCATTAGCATTGAGTTTGTCCTACACTATGAGGCTTATGAGCACATATGAGTGTTAAGTTTAATGGGGCTACCATGGGTGGCATATGCTTAGATAGATTTCTTAGTTGGTTTCATATGATGGAGAGATGACTTAGTTGCTTTAGGAGTAGGAGGAGGAGATCATGATGTAAATTGGTTCAAGGGTGCTTTGGAGGCCTTAGTTTTATGTGATGTTATGTGGATGCCCTATGCCAAGTTTTCAGAGTGGGTTAGATATAGGAGGCAGACTTTATTCCTACAAAGCTACAAGTGGATCTTTGGTATGAGGGATGGGGAGGTCGATTTCAGCCCATTTGATAAGGTGTAGAGGTAGTTTAACTTGGTACAAGCTATCTTGAGCCCATTTTTAAGATATAAGTAGGAAGATGTAGAGATCCTACTACCTAAGTCACATCTAGTACATACCTTGCTAGATTATAAAGAGTTACCAACATGGCCAATGATAGTACAATGTAGGTTTTCTAGATGGTTACCCTACATGGTACCAGGATCTTTATGGAGTAGAAAAATTTGGTGGGGGTGACGGTGATAAACATCCTATAGATGTAGACCTAACTAGTAGAGGTCAATGGCCATGGGTTTAGAAGGTTAAACGAGATGCATAAGAAAGTCATAACATTACCCACGACACAGGTACATGTTAAAACATTATAAAGTCAGGTGGTAGCTTTATAAGGTCAAGTGGCTACAATTATGAGTTAGAGGGACCATGCTAGAGATTCACTAGCCTTGGTTACCTAGGAGAGAGACTCCTTGAGATAGACTAGAGGAAGAGCTATAGCACCTATAGTACCACCAGTTACCATCCCCATGGCATGATACCTAGACACAATATAGGAGTTACGCTACTATAAGTCTATAGTATTGAGGTGTTGTCTTGACAAGCCCCAATGAGGTGATTATAGAGCTATTTTGGTAGGTGGTGCTAGCATGGAAACACTAGGATAGTGGGTTTATTTTATTGGTGGACCAATAAGTACTTCAAGGGGATAGGAACTAGGACCTAGTGGTGCTCCATGAGATAGTGGTGCCCCAGGGGCATAACCAAGACATAGTTTATGATATATTGTATTTTGTTGTATATGATTTTGATACTGACCTACAAACTAATGGAGTGAGATGTACATTTTGAGAGAGAGAGATATATATATATTTATATTATTGTATAGATTATTATGTTATATGATTCATATATATATATATATACACACACACACACACATATATACACATATATATACATACATATATATATATAATATATATATATATTTGTATATATATAGATGTATATATATATATGTATGTATATATATATATATGTCTATATATATGATATATATATATATACATAGATATACATATGTGTGTGTGTGTGTGTATATATGTCTATATATATATATATATAGATACATACATATATATATATATATATATATGTATATATATATACATATATCTGTATATATATATATATATATATATATATATGTATATATATGTATATATATATACACATATATACATATATATAATATATATATATATGTATATATATATGTACACATACATACATATATATATATATATATACATATATATATACAGATATATATATACACACACACACATATATACATACATATATATATATACATATATATATATATATATATATCTGTATTGATCCTTGTTTATTAATCATGGTTTATGGCGTGCTTTGATGCTAATGAGATGATGTTATATTGATAACTGATGATGTTTTTTTTATTATGATTATGTTATGGATATTAGATATTGATGAAGCCTCACCTAACTAGGCATGTGATGAGATGTATCTTGTTTTATTCATAGTTTATGCTTTATGACATTCTAAATTTTAATTAGTATATGCTTCATTATTTAGATTTAGACATGCGGTAGAAATGGTTTGTTGTTTTTAATGTTCATGTGATGTTTAATTTTGACATAATGATGGATATGCTAATGATATATTTTTTCCATGACACATGTTGATATGTCATAGTTATGATTATGGTTATTGTTACTTTTCTTGATTTATAGAACATAAAGTAAGTTAATTAACAACACTAGATGTGAGAACAAAGAATATAATCAAGAGACAAATGTCTTAGTGAATATATCAACTAGTCATAATAGGATAGGAAGAGGGCATGATGCTTCTTATTTGATAAGGACTAAGACAAAAATAAATTTGGATTGGCTTAAGGAACATAAGCCCTTCAAATTCTTTGCATTAGCATTCACTAGTTGGTTAAAAAGGTGTCTTGATCACATAATGTCAAGTGAGCTCAAAACACCTTATAGTGTATAAAGGGGAGATGGAAGAAATATGTAACCTTCTTTGAGACTAGCATGCCTCTTTGGTAGGTTTCCAAAGAGTCAATATAAATAGATTTATGTCATAAAAAGTGTATATTGATCGATGCAGGAAGTCTACTCATGAGAGTCAATTGTGGATTTCAAGATTATTTTGCTTATGAGAACCAATTGTAGTTTTCAAAATTCTTTTGTTTTTGCTTGATAATACATATTTTGCTTATTGCTTATGATGGTTGGGTAAGTTGATCGATGTGGGAAGCTTCCAAGAAATTGCTTATTTTGACAAATGCCTTACTCAACCATCCTTCAAGTGAGTGGTCTAAGTTTATGTTCTTTGTTTAATGATTTTTGTAGTTGTCCTTTAAGGGATCGATACACCTTACTCAGATCAATTTTTAATATGTTTTAAATAGTTATCCTTCAAAGGAGCAGTCTATGAATGCTAGGAGTGACCCATGATTGCTATTACTATTGGTTTGGATTTTTATGTTTGATTTTTCTTGACATAGACTTGCTTATATAGACTTAAGGGTTCGCCTTTATGAAGGAAAAACTAAAAGCACAAGAAGGTTGATTAGGTTCAAAGAGGCTTAGGTGACAATGGTCATGGTAATATATCTTATGAAAAGGGGAAAAATTACCATGAGAATCATGCCAAGGGTAGATCCATGATACCCATTGTATTATATTAGGCTTTGATTGTGATAGATAATCACATGATTCATTTTTGATCAATTTCCCCTAAAATAGGGAGATGAATGTGATTTTTAAGCAAAGAATCAATTGAAGTTAGATAAAAGGTGAGTTTTATCTTCTTTAACAAAAAAAGGATGCAATTACGAAGCATTGAGGGGCTCAGGTTTTGTGTTTCCTTTAAGAGAGGACAATAGGTAAGATCTTGATCCTTACTTGTGGGTTATGATATAAGGTCCAATCTAATTGAAAGCAAACTTGCCCTCATTATTTTTATCCATATTGGTGACATGTTGGTTTTCCTTTAGGATGAGGTCTCCAATGTTGAATTCTTGCACTCTAAGGTGTTTTTTATAAGCATGTTTGACATATTATTGATAAACATGACTATGGGTGAGGGAAACTAAAAAATGGTCATCAAGTAGTTTAAGTTAAGCTAAATGGCACTAATGATAATCATCCTAAAAAATGAGATCCTACAAATATATGTGAAGAGATAGGATTTGGATTCTAGAGGTAAGATAACCTCTACTTCAAACACAAGAAAAAAATGTGTAGCACCTGTAAGGGTTTGAATTCTAGTACAATATGCCCATAAAGTGAAGGGGATGTGTAAATACCAATATTGACAAGATGTATTGACCATTTTAGTGAGCATGTTATTAAGAGTTTTTTAGAGGCCTCCACTTATCCATTTGCTTGAGGGTGATAAGTTGATGAGAAAATTTAATCTTGAATGTGTCACAAAGACCCTAAAATTGTTTGTTTTTAAAAGACTTACCATTATCGGTGATGATTTTATGAGGAACATCAAAGTGACAGATGATGTGATAGTTGATAAAGTTAATAATATTTTCTACTTTGGTTGAGACTAAAGGAATAACCTCTACCCATTTGGTAAAATACACAATTGTGGTGATGATAGAATGGTTTCACTAAGAAGAATGTGGGCTAATTTCACCAATAACGTCTAGACACCATTATGAGAAGGGCCAAAAATTAGTGGAGATGTGAAGACTATGGCTAAGTGTGTGATGTAAATTGGCATGTTATTAACATTTAACAGACTTTTTCACATAATCATAGTAGTCTTGGTTAAGGGTAGGCAATAATAGCCAAGGTAAAGGATGCACTTAGATATGGTGATGTCACTAAAGTGTCTTCCAGAGATCCCATCATGCATTTCTTTGATAGCATGAGAGGCTTCATGAATACATAAATAATAGAAGAGGATAACATCAAAGTCACATTTATATATAATTCCTCCCATAATGGAATAACATGATTTAGTCTGGATAAACACTCTTCGAGCATTCCTAGAAAGATAAGAAGGAATGATGGCAAGGTGAAGATAATTGAAGGTCTATTGATACCAAAGGTCAAATTGGGTCTCCTTCACACTGAAGATGATGGGAGAATATAATTTGGCATAAGAAAGATGGGTAAGTATATAGATTATGATAGGTAGCTTAGAGTTAGAGGGTACATATGGGATCTAAGAGGTGAGAGAAGCCATGGTGTTAGAAAAAATTATTGATAGATCATGGGGTGGATTGGATGTGGTAGCATTCAAATGATGTTAGAATTTTGTCAAATAATTATCTATACTATTATGAAACATCATTCTTACACTGGTAACAACCATTGCTTTGATTGAACATAAGTTTAGACATATTAAAGATATTGATTTTTTTGACTCCTAAGGCTAATGAAATTTGAAGCCTTATGAACAAGGCTTCATACTCAGCAATATTTTTGGTACATTCAAAATCTAGCTTGAAATACAAAATAATATGTTCACCATCAAAGGGGATAAGGATAATACTAGCTCCCCCACCACATTAACACTTTGATATGTCAAATAACATGGTAAATTGATAGGTGAAGTCTACCTAAGAAAGGGTTCTAATGGAATCATTTGGAAACTCAATAGCAGGAGGTTGGTTATCTATTAATGGTGCATCAGCCAATTGGTTGACAATAAATCTCCCTTTAATTAACTTCTACTAAAGGAACTCAAGGTAAAACTTATCTAAAATCATGAGCCCACTTGGACATACATTAGTTTTGGTATGGCTTGGAGTGCATATAGTTGAGTGGGTTGGTATTGGTTATGACATATGTCTTATGGTTAAGAAAGTAGTGGCTAAGTTTGGTGGCCATGAAGGCTAAATCTAAGAAAATATTCTCAATACAGGTATACTATGTCTCGTATTTTACAAGATTGTGATTGATGTAGTAGATGGCTTGTTCTTTGTGTTGTTCATCCTAATGAGAAAAAAATTACCCTAAGGAGTGGTTAGCAGTGAAGATATAAAGGTAGAAAGTTTGGTCATCCTTGGGAAGGGTGAGGATAGGTGTAATGAAATTACTTCAAAAATAAATTAGAATAGTAGAAATAGATCCAAATATAACTAAAATATATCAGAATATATGATAATAGACAAGCCACTTCAAGGGGGAAACCTCCACAATTTTCAATAAGAGAAGAATTCATAATATGATGATAAATAATTACCCACTACCTCTTATATATAGTCTATATAGGCCATGGTTACTCCATAGGCCAACCTAATAACCAAATGAATGTATAAAGAAATGTGATATAGCATTAAATAGGGATAAGTAAGCCATAAGTCATCTATTCCTATCCTAATACATGCAATAGGTTAGGGGCATAACATTCCCTTCCCCTTCAAACTAATGTTGTCCTCAACATTGAACAACTCTAGATGTTGTTGCATAAAATCTTCACCTTCCCAAGTTACATCTTCACTGCTTAGGTTCTTCCACTTGATCAGATATTCCTAATCTCTTTGGTTCTTAACCTCTTAGTACATATTTCAGGATCTTCTCTAGTCCAAAATGACTCATCCTTCTTCATCTAGTTCTATGAGCTCTATCTGGGCTAAAAATTTCTATCTAATGAGCTTCTTCAAACAAGAAACATGAAATACTAGGTGTATATGAGATGAATGAGGTAACTCAAGCTTATAATCCATACTTCTAATTTTTTGTAGAACCTGATAAGGGCCATAATACTTAGGAGCAAGTTTGTTGCGCTTTTTCTATTGCTTCAAGGACATTTACTTGTAAAGTTGAAAATGTAAAAATACCTAGTCACCCACCTCAAAATTTTGCTCACTATGGTGTTGATCTACTTGTTGCTTCATCTTATTTTGTGCCATGGCCAAATTCTCTCTCAAACTAGACAAAAACTCTTGTTGATGTTGAATATGCTCCTCCACATCTCGAACCTTGGTTTGAACCTTTAATGAAGAAGTGATGGAAGGTGGATGGTAACCATATAGTGCTAGAAATGGAGACATTTTAGAAGAGGTATAGAAAGATGTGTTATACCACCATCCTACAAGTGGTAGCCATTTAATCCAATGTTCCTATTTATTTAATACAAAAAAATGGAAATAACCCTATAAACATTTGTTAACCACTTCTATTTATCCATCATATTGGGGGTGGTAATATGAGCTATGAGCTAGCTTCAGAATAAGGCAACCCTATGATGAAATCCATGGAAACCTCCTCCCACCTTTGACTAGGAATTGCTAATGGTTGTAACAGATCTGGGGTCTTAACTATCTCACCTTTATTCTATTGGCATATCAAGCATTCTACCACAAAATTTTTTACATATCCCTTAAGTCCTTCCCAAAATAATTCTTTCTCAATTCTATGATAAGTTTTCAAGAACCCTAAGTGTCCCCTAATTGGAGATGCATGCAACTCTGCAATAATATTATGCTTAAACTCTAAATCTTTGCACAAGTATAACCTACCCTTATACCATAGGACATTACCATTCTACCTTACTAGAGATTCTAAATCAGAACTTGTGTATCCTTGTCTTGCTCCCATTCTAACCTGGCTTCATCCACCCAATCTACTTACAACATGGACATTGCACAAAGTAATGCTTCTATGGATGTATCCCATCTAGATAGTGCATCTACTACTACATTATGTTTACCCTTCTTGTAGATGATTTAAAAATCATAACCCAACATTATGGTTAACCACATTTGTTGTTTCTCAGATGATAATCTTTGCTCTAAAAAGTATTTGAGACTATCATGATCTGTTTTCACCTTAAAGTGTCCACCCATTAGATAGGGACTCCATTATTTAACTACATGAAGAATAACCATCATTTATTTCTCATACATAGGTTTTTGTAGAATTTTACCTTTGAATTGATGACTCTCAAATGCAATGGGTCTTCCATCCTACATCAAACTACTCACAACCCAGATCTAAAAGCATCATGTTCAATAGTGAATATCTTTGAGAAGTTTGGAGTAGCCAAAACTGGAGTGGTGCACATAGAAACATTATTTTCTCAAATTCTTTGGTGGTGACATCATTCTAATGGAAGTCATCCTTATTTATCAATTTAGTGAGTGGAGCTACTATACTGCCATAACCTTTCACAAATATTTGGTAGTAACTTGCTAGTCCTAGGAACCCTTAGAGGTTTTTGAGAGTTTTTGGCATGGGCCATTCCATCATAGATTTGATCTTTTAGGGATCAAATTTGACACCTTCATGGGAAACAATGTGACCTAGGTTCTACCTCTTGTACTCCAAAACCACATTTGGATGGCTTCACATAAAGCTGATGCTTTTCCAAAACTAACAACACCTATTTCATATGTTGCAAATGTGAATCCCATGTTTGACTATAAATCAATATGTCGTAAAAGAAAACAAGCATAAACTTCCATAAAAAACGGCCTAAAAATAGTGTTCATCAAGTTCTAAAAAGTAGATGGTGCATAAAGGGCATTACCAAAAACTCATAATGGCCCTCATGCATTCTAAAAGCAATTTCATGAACATCTTCATCCTTGATTCTAATTTGATGGTACCTTGAGTGAAGATCCAATTTTTTGAAATAATTATCACCATGCAAATCATCAATTACTAGAATAGGAAACCTATCTTTGATGGTGTACTTGTTGAGTTCCCTATAATCTGGGCACATCCTCCATGTGTCATCCTTCTTCTACATTATGACCATTGGTGATGAATATGTACTTTGGCTATGCTTGATGATCCTTGCCTCTAACATCTCATGGATAATATTTTTGATTTTACTCTTTTATGTATATGGATATATATATGGTCTGATATTTGGTGGTTGACTCCATAGAGTTAGTTTAATGGCATGATCATGTTCTCTTTTTGGTGGTAGTCCTTTTAGCATGGCCCCAAAAATAGATAGGTGGTCATCAAGAATCATCTATAGATCAAGATGTGTAGATGCCTATGTGGGTTGAACTTCTATGGAACATAATCATGTAATAATTCCCTTTGCCCCCTTTTTTAGCATCTTGGTCATCTAATGTGAACTAAGTAATTTTGGAGATTTTGTCTATAATCCACGTAGTTCAATTTTCCTATGTTTAGAATGAAAGTGCATGAATAGTTCCTAGAAGTTCATCTCAATGGTACCCAAGGTTGTGAGCAATTGGAATCCCAAAACAATGTCTATGCTTCCCATGGGAATAGAAAACATAGGAGAAATGAGATTTACTCGCACATAGCAAGCTTAATACTATGGCATTTGCCTGAATAATTATTTGCACCACCATCTACAATCATGACCTAAAATTTTGGTCCTAGGTAGATGAAATAGTTCAATCAAGTGGCCAACTTATGGTTGATGAAGTTATGTGTGATCCTTGAATCAATCAACACTATCATATTCTATTTCTTGAGGAATCCCACCACCTTAAGAATTTTTGGAGTGTTAATACTTGAAAGTGCATAATAAGAGATTATAAGTTGGGAATATTCAAGTACCTCCCCTATCACTTCCTCATCATCATTAGAGGCATCATCTTCTTCATCATCTTCATTGGACCCCTCAATGTAGAATATTTTTTTTCATCACATCTATGTCCTTTGCTCCACTTGCTTTCAAAACTAAAACATAATCCTTTTGCAAACATCTAGTAGGTGGAGGAAATGTTGGTGTCAATATTCTATGATATTTGAAGTGAGTGAATGGATGTTTCTTATTGGCTATTAATTTTTCCTTAGCTTTACATGCCATGATAATAGAATCAAAAATCTTAAGTGGAGTAAACATGCATACCTCATATTGAATGTGGTCCTTGAGTCCACCCAAAAATAGGTCATTCAATTTCTCCTTATAAATTGTCTCCACACATAAGGATAGGTTATAAAAATGATGAATATAATCTTTGATGGATCCAATCTATAACAATTTTTATAGCTGGATAAAGTAATTCTCTATCACACTAATGCTATAGTGTAATTGCAGCTCCTCTGTAAAAATTGACTAGGTGACACTAAGAGTCATCTTTTTCTTTTGAGCACACAACCATCAATACCAAATAAATTGATTAGGTTCAAGATAAAAATATGCCATGGTAACCTTTTATCCACCTAGGATCTGATTCAAATCAAAAAATATATCTATTTGGTTGATCTAATTGAGTGGATCTTTTCCATCAAATTTATGCATATCCACCTTTGGTAACAGGTTCCTCTATGGCAATGTAGTTGGATTTGAAGTAGACTGGTTGGGAGAACCACCCTGGTGAGGTTATACAATAGTGATAGCTAGATTATTTTACTAATTATTTTTCAAATCCATCATGATATCTACCAAACTATCTTGTATGGATTTCATATTAGATTGTGTGCCTTGCACCTCACTTTGAATGCCTTGCACACTATAGTCAAGCTGGCTTACTTTATGATCTATGTTAGAGAACCTTGGTATAAAGGATCTAGTACATCCCCCTTCTAACTCCATCTCTTCCTTTGTATGAGTTTTAACTAGATTTTTATCACCCTTTCCTCAGCCCCAAGTTTGTGGACCTACCATAAAAGGGCTTTACGATGTTGACCCTGATTGGCACTTTTGACCCAACTTTGACTAAGTGATTTTGGACTTATTTCAGCTTCAAATAAAAACATACAAACAATATACCCTAGCCAAATTTTTCTAATATTTCTAAAAATGTAAATAACTCAAAAAAATTCTTTGAATTGTGCATTATAGAGTAATTTTATGAAAAACCCTAAAATGGCGATAAATTTTGTAAAATAGATGTAAATGAACTAAAATTTTAACGAAAGCTGAATTTAATGATTTATCACCTCTAATAAAAAAAATTTAGATAAATTCATAACCATTTTTTATATATATCTGAATTTAAAAAATTAGGGTTTCACCCACAAGATTGCCCAAATCACATCTCTGATACCACTTGTAATGAAATTACTTCAAGAATAAAGTATAATAGTAGAAATAGATCCAAATATGACTGAAATATATCATAATATATGATAATATACAAGCCACTTCGAGGGGAAAACCTTGACAAGTTTCAATAAGAGTAGAATTCACAATATGATGATAAACAATTACCCACTACCTCCTATATATAGTCTATCTAGGCCATGGTTACTCCATAGGCCGACCTAAAAAACAAATGAATGCATAGAGAAATGTGATATAACATCAAATAGGGATAATTAAGCCATAATTTGGCTATTCTTATCCTAATACATGTGATAGGTTAGGGGCATAACAATAGGTGGAGACAAAAGGTACTTTTTGAGTGAATCAAAAGCCTTTTGATAGTTATTGTTCCACTTAAAAGAGACATCCTTATTCATAAGGTGGTGGAAGGGTTGGCATTAGTCTAAAATCTAGGAGATAAAATGATGAATGGATTGGAGCTTCCCTTATAAACTATGGAGTTTCTTGAGGTTGATTAGAGTAAACATATTGAGGATGGATTTGATTTTGGTAGGATAGATTTCAATTCCCTAAAGGGAGATAATAAAGCCAATGAGCTTTCCTGACAAGAAACCAAAAATTTACTTCTTGGGATTAAGGTGGACATGGTAACAGATGAGGTGCTCAAAGATGATCTTGAGAATGGCTAAATGATCCTTAAAATATTTGGATTTCCTAAGAAGGTTGTTGACATAATCCTCAATAATTTTAGGGACAAGGTCATGTAAGCTATAGGTCATAACACATTGGTAGGTTTTCATAGGTTTATTTAGTTTGAAGGGCATGAAAAAATAGCATAAGGTCCCCCATGGGGTGGTAAAGATGGTTTTATTATGATCTTCAAGGGTAATTAAGATCTAATTGTAACCTAAGAATCTATCTATGAGAGATAACATCTCATGGTTGGTTGTAAGATCAATTGGCTAATTGATGCTTGGTAGAGGGAAGTCATATTCTAGGAAAGCAAGGTTGAGGTCATGAAAGTCCATGTAGATGCATAGTCCTCTTGTGGCTTTGGTAATAGGGATGACATTTTATTTTCATTGGGGATAGTTAATGGATTGAATGAAATTGATAGATAGGATATGTTGAATCTCTTTCATGATGAAAATGGCTATGCGAGGGTGTATTCATCAAATTTTTTGCTTAATGGGCTTTGCATCATGGTTGGTGACTATGTTATGGGTGGTAATGGTAGGGTCAATTCCTAACATGTTGCTATAAGACCAAGCAAATGTAATGGTTTGGTCTTGGAGGAAAGAAGGGAAGTCCCAAAGTTCCTCAAAATGCAGTGATTGTCTAATTTTGATAATGTAGAGGTTCTCCAGAGTGCCCAAGTTGAAATACATGGTGGATTCATTCAACATGGTCAAAGTCTTAAGAGGAATAGATTTATGGATGGATGAATTTGGTGCACCAAAATAGGTGAGAATAAAGTCATCATCTTAACATTAAATAATGTTAACAATAGGATAGTCATATCTTATCATCTCAAGATGGGTCATAGGGATAGTTATGGTTACCCCATACTTTTGATAGGTTAGGGGTTTGCATTTTATCATTTTGATGAAAAAATTTATGTGGGATGATGTCATCATCTCCACACTCAGGTGGAGAAAGGGTTGGGGAGGAAGGGAGGTCTTCTGCAACAAGGTTGGTGGTGGATGGTTTAGTGTAATTTTGGTTGGGAAGAATGAAACTAAGTCCATGTTTCTCATGAGGTTTTTTGTTCTTAATTGAAATCAACTTGTGTGGGTCATGCTCATATCATCCAAGACTATATCATTTCCAAGAAAACTTATAGAGGTATGTCTTGGAAAAGTTTGGGTTATCTAGATAGGAGAAGTTAGAGGTAAATGGTTGAGGTGAGGAGGAGGTGGTAGAAGCATTAAGTAGTTTGTAAAGTCTTCCATAGATGAAATAGGTTTGATAGTTTGAAGTTTTAAAGGGAATAATGGCTCTGATATTTGGGTCATATCCAAGTTGGTGATCAAGTTTCCCATACTCTTAGGGAGTAGGGAAAGTGTCAAGGGTGAGGAGGTGATATTCCCCAAATGAAAGACATTAGAATGTGGATTCCAAGTGGTTTATGGTGGGGATTCATTTAATGAGATTGAGGAGCTAGTAGATCCCTCATTGGTGGAAGAGGATATGGATTCATCTTTCATGGTTGAGGGCTTATCTTTGGCTAATGAAGGTGTGTTAGATGGAGGTAGGAGGATGTTGTTGGGTTGATAAATCATGTTGCATGATGAAAAGTGACTTGGATCAGCTTGCGTAGTGATAACCTAAAATTTTTTCTCAAATTTGATGCAATGATGAAGGCTGGAGGGTATACAACCCATAGAGTAGATCTAAGTTCATCCCAGTAAAACATTGTACTAGAATTTACCTTCCACTACATATAAGAGTTTAGGGAGTGTGTGAGGTCATAAATGGATATTAAGGATAATAGTTCTTAAATTAGTGGTCATGGTATCATTGAAGAATTGAAGGATGGCTGAGGTTTTGGACATGACATTGTTTGGTAGTTTAAGTTGATCAAAGGCATGGGAGGAGATGATATTAATACTAGTGCCCCCATCAATCATGACCCATTTGACATAAGTTTGGTTGATGTAGGTAGTGATGAAAAGAGTGGGATCCAAGTCATCAGGATTGATATAAGGTATTTTTGAATCTTTAAAGCTGACGAGGTTAGAAATTTAGAGAGCACCAACAAAAGATACTAAAGGTTGAGGGTCTTTAATTTGTACCTCTATTGATTACAATGCCTCAATCATTTATTGGTGATGATGAGGTGAGGTAGAAATCAACTCATATAGGATCATATTCACAAGGGTTTGGTGAAGTTGTTTGAGAACCACTCTCCTAATTGACTTAGAGGGGTTGGATTGAGAGGTACCTAAGATAGACACCTTAGGTTTGGCCAAAGGTAGATGTTCTTGAATTTGACCTAGTTGGGAGGTGGAAGATGGGTATGTCTATGGGATGGAAACTTTGGTCTTCCCCTTATCTTTTTGTTGATCATGTGATCATGTGACCACGTGGATGGTATGGGTGGAAGGAAGAGTTAGGGTAGGATATGGGTTTGGTTCCTTATCACATAGAGGTGAGAGTTTGGGAGTGGGTAGGTTTTGGGTAGTGATTATCATTTTTTTGATTAGTAGTAGGCCTGTGGGAGGTTCATCTATTAATAAATCATCCTCATCATAGAGCCAATGGATTATGGTTTGGAGAGCTTTGCAATTCTCCATGTCATGTCCTAGTGTCCTATGATAGGAACACACTTGGTAGTCATTTTACCAAACTATTTTTGAACTAAGAGGGTTGAATGGTATGATAGGAGATAAGGTAAAATAAGAAGCTCATAATAACCTTTAAAAATTTGTCAAGTAAGATTTAGCTAAAGGTGGAGAGCATTTAGAGGTTTTAGCCTTGGTTGGTGAGATGGAAGTCTTTATAAAAATAGGCTTGATGATAGAAGGTTTGGGTAAGGTGGTGTTCATAGTTGATGGTTTTGGTTTTGGTAAGGTTGTAGTTGATAAAGTGGAGATAGGAGGTTTTAGGGTAGGTAGTTTGGTTATTGATGACTTGGTGAAGATGGGTGTGTCAGAAAGCAAGTGTGTTGTTGTAACCAATAATGGTGATTGGGTTTTGGTTGAGACAATAAAATTCATAATAAAAGTGGAGGGATAAGGTCCCAAGATAGAGGGAAAGGTTGAGGGAGGTATAAGTTTGGCTCTCTAGCCTTTCAGTGGATTTACCTCCTTGATTAGTTTGGTTTTGTGCTTGGTTGGTGGGTCTAGTGAGGTGAGCTTCAGTTTTAGGGATGGGTGATTAAGGTTATATGTAGGGAAAACACTAATGTTTTTTTTTGGTTTGGTTGAAATGAGAGAGGAAATTTTGGTATTTTAGTCTTTGGTTTCTTTGAATGGTTGAAAATGGTTGGGTTGGTAGAGGATTTTATTGGTTTGGTTGATAAGATAAGGGTTGGATAACAGAAGTGGTGGGTTGGTATGTCAATGAGGTGGTTAAAAGTTATTTTTTGATGATGTAATGAATCCCCACTTATTTCCAAAAGGTGTATTGATTCATGTCAAGTTTGGAGACAAATTTTAACCTCTGAACTAGTCTAGAGAATGATCTATAGACCAATCTTGGTCGCTGGGTAGTGGGATCAAAAGATAAACCCATAGGTTGAGAAAGGGGGATGGTTACCTTGTCTTTTTCCTCAATTAAAGTATGAAATGTATAGATAGGTCGTTCCTCTATGGGAGGTGTAGGTGTGGTGGTTTCTTCCTTGTGAATAAAATCCAAAGGGAAAGTAAATTGCTCGGTAGTTGAGGGGGAAGATATAGTGGTAATAGTTACTTGCTTGAGTATGTTAGTTGTAGGAGGGGTTGATGTCTCCACTACCTCAATAAGTGGAGGAGAGGAAAAGGTTACTTCCTTAGCTTTGTCTCTAAAAGAGGATAAGGTAACTCCACTACCTCAATAAGTGGAGAGGGAGAAGAATATGTATATTGGGTGGTAGGTTCTTCAATAATGAGCATATCAAGAACAATATTGATGGTATGGGCACCATGAGAACACTCAACTTTGTTTCTCTCATTTTTGGTAGGTTGGATTATTGGTAAAGGTCTATCTCAAATTGTTAATGGATTAGTTTGGAGGTGCATTAGGGTTGTCTAACACAAGCTCCCCCTTGTCAATAAGGGTTTGGACAATGCTTTTGAAGGTATTACACCTACTAACATCATGCCCAACTAATCAATGGAAAGCATATTGGTCATTCTCATTATACGGTCTAGGTGTAGGATGAGAAGAATCAAATTGTTAAGGGGTTTTGATAGGAGGAAGCTATATGATATTAACTTTCAACAATTTTTCTAAGATCAAAGAATAATATTCCCTAAGTAGAGTGAATTGATTTTGATTATTTTAGTTTTCATTTCTCATGTTTTAATTTGAGGAGTTAGATGAGTTTGGTTCGTTGATAGATGGTGGATGAGTGATTTCAAGGACAACTACATTCATAGTCCCATTGATCCTTGCCCCAATACTAGTTTGGTTGCTTGGTTTAGATGAGGAGGCCTCATTGGTTTTGTAGGAAGAGTTTTTGTTTTTCAACGTTAACTTTCCTTCATTGATCGCCCTATTTTCTAGCTTACACACCATGGTAAAAGCTTCATCAAAGGTCTAGAAGCTCTGGACATGTAATGTATAAGAGGTTTGCTTGGCACATGATTGAGTGAAAAAATTTATTAGTTTGGGTTGGGGTAAAGAGAAGGAAAGTTAATTTATTAGGCTCCTCTAATGGGTTATAGAATCAAAAATAGATTCATCATCAAATTTCTAGATAGAGTAAAAGTTAGTGATGGAAAATTTCTTGGAGATGTTTATTGAAAAGTGGTCCAAGAAAGTTTGGGCTAACTGGGTGAAAAAGAAGAGAGAATGTTTGGTTAAGGCACTATACCAATACAATGATAGACTAGATAAGGACGTGGGGAAGGTACGAAGAAGAAGGGAATCATCATAGGCAATAAAATAACATGCATGCCTAAATTCCTTGAGGTGCTATTGGGGATCCTATTTACTTTGAAATTTAGAGAACTTGGGAAGTTCCCACTGAGAAGGATATGGTCTGATAGGGACATATGGGTGAATGGGTTCATTAAAAATATAGATATATTATAAGATGTTGTGAGGACTAGAGATGGATGACTCTAAGGTGGTCATTTTATCCATGAGCATTTTCATTAGATCTATTTGGAGTTGTGTGCCTAAAAATTTGTGAAGTGCATACTATTGTGGTAGTTAGGTAATATATTGATAGTTTGTGGATCTTAAGAAGCTACCACATATTGATAAGTGGACATAGGTGGTTGGGTGGATGTTATATAGGGGTAGGTGGATGCACTTGGTTGGGTAGTGGGTAGAGGTATATGCCCTTGTGGGTTAGGGATGTAACCTAGGCTTGGTGTAATGGGTACCTATTGGGTAGGAGTGGTGGTTAGGTTGGTGATCAAAGGAAGGGTGGTGATCTTTGTACTAATTGGTGGTAAGGTAGAATGTATAAACACCACACTATTTTAAAGTGGGGTACTAGTTAATGGATTAGGGGTAGCCAAATTAAGGGTAATAATGATATTGGTAGGTATTCCCATGGTGAGGTGAGTATAGGTGGCTAATGGTTGGGTTGCTCCTAAGGTAGAGGAGTTTTTGGTGAGGGTGGAAAGTATAAGGGTGTTTTTAGGTTGGGTAGGTTAGTTTTCCATAGTAATATCAAAGGGATTATTGGTATATGAAGAGGTTTGGGTAGTCATTGCTTGGGCGATGACTATGGCAATAAAAGTGTTTTCTAAGGTAGGAAGGCATGTCATAAGGTGGGTCCATAGGTAAAACTAGAGTAAGGGCATGATAAGGCATGGTGTTAAGATAATGTTGAAGGGTCACAATATTGTTATCTAAGAAGGTGGAAAAGTCTATATCTCCTTAGGGAACTTCCCAAGGGAAGGAAGGACTTCCCAAATAATGAGAAGAGATTACTAGTTTAGATGTTTACTCCATGGATGAGGATGTAGAAGAGGTTGATTGGTTTGGTGATGGGTTTTTTTCTGTTAGGTTCCTTTGTTGCTAACAAGTTATAACCATACAAGATAAGGGAGAGAGAATACACAAATAATATCACCACTCAAATAAATAGAAGATAAGAAATGATTAAGGAAAGTAGTCACACTCTAGAAATTATGTCAAGTCCTAATGTTGCTTTTAGTCTCTCTTTTGGCTTATGTCTTAAGATTTTAAGAACTTATGTGACTTAAATTAGCTTGTAGAGCAGGTAATAGAAAAATAATTCTATGGTTGGTTTTAAGTTGTGTTTAGGATCTTAAGAGGATCTATATTGGAAATCAATACATGGCTTGGTATTGGGGCCTACCACATCACTTCACACACCGAAATGATAAGGGTGTCAAGTGATTAGCCAATATATACTGATTTCTAGAGTTTATACTTAACCAAAGAGCTGAGTTGGTTCTCCCCTTGGTAATGATGTCCAAGTAGGATCATTGGGAAAGGCTAAGGTGACCATTAGGTGATGAAATCCTATTCAATCATTATCTCAAGTTATTTTATGTAGGTGGTTTGGTTTAGTGTGTGTAATCAATAGTGATGTTATGATTGAACTACTTTGATTTAATTTAAACTATGTGAGCTAAAATTTCAAGAAATCATTGTATGCAGTTGCTTTTAAACTCAAAATAAATTTCAATTTCATTTATGAGAACAAAATAGGGAGAAGAGAATGTAGATGCAAAAAAATAAAATTGAGTAGAGAATCAAGGTCCCATCAAGCATTCCAGAATGTTTTAGTGAATTTTATATTATATTTTGAGAAAGGAAGAAGAATAAAATAAATATGAGTATGGTTGAAAAAACTATTTGGTTGTACATGTATTGAATTAGATGATTGTGAAGAGATCTTCTTTGGTTTGGGAGGATGACCTACAAATAATACAACACTAAAGAAAATGGTTAGTTAGATATATAGTTAGGTGGATTTCTTAGCGCTAACTAGATCTCAAAAGTAAGGGCTTCCTTGGGGGATGTCAATCTAGGACATTTTAACAATTAAGTTTAGAAAAAAAGAAGATAAAGTGCTTGCATAAATAATAAAAATCTATTGAAATTGAATAAAATAAATTATTGGTAAATAAATGATAAAAAATGATTAATAAATTAATAAGCAGGTCAATACTAATGTTAAATAGGTCAGGTATGGTTTAGAAATTATTTTGCGGGTTTGTGAATAGGCAAACAAAAAGAAAGCTAGATTTGGTTGGGGGTAGGTGGATGAAAATAGCGTACTATTATTTCTTACCATAGTGATCATTAGTGGTTGGTGGGACTGTCAGTGGTTGAGGTGACCGTTAGAGATTGAGGCAACCATCAGTGGTTGGACAAACCGTCAATGGTCAAGTTAACTATCATTGGTTACTATGTGTTGGGTTTTGGGTGATAAAAAGTCAAATTAATAATATCATAGAAGGCAATTTTAAGAGATGGGTTTATGCTTGGATGATTATGAATTCAAAATAAAGTAATTGAATAATGAAAAATAATTACTTAGCTTGATGTGGGTTTGTTGGATGAATGGTTGAGGTGGTTGGCTCATTGGTAGAGTCTAGCATGATTTTGATAGAGTAACGGTACTTGGCTATTAGTTGAGGGGTGGAAAAAATTTAGCTATCTATCATGATGGATTGATTTATAGATTGTTATAATAATACCTACAAAATAAACTCTAGATACAAAAGCTCTTGAATTCTTAGATTGATCCCTTTTCACCTCCTACTCCTCTCTTCTTATAGGCACAAGGAAAAGGTCCAAGTGAATGTTCAACTAGGCTTTCTAGTTATAAATCATTTGTGTAATGGTTCACATGTATATTTAGATGAGTTAATTATAATAAAGTAAGGTGGAGTTAAGGGTGAGCTAATTTGGTTTAGATGGTGGAACCTAATTATCGGTGGTCAAGGTAACTATCAATAGTCACCCTAATCATCAATGGTCAGGGGTCAAAGGTAGAGTTGGTAAAAATGTGGGATTTATTCAAAAGATCAATTGACTTAGGTTAAGTGGGTTAGGTTTACTTAGGGGTAAAAAAGGTCAAGGTTGGGCCCAATGCGGTCCTAAGGTGGTCTAAAGGAGTTGTGACATTTAGAACCATCATGTGCAGATTTTTGGTGTCTATAGGAATTGAAACATAATGTTAGTATGTTAAGTTATGGTTATCACTTGGATTTTCAACCTTTGACAAGATGTCTTAGATCTCCTCATCCAAGTGGCACAATTGAAATGCCTATAGGCTTGTGAGTAGCCTATGAATGAGGTGAATCTCTAAATAGGGCTAGCTCCCTAGATATACCACTTTAGATCACTAATACACCTAAACTTTTAAAGGGAAAATGGAGAGAGGAAACTAAAATAAAATGATCCTAAGGGAGTTGATACACTAAATATGTTGATGAATTATTACTATTTTCATGTTAAAAATGAAACCAAGAGACTAACAAAACACAAACTTCTTCCAACCTACATATTCTCACATCAAAATTACATTATGAGGCTATGGATGAATGTTTAGGCTAGGAGGAATAGACAAGAGTCCTTTAATGGCACTAATGAATAGAATAACTCACTCAACCTTGAAACTTCCTAAAACACTTCACATTCCCTACAAGAAGAAGCTTTCCAACTACAAATAAGATGAAAGAATGAGACATGCTAAGGAAATCATAGTTATCACTAAGAAAAAACAATCATACAAGTAATACACACTATGAATAGTAATGAAGAGCTAAAAATTAGTAGTTTTATTGATCAAATGGTATGAAAATGGGCAGGTATTTGTCATATTTAGGTGGAGTATGAGTTACAAAGGCGAAAATGGCTATTTCTTATAGAACATGAGAGAGAGAGAGAGAAGAAAAGAGAAGTCCAAGGCTCACACAGACACTTTTAAATATGAGAAAATGAGTTAATTGTGAATGATATGAGGATATATGATGAATCATGTAAGGTCAAAAGAGACAAGTGCCGATACAAGGCATTAAACTTATGAAAAGTGGCATGAGTCTCCTTGTGTTGGTTTAGAAAACTAGCTTCATCATCCAAACCTATTTGAACATCCCAATAATGATTAGGTACAAGTCTAATGATTGGAATGAAGGGGAAGGATTTTATACATGATTATAAATGTAAATCATCGAGAGAGATATGAGCACTCAAAGTGTTTATTTGAGCTTGTTTCTTCCATTTACATAGGTATGAGGTTATCTTAAGCCAAAAAGTCGATTTATTTATCCTTCCCCTACATCAAAATAGATTTAAAACATATTTTATGTCCCCAAAAGCACTATATAATAGTTTTTAATGATCACCTCATGTGAAAAGTGAGAGTGACTCCACATTTGGCTTCTTGGCCTAGCCATGCATAATAGGCATGTCTACACCTTAAAGCCTAAAATGGATTCTCATGGATGTGTCTAAAAAACAATATCTTGATCACCTCTAAAATGGATCTAAAAACATATCCTATTCCATTTGAATCCATTACTAAGTTTATAAGTTTCATTGGTCTACCATTTGGTTTTAGCCTAAAAACCTACCCAATGGGCCTACTTGCAAACTTGATGGTCTAGGATACCCTATTAAGATTCATATTTTATTGATTGGTTTTTTATGTTATCATAGTTTTTATACATCCTTATACACCTCTTATAAATTCCCATTCAGCTCTTATTATATCCATCTATCACTATTTTTTAAACCTACGAGTTTGTGCACCTAGGGATATACCTTCTATCTAAGATAAAATGGAGGGTACTGTAGACACCTAAATCTAGCCACCAATAACCTCCAATCAAGATTTTGAATAATTTCCACCCAAAATGTATAATTTATTCTACAAACACTAAATCATGCTAAATGATGTGAAACTAACATATTCAAATGCCAATTTTGGCTAGGGTATCCCTAAATGGGGTAATATAATTTATGAGCCAGCTAACTTTGATTAGATCATTTCGAGTCAAAATGCCAATTTTGCACTTGGGTGATTTGGATTGCTCTTTTATATCAAATCTCTTTCACAAGACATGTACCTTTGTTATTTTTTGTTTGTAACATCCTAAATGAGATAAAGGATCCAACACATCTTAAATCACCTTCCAATTCCAATCCAATTAAATTTTGGAACATTAACAAGGCATTCTGATCAATTTGATTAGTTTGTGCACAAAGTGCTTAAACATTATTAAGATATAATTAAACTAAATTAGAGCCTAATCAATAATTCTATGGAAACTTGTTGAATACTTGTTTTTAGGAATGAATATTGAGTATCTGCATCATTAGGTGACCTCATTTCCTAGGAAGACATCCCAAGGACATAAATGCCACAAATATCAGGATTCATGCCTCACATGCCTCATCAAATCCCTCCATGCATATTAATTTCTCCTCTATCCCAAATATTGATGATCCTATTTATTAATTTTAATTGCAAAATTAGATTAATCCTTAGCCACACATCTCAATCTTGAGATGGATGGTTTAGGTTGATTCTAATCAAAGCCAAAAATATATAAATAAAGAGGCCATGAACATCATTTCTAAGACTTGATGATGTAAAGCTATAATGCACAAATAATTCCAAAAGTTATTGAAATTAGCGTTACCATGATAAATTGATTCCAAGCCAAGCCAATCCATAAGGTGCTAAGGAAGAGGAGATATCCAAGCCTCCTTTGATGAATACCTCATGAGCACAAGCCAAGCAAGCTACTACAACAAGAATTTTAGAGCTTCCAAGGAAGGTAAAAGAGAGTTTATTTTACATTTTAGTTATATGTTTTATTCATGTTTGTTAACTAAGCTCTCCCTAGTGTCTAGGCCTAAAGATGTTATGCTAGTTAATGTTTTTCTTTCATTTTGTTTTCATTTTAAAACTAACACAATACTAACCATCCTCTCTTGAGTCAAATTCCTAGATCACATTATAGCATGCCTAATGGGACAAGATGTATCCCACACATGAATAAGATCATTTTACATCTTTAAAATATTCATTGGGATTATTAAAACTCTTATAAATTGATTTTCTAATTTTGTTTTACCATTTTTGTTTGCCACAGGTTTACACAGTAACTGACGTTGGTTAGTAAAACTAACATCAGTTAAATAGTTGTTGATCACATTGGTATAATTAATGTCAGTTAGATAACCTTCATCAGTTATAAAATGTAACCATCATCAGTTATATAATTGACATCTATCACTATGTTTTTCTTAAAACACAAACCTGAGAGCTCTTTTTTTGAAGTTCATTATTTCAAATCCAAAAGAGATTCAAGGCTAAAAGACATGCTAACATTTTTGTTGCAGGACCAAGATTGACATTTAAAAAAAACATGTTTAGATCACCTTTTACATACTTAAAATGAATTAAGAACCTTGTTTTAGTGTGTAATGAAAAAATTAA
Source organism: Torreya grandis (assembly GCA_037957365.1). Classification (NCBI taxonomy): domain Eukaryota; kingdom Viridiplantae; phylum Streptophyta; class Pinopsida; order Cupressales; family Taxaceae; genus Torreya; species Torreya grandis. The sequence continues at coordinate 1,271,843 of JARHVA010002433.1, read as the reverse complement.
ATGCTTAAATAAATGTTTTCAAAGTTCACAATCTTAAAACCAAGGGGTCAAATGAACACCACCAAATGTTTCATTTGGGCTTAAAATTGAATTCAATTGTCATTTTAGTCTTCAATAGTTTTTTGATCAAATTTTCTTTAGAAAAGAGAGGGGTGTTGTGTGTATGCTCTTCCATTTGTCCCCTTTAGGGAACCCTTGGAATCAAAAGAACCATTTCTATTGCAAAAATCATAGTCCAAGGATTAGAAAGAATGTCATCTAAAGCACTCCAAAAATACTCATCAAAGTTTGGGTGGCCTTGAAAATGACCCTAAAGTCTTTCTTTTTATGTCTTTCATTTCATTGCATATTGGCCTGTGAGGGGTTTGTCATTACCTCCCTTAAGTTCTTTATGGAAGATTTGACCTAGGGTTTCATCTCTTGACATTGAATTCACTTACTCTTTCTAAGTTACACATGAGATGTATCTGCATTTGGACATCTCACTATACTAAATAAATAGTAGGATATAGTGGTTGTAAAAAGGACTATACTATTTTACAACTAGCCAATGCTGTGGTCACCTAATTTCTATGATTTTCTTTTGCATTGTTTGACATGAAATTCATTGTGTAATTAATTCCCCTAGAAATGTTTGAAAGCTTGTTAGTTTAGTCAACCCCACATTGCCATACCCTTGTTAGGATTTGAATGATTATACTTAGTGTATTTTGGTCATTTATCTTACTTGGTGTTTTTTAGATTAAAAATTATTTGTTTGTTCATAAATCCATGTTAAAACCAATTTGTTCATATGTCACTCTTTTGTCTAAAGGGGCATTATGCTAGCTATTTTACACCACACTTGTGCCTTGAAATATTTTCTCAACTTATTTTTGTGTGTGTCATTTGAGTTGAGGAGGGTAGTGTTATGCTACCCAAAACATATTAAAACCAATTTTGCCTTTGAGTCTTTTGAATCATAACATATATCACATCATTCAAGCATGCTTATGCTATTAGGTTTCTCAATTTGTTTCAAGACTAGTTCACCTTGTGCCAAAAACCATTTATTTCAAACCATGTCATGTATACCATTTAGACCTTTGTCTTGTGCCATCATGTTGTCCAATCTTGTCTAGCTTGTTTGGTTAAATCCTAATTTTTAAAATTGAGTTTTAACTTAACCTTATTAAGTCTGGATCCAAACATTGATTGATTTCTATTTAGGCCTTAATTCATGGGCTGATACATAGATCTTTCTCTTTTGGGTTGCATAACTTTAGTTAATCAATTACCCAAATTTGAAAACTATTCATGATTTGTTTGTTTAGTACCTATCATTATCATTTTCTATGCCTTTATTTGGGAAAACATAATCTTTCTTAAAAGAGCCTTTTGTCTTATGCCTTACGCCAAGTGATCATGTTTATGTTTGATTTCACATGTCAGGTTTATGTCTAAGTTGTTTCCAAACTTGTTAAATTAAATCAAATCACATCAGAGTTTATTTCGATTTTTTTATTTTGATGTTGTTTGGCCAAAAGTCCTAGCGTTTGCCTATTTTTTTGAGCCTAAATTTTGACTCCATGTTTGGATAGAAGACCTAGTCACTCAACTTTTCCCTTTCCTAGTTTAGACCTTGTTTGGAACACTTTGACCTAGACCTTTGACATGTTAGTTTTTATTTAGACACTTGACCTTTTGTGCATATGACATTAGACATTTGATGTTATACTTTTTTATGCCACGTCTTAAAAAAAATCATTTTGGAGATATAGCTCCACTTTCAAACCACAATAGAGATATAACTTCACCTTTTGACCAAGTTATACTAAGTTTAAACCATTTATACTTTGGACATAGTTTTTTAGAGTTTATATAACTCTAAACCTTTTTATTTCAAAGATTTCATAACTTATGTGGATATGTCTAGCTACACTTATGGTGGATTCATGTACAATCTAACTTATGATAGATTGGCTACACAAAATTCCACTAGGAACCCCTATAGATAAATATTTTATAAGGATTTTTATTATTCTCCCTACAATACTCCATATGGGGAACATATTAAAAATCCAAAAAATCCAAATTGAGACCTTGATTGGCATGAAGAAACTTTTGAGAAGAACTTTTAAGACCTAACTACAAATAATGTTATATGGGATACAGATCCATACCCTTTTTACAACAATCAGTACATAGAACACAATCAAGAACCAACTTATGAGCCAACTTAAAATTGGGATGATATGGTTTATGAAGAAGAATTGGATGCTTTGGATTATGAAATTAATCAAGATCCAAGACCATAATTTTGCACCATTCCCATATCAAGATCTCATCCTTTAGTTTGTGTGAGCAACCAAGCTCCACAATTCCTAACCATTTCTATACGAGGACCTCATCTTTTGGTTTATATGAGTAATCAATCTCCACAACACCCATTCATCATTTTAGGACCTAATCCTTTGGCTTATGAAATCAATTAAGCCCCAAAAAACCCTATCTTTACCATCTCAATACTTTTTTCCTTTGGATCATGAAAGTAATCATGCTCCCTAATAACCTACCATTATCTAACCATAAGCCATTCCTCATCCAAAACCAATCTTTTCCAAGCCTCGATAGATCTAATCCTTTAAATACCAAGTTGTGTTTAAAACTAGTACTTTACAACTCATTAGAAACCAATTCTCAGATAACCAACCAATCCAATATGTTTTTGTTGAACCAACCACTTGTGATAAGTCAGCTTGTGATGAATGACCTATTGATCCTATACTAGTTGTCAAGGAGTCTCACATTAATGAGTCAATGTTTATTTAGTCACTTATTAATGATTATAACTACCTTTTGGAAAATCATTACCTTGACCATGTGTTTTTTTTTCAAGATCCTCCTATTGACAAGCTAGTCTCTAAGGAGTTATCTATTAACCTTTTTACCATCCTAGAGGAGTCCCATTCTGACAAACCAATTTTTTTGGAACCTATTATTCCATCATAGGCCATCACTTGTCTAAAACCAAATATTTAACAAGACATCATTGTAATAGAGTACCCATCAAATGAAGAATCATAGTTAGAGTCAGGTTCTATTCTTGAACTAACATGAAATTTACCATTAGAATCTAAATCAACATCAATCTAAACATCATATTTAGAAGAGGAATATGTTTGTAATTGTTATAACATTGGTTTTACATGACTTTCAAATTAGTTTGAATACATTTATGATCCTTATATGGTTTTTGAGGATGGTTACTTAAAATTTGACACAAGTTATCCTAGTATCTTCTATAAGGATTGTGTAACCTCTCTCCATTCCATTACCATTCCACAGGCCATTACCATCAACCAAAATAGCCATATCATTAACATTCCATCTCCCACCAATGTTAATTGGGATTGACAAAATCACACTTTTTTGAAATGCATCCATGGTGACATAGCAATTGAAGAAGAGAAAGGAGGCCAAGACCACATTCATATAGCAAAAGAACACTCTCCTAGTGAAACCTTTTCAAAGGCACTAGGGGATAATCAAAGTCACAACTCAACATCTTCTAGTGAAAATTTTCTAGAAGCACTAGAATACAATCAAATTCAAAATTCAAAATTCCTTAGTGAAACCTTCTTGAAGGTGCTATGGGACAATCAAGACAACTTTATTGGTGAAAACCTCATTCAAGCACCAATAGCTGAGCATGAAACTTCTTCACTACTTAATTAAGACAAAATCAAAGATAAAATCAAATAGATTTCTATCTATAGCCTAATTAGATTATATCTACTCTCAAGATTAAATAATAGAAAAATATGGTGGTCCTATCGGAAGAACAAGTCTTTAGCCCTACCATAACCAAAATTATGTCAAATCTAACATCAACAATATTATGTGTGACTAAACATCCTAATATTTATTTGTTTACCCACTATTATAGGTTCCATTATCAACCATTCCATTTCAAAATAAATCCTACCATCCATTATTTGTCCTTATTTACCATCTATGGTTACACTTTCCTTTACAGAGGCTACAAAGATACCTTGTCTCGATGTTTGAAGGAATCAAAATCAATGACCAATGAAGATCACAAAAGCATTCTTAGCATCCAAATCTATAGGACATTCTTGATAGAGTAGTTATTTAGACAAGGTGTGGGCTAGAAATTAACATGATCAAGTATTCTATTTTTATCATTTGTTGATTGCAACATACATCTCCCCATCAACAGGAACAACAAAATCAAAAACAACACCTAGGATAAAAACATGTACCATGTCATTTCACATTGCCATGCCATTGTCATTATTATATATGCCTATTTTCCATTATTATATATCCCATCCATTCACCCTATCACTTGGGGAAAAACCCTCTTAACATTTTATCCATCCTATCATTCCATTCATATCTAGACTAAAGCCTATTTTTAGTCATCCTACCCAATCCTATTTTGATATTGGTTAATTTGGTTCTTCTTTCACCTTTTATGGGGGGATCCAAATCAAGTATCAACAATCAATTAAAGTATATTTTTAAATTATAGTCTATTAAATTAGTGTGATAGTTGATTTGGCAAGATATCTTTCATCCTATCAAGTTTGTTTATGTGAGCCTGATTATAACCACCTATGGGCAAATCAATGTCTCACCAATATTTTTGCTAATTATAACTACCTATGGGAAAATTAGTATTATTGACATATGCCTTTATATCATAGTTATAACCACCTAAGGGAAAACTAGGGGTAACACTTATTTATCATATATTTTTGCATCACCTTTTCATTACTATTTGCATTTGACTACTCATTTGTTGGATTTAAGAACTTGTTGGGACCTAGTTGGTTTTTCCTTGCCTTTTGTTTGGATGGAATTAATATGATTTGAGGTCATTTTAGGACTAAGTCAGTCATTCTCAATTCATGTTGGGGTCACCTCAGTCCCCCTTTCCATACACTCTCACCATTTTGTGAGTAACCTAAGCCAAATGCTCTCACCATTTTGTGAGCAGGTATCTTATCATTCTCTAACGAGTTAAGATACCTCAAAATGCCAAAAACATTCATAATATTTCAAAAATATAAAAATATTTTTCTTCTCTAAGCCTAGTTAATGATCCTCAATCTGCCTTAGTAGGGCATGGTCATTGTTAGGATGATTTCTTTTGCTTTTGTTTTCAATTTTTTTGTTTGTTTGTTTATTTTAGGTTATTTTTTTGTCTATTTGTTTTTATATTTTTTTGTTTATTTATTCACTTGCCTATTTTTTTTATTTTAGCATTGTTGCCTCAACTCAGTCTATATGTGTTTATTGGGTGATTCCTTGAGCACATTATTCTTGAGTCCATCCATATTCATCTATTAATATTTTCATCATGGTTTTTATCATTGACGAATTATTTTTGAGTGTTTATTAGATTGAGAGTCAGTCCTTACACATAGTTTTACCAAGTCTTCATGGTGTTCTATCATGAAGCCTACCATCGCATCCTATAGCAAAAATTAGCTTCAAAAAGGTCTATAATAAATGGAACTAATGATGTTTTTCCTTGGCACCTTGGTAAATCCTCCCACTCACCTTGATTAATATAACTCATTTGACCATTCTAGTTATATCATTTCTAATTAGGATGAGCATCTCCTTATTAATAGGTATTATTGAATCCTTCTAATGATAAATATTATTACTCTATCAATCTATTTCATCACTTTACACCTACTCATCTTTAATCAATATTTTAGGCTATATCCTTGGGTTATGCTTGATAATCAACCCTAACTGGGGCATAATCATCTTTAGCCAATCTAGGTCCTCTTAATGATTATAACTTCCTATGGGCAAATCATTATTTTGACTTTTATTCTTTATTATAACTACCTTTAGGAAAATTAGCATCCTTTTTACATCAATGCATGCAAGCATTTTATTATTTGGATTAATCTCAACCACAGATTAATTCCACCTTTCTTCTTGTTTCTTTTTGAGGGATCATCCAATAATAAAGATGACAGCCACTCCCTCAAGAGAGCATCACCATAGGCTTCCCAAAACCATTTGGAGCTTTGTTCTTCATCCATCATCTTTTTTTTGGCATATAGGCCATTTATCATTATTTGAGAGGATGTTAATGTTCTTATAGCTTGCAATGCCTTCCCAAACATGGGAAAACTATAGACACCAAAATCTAGCCACCAATAACCTCCAATCAGGCTCTTGACCAATTTCCACACAAAATTCACAATTTGGCCTAAAAACACTAAATCACACTAAATGACGTGAAACTAACATATTCAAGTGCCAATTTTGGCTAGGGTATCCCTAAATAGGTCAATGAAATTTATGAGCCAACTAACTTTGATCAAATCATTTCAAGTTAAAATGCCAATTTTGCATTGGATGTTCTGGATTTCTCTTTTCTATAAAATCTCTTACACAAGACACATGACTTTGCTATTTTTTTTGGTGACATCCTAAATGGGATAACAGATCCAATGCATCTGACATAGCCTAACAATTCCAATCTTGTCAAAATTTGAACCAATAACAAGGCATTCTAACAATTTGAGTAATTTGTACACAAAGTACTTAAACATGCTTAAGAGATAATTAAACCAAATTAGATACTAATCAAGAATTCCATGGAAACTTGTTGAATACTTAGTTTTAGAAATGAATATTTAATATTTGCATCATCAGGTGACCTCATTTCTTGGGAAGATGTCACTAGGCTATAAATACCACAAATATAAGAATTCATGCCTCCCATGCCTCATCAAAGCCCTCCATACCTCTTAATTTCTCCTCTATCCAAAATATTGATGAGCCTATTTATCAATTTTAATTTCAAAATTGGATTAATTCTTAGCCACACATCTCAATCTTGAGATGGATGGTTTAGGTTGATCCTGATCAAATACAAAAATCTATAAATAGAGAGGCCATGAACATCATTTCTAAGACTTGATAATGCAAAGTTATAATACATAAATGATTCCAAAAGACATTTTAATTAGTGTTACCATGCCAAATTGATTCCAAGACAATCCAATCCAAGCCACAAGGTGCCAAGGAGAAGAGGAGATAGCCAGGCCTCTTTTGAAGAAGACATCATGAGCACAAGCTAAGCAAGCCACTACAACAAGCATTTTAGAGCATCCAAGGAAGGTACAAGAGAGTTTATTTTGAATTTAAATTTTGTGTTTTATTTATATTTTTAAACTAATATCTTTGTAGTTTATAGGCCTAGATATGTTATGCTAGTTAGTGTGTTTCTTTCATTTTGTTTTCATTTTGAAACTAACATGATACTAACCATCCTCTCTTGAGTCAAAATCCTTGTTCACAAGTACTTAGCCTATTTTTATAGACCAAGTATGTATTAGAGAGGCTTATATAAGTGGTGATTATTATGTATGTAATGTTTAATTTCTTTATCAGGTCTCAAGATCCCCTAACCTCTTCAAGATCCCAAATAGACTTATGGGAAGTGGACTGTGTATGTAGGATTTTTATAAGGACTCTGTGATACCTATATAGAGACATTTATATATGATTTAACACACTTTAAATGGAATTATTAACTCTCACAATATTTCCTCAATGATGTATTATCCCTTAACTCATCCACTTAGCTTCTCCTTCTTCATACTCTTTGGATAGGCTTGTTGTTCCTCAAGAGTACTCTACCTTTGAGATAGAACAATGGGGTATTTCCCTCTATCTTAGGGAGAGATGAGTATTTGTATAAATATATAAGGTCAAAAGGACTATTTATACTAAAAATTAAGGTTTGAATCCTTTCATTTGTCCTTAAACACTTCAAACTCTCTCAAATATCCCCTAAAATAGGATTGTGTTAGTATTTATGACTGTGTCTTGTGTTTGCAAAGTCACTTATAGGTATAGTTACATGATTAGGTTTGAGAAAATGTTTTAAAACCCATTTATATTCTCTTAGGATATTCATACATTGTTTTATACTTATGTTTTCATCCTACTTGGGCTAGATCATCACCTATACAAATTTTTGAGCTTGTTGTCTATCTACTCAGCCAATTGGAAGTGAACATTTGTGTGATAGGACACCTATAGGTTACCTTAGGACTTGAAACATCACTAATAAAAATATCCTAATGGACTCCATACCCATTTTTTATCCCTTTTATCAACCAACATTGATTTCTCAATGCTTGAACTCTTCCTTATGAATGATATGTAAAATAGGTCTTGGTTGTAGGTCAACATTTTTTTAGTGTACAGATTGGAAGTGTACATGGGAAGCAAAAAATCATATATAATCTTCCTTTAATGATATTTATGATAATTCTCATTTTAACCATCCTTATATGTTGGAATTGTCTATAACTATCAACTTGGAGTGCAAGGTCACTTTTGAATCAAAGTCTTATAGACATCAATGCCTGAGTTTAATATCTTTGTAGGAAACTTTGTGCCTCTCAACAACTATCTTCCCCTAGACATTTTCCCCCCAAATTTTGCATGAAACTTATCCTATACAGGTAATAATAGGTTAATTCATTATGATGCATTAATAATACTTGTAACCATGTTATATGTTCCTCACAAAATTCCCTTGGACCTCTATTTTCACTCTTTAGGGATTAGATCCCTGAACTTAGTTATCTCATCTTTAGAGGTAGTTTACACTTCCTTTTGACAACCTATCTCTTCAAATAGATATTTCATGATTTATAACATCACTATTAATCTAATGGAAGGTTAATCAAGCTTCAATTTCTTCCTACAATCACTTCTATATCTCAATATTGTGACCTATAAGTAGACTTTTTTACATATACGCAGTAAGTCTGAGTGTAGACAATGATCATGATTTATAGGTTTAAATGTAGTTTATGCCTTTTAAAATGTTTCAAAATTATTTTAATCACTCTAAAAACCTTAATTATCTTATATGCCTTTTAATATTACTGGTCTCTATGAGGGCCCTGTAGGTGTATGTGAGTTACAGGTAGGCAGTGAGCAGAATTGGAATCATGTGTATAGTGAGTAGTCTCATGAACAAGCCTGATATATTTAAAAATTATTCAAATGGATGTTATCACTATCATTATGTTGAAACACATCTCAAAACCTCTACTCTAATTTGGTACACTTCCAAGAGATGCATGTATATATACATTCATGGCTACCCAATTGAATGTGTTGTATATAACTATAATTCCATGAAGAGTTGCCTTAGGAAAAGAGATTGAGATGTAAAGGTGAAAAATATAAAATTTTATATTTAAATGATCAAAAAAATTTGGAATAATGATCAAAACTTGAAGATCTTGAAAATGTTGAAAATTTTCTTGTAACACAGAATGGTGTATCCTCTTGCAACATGAGATTATTTGCATATCCAAAGACCATAAAACACAGAAAAAATAATTTTAATAATTTTATTATGGATTAAAAATCATCTATAACTAATATTATCAAGTGAATTATACGAAATCATCTAAACATGAGTAAAACCTATAGGGTGCATAGATTAGCAAGCACAAAAACATAGTCATCTTCACAAGGATTTTTCATAGAGAAAAGATCATCATTATTTGAAAATTTTTTATTAAAATTAATATATATAAGTTTAATTTCACCTCCTAAATTATTTTAATCTATAATTTATCCAATTTTTTGTACCATGTACAAACCTGAAGACTAGTTCTGTGTGCCTAGAAGGGTGAAAAAGGAGCAAAATGGTTTTAACCCAAATTTGATGCTTATAAAGTAATTAAATCATGAAAATATATTTTATGAATCTAAATATTTATCTCATAACATTACCCCACATGGCACACTTCCTCATGGATTGTACAAGTGTCAAACTCTTCTCTTCTCCTAAGAAAACTACTCTTTCTTCTGAAGCACTTACCACTTTTAGTTATAAACAATTTACTAAGACATAATAGGAAACATATCACATGACATAAACTTGTGACACATTAAAATTTACTAATGAGTCTGTAAAACTCATTTAATGACCCTTTTATGACCCTAAAATGACTCAAAATGGTAAATTTACTAACATGACTAATGACCAAGGATAATGAGACATTAAATAACATTAAATGGCCTATGACATACCTTATGATAAAATATTAGACCCATAAAACATATAAAAATCAATTATTTACCTATAGGGATCCCAATTTGACTTGTAGGGTAAAATTAGGTTAACAAATTAGTGACTCATAGGGGTAGTATGCCTACTATACTAACTAGACCAATAGCCTTATCAATCCATTGGGCTTAGGGAGTCATCTAAAATATGAGACACCATAAGAGGACTTTGAAAATAATATTTGATCAATACTAGATCAATGTCTACCTCAACCACACAAAACAAAAGACACACACATAAATTAAAAACAAACACACATGTGCTTCATGAGCACTTATGAAACACACACACCAAACTAAAAAAATTAACTCAAAAAATAACTAAACTAAGATGAAAAATCCTTCTTATATCAAATTTTAAGTTTGAAACTTTACTTTCTTTATGACAGGAAGGATTTAGTGAGACATGTAGCCTTTTGACCTTTAGCATTGATGCCTCCATCTTCTTCATGGTGTTTGCCAACTTCATTGGCATGATATTCAATGAGAACCAAGCAGCTCCAAACAATTTAGCTATAGAAATTAATTCTTAATTTCATCCAAACATCCTCAACCTTCTCATATGGATCCTCAATTTTAACTTCCAATGGTGGTTTAACAAGGCATACCTTCTTGATTTCCATAGTGATCTCAATAAGATTGGGTTTAGTAACAGTTACAAGTTATTATAGCTCATCAAGGAGATTTTCATACTCTACCCAATATTTTTCATTGTCCTCCATGTAAGACTCTTTCTTAACCTTGTCATGTACTTGACTCTCAACTTGCCAAATCTCTTCAAACTCTTGAAAGAACTTCATTTGTAGCTGCCAATCATCATTGTCCTCTTTATCATTTAGAACCACTACCTCTTCAATATTCTCTTCTTGATGTATGATGTCATCAAGCTCATTTTATTCAATATCTTATTCATATAAGGATATTTCAAAATTAGGCTAAGATATTGGGTCATCTTTGAGAACAACAACTTCCACCTTGGTCTCCAAAGAGTTTTCTAGGATTACAACCTCTTTGGGGATGACTTAAAATTGTTCTCCATACTTAATAGCACATTAATATTCATCATATAAGACATATTTAGGGATCTCAATTTGTATCTCAGTTACCATAACCTAGTTTTTCTTCTCAATGGATGCAATATCTTCCATCTCCTTCTGCTTCTTGGTGATGTCAAGACTAGGTATATTAAAATCATGTGACCTAGGCCAATGAGGCTGCCAACGAAGTATGTTTTCTTCAAGAAAGAGTTATGAATTATTATCAATGAATTATTCCTCTTTAGGTTTCCATACAATAGGTACATAAATTAAAATGGTGATAATATAAGGAAAAGATGAACTAGTTGGTGGAGGTAGCACATAGAACTCAAAATCAAATTAAGAGTGAAGTGTAGGGGATTCTTTTGGAATATTTTGAGGAAGGGGAGGTAGACCTTGGGATAAAATGGCTTGATTTTGTTCCTTCCATTTGATAATTACTTCATTTACATTTAATTTATCTTGATCACTCTCTTGAGTGAGGTTATATCGGGTGTGTTTAGGCATATGATCTTCTTTTGGGTGTAAACCTTCAATCACACCTTGACTCAACAATTTCATCCTTAATTTTAAATCTCCAGTTTGCTTAGCTAGGTTCTATTGGAAAAGTATTTTTTGAAGTTCATATGAATATTTATGATGGTTATGATTACAAGAGGGCTGACATGAAACACAAGAAAATTCTTGAGGAAGGGTAGGAGGGGGTTGTATAGGATCAAGCTCTTTCTCAACTTCACAGTCCTTATCAAAGTTTCTATCTTCTTTCTTTCCCCATGAATCCACTATCTTATTTTATCTTATTATGTTAGTATTATGAGTTTATTTTTGAGGTATTGATGTACTTTTAGGATTGGATGAAGTGTTCAAAAAACTTTGGATCTCCTTAGGCTTTGATTCTCCACCTTATCTCCAACTTGGAATGCCATATTTAGAGGTGAATTTTTGAGGTGGGGATGTAATGGGAGAGGGAAATGAGGGATTGAATCCACTTCTTTATATTATAACATCGATTGATACATCTACATATTGGCCAAATCAATCTACCTATCAAGATTAGCTTTAAAAACAAGGTTTCTCTTTTTGACTCCCTCTTCCAGCTGATTGGGAAAAGGATGACTTTGATAAGATTGATTGGGCTCATGAGTAAGGGTCAAGTAGGATAGATAGAAATCTTGGTGAAATGGATATGAAGGCTAATAGGTTTTGTGAGGCTACCTTTCATGAATTCTTAGCCTCTTCTCTAAGAAATAAATCAAGCCACTCACGTCTAACATTTCACTTATGATCCTTTGCCAATTGGCTCTCTCAATAGGTACCCAATCTCTTTTAACCAAATATAATGCATCTCTCACCTTATGAATAAGATGAATATGAACATCTAGACCATATCCCCTTTTTTTGTCAAGATACAACATGTACTTATCATATCCTAAAAGTATTTGCTTGAAAGAGGATATGGATTGACTTGAGAAGTGACTAGGTTGACTAGGAGGAATGATAAATTGAGAAGGCTAGCTATAAGACCAATATAATTCATCAATGGTATGATATACTTCATGTTAGAACTAGTGTACTTTATGTTAAAGCGAGTAAAGATCATGATAGGGATGATAGGGGATGCCATCAGCTTTATATACCTCACCAACTTATGTAAAACAAAACTCAACATGAAAGTAATATATTAAACTTCATTAAGAAATAATAACATAAGGAATAATTATCAAAAATATTCAAAGGAAATACCTATGCTATTTGACCAACTAATGTAACTCAGAGTTACTGTTGATTCCTAGATAGATGCCTCTAAAATTTTATGTGTTGAAAGACAATACCAAAAATATTTTAACTTCTTAGATTAGGAGTCCCATCAGGCATGCCAAAAACTATTATCACTTTAATTTACACCCTTTGAGGAGACATCTCAACTATCCTCATCTAAGTGGCACAATTGAAACACTTTTAGGCTTGTGGGTATCCTATGAATGAGGTGAATCTCTAGATAGGGATAACTCTCTTGATGTACAACTTTGGATCACTACTACACCTAAAAATTTTTATGTAAAGGGAGAGAGAAAACAGAAAGAAAAATATCTAAGGGAGGTCAGACAAAAAATAAGTTTATGACTTATAACCAGATACATGTTACACATGAAACCAAGAGACTAAAAAAACACACACTTCTTCTAATTTGCATCTTCTCACATCAATATTACATTATGAGGTAATGGATGAATGTTTAGGCTAGGAATAATAGACAAGAGGCCTTGAATGGCACTAGTGAATATATTAACTCACTCAACCTTGACACTTCCTAAAACACTTCACATGCCTTTCAAGAAGATGTTTTCCAACTAAAAATAAGATGAAAGAATGAGACATGCTAAAGAAATCATATTTATCACTAAGATAAATAATCCAAGTGAAAAACACTATTAATAATCATGAATAGGTAAAAATTAGTACTCTTATTGATCAAATGGTATGAAAATGAGTAGGGCTTCATCATACTCAGGTGGAGCATGAGTTACAAAGGCTAAAATGGCTAGTTCTTATATAACCTAAGAAAGATAAGAAGAAAGTCTAAGGGTCACAAGGAAACTTGTCAAGATGAGAAAAGGAGTTAATTTTTCATGAGAATAGGATGTGGGATGAACCATGTAAGGTTAAAAGAGACAAGTGGCCATACAAGGCATGAAACTTATGAAAAGTGGTATGAAACTCCTTGTGTTGGCTCAAAAAATTGCCTTCATCATCTACACCTATTTTAATGTCCCAAAATTGATTAGGGATATATATAATTATTATATTTAATGGGAACACTTTCATAAATGCCTCTCCATGCAAAGCATCAAGAGAGATATGAGCACTCAAAGTGCTTATTCAAGCTTGTTTCTTCCATTTGCATAGTCTAAGGCTATATTGAGCCCAAAATTGGATTTATTTATACTTCCCATACATAATAATATATTTAACACATATTTTATTTCCCCAAAAACATTATATAATATTTTATAATTCTCACCTCATGTGAAAAGTGAGAGTGACTCCCCATTTGGCTTTTAGGCCTAGCCATGCGTAGTAGGCTTCTCTACACCTTAAAGCCCAAAATGGATTTTCCTAGATGTGGTTTTATAAAAAGAGCTTGAACAACTTTTAAATTTATTTAAAACATGTCCTATTCCATTGTAACCTAGTACTAAGGTCAGAAGTGGCATTGGTATACCATTTAGCTTAAAGCTAAAACCCTGCCCAATGGGCCTGCTTACAAAATTAATGGTCTAAGATAACCTATTAAGATTCATATTTTATTTATTGGTATTTTTTATGTTTTAATAGGTTTTTAAATTATTTTAAACCTCCTATAAAATTCCACTCATCTCCTGGTCTATCCATCTATCACCTTTTCTCAAACCTACCAATTTATGCACTTAGGGAAGTACCCGCTATCTGAGACAAAATAAAGGTTACTTCCCCTATTTTCAAACTAAATTATGTATTTTAGAATATTATATGAGTGGTTAGGATTATATATTCAATTTTTTACTCCTTTATCAGGTCTCAATACCCCATAACCTCTTCAAAATCCAAAACAAACTTGTGGGAAGTGGACTGTGTATGTAGGATTTTCATATGGACTATGTGATACCTATTTAGAGACATTTATAAATGATTTAACACACTTGAAATATAATTAGTAACTCTAAAAATATTTCATAATTTATATATCATTCATTAACTCATCCACTTACCTTCTCCTTCTTCATACTCTTTAGATAGGCTTGTTGTTCCTCAAGAGTACTCTACCTCTAAGATAGAATAGAGGGGTATTTCCCTCTATCCTAGGGATAAATGAGTGTTTGTAAACATGCCTCTAGTAATAAGGACTTTTTTTACTTAAAATTAAGGTCTGACTCCTTTAATTATTCCTCAAGCACTTTAAACTCTTTAAAATAGCCCCTAAAATAGGACTATGTTAGCATTTATGATTTGTCTTATGTTTGCAAAGGTACTTGTAGTTATAGTTAATGAATAGGCTTGAGAAAAAAATTTAAAAAAAAATTAATGCATCTTATGATATTCATACACTGGTTTATACTTATGTTTTCACCTTACTTGGGTTAGATCACCACCTATACAAAGTTTTTATCTCAATGTCTGTCTACTCAACCAGTTGTAGGTGAACATTTGTGTGATAAGACACCTATAGGTTACCTTAGGAATTTTAAAATCAATGATAAAATTATCATGATGTCCTTCATTAAAATTTGGTATCAATTTCATCCACCAACATTCATATTTAAATGCTTAAACTCTTCCTTATGAATGATATTGAAAATAGGTCTTGGCTGTAGGTTAGCATTTTCTTAGTGTACAGACTGGTAGTGTACATGGGAATAAAAAATAATATATCATCCTTGTTTAATGATATTTATGCCATGAATAATAACTTGAACCATTTTTATACATCCCCATATGTTGGCATGGTCTAGAACTATCAACATGGAGTGCAAGGTCACTTTTGAATCAAAGTCCTATAGACATCAATGCCTAAGTTTAATATCTTTATAGGCAACTTTAGGCCTCTCAAAACTATCTTATCCTATCCATTCTCCACCCAAACTCTACATGGAACTTTTCCTATGTAGTAACTACTAGTTTTAGTCATTAATATGCATCAAGACTACTTTTAACCTTGTTATATGTTCCTCACAAAATGCTCTTAGACCTCTATTTTCACTTTGTAGAGATTAGATCCCTAAACTCAATTATTTCATCTTTAGAGGTAGTTGACACTTCATTTTTATGACCTAACTCTTCAATTAGGTTTTTTGTGATTTATACAATCACTATGACTCTAAGGGAGGATTAATCATGCTTCAATTTATCTGTATAGTCACCTCTATATCTCTATGTTATGACCTATAGGTAGACATTTTTACATACAGGTAGTAAGTCTAAGTGTAGGAAATGATAATAATTTATAGTTTTAAATATATTTTAGGCATCTCAAAAGTTTTAAAAGTATTTTCCTCACTCTCAAAACCTTACTTAGCTTATGCACCTCATTTCAATATGATTTATCTCTATGAGCTCCTTATAGGTGTATGTGAGTTGCAGGTAGGTAGTGAGCAAAATTGGAATCATGTGTATAGTGAGTGGTCTCATGAATATGCCTAATCTCTTCACCAATTGATAAAATGGATGTTATCACTATCAAGATGTTAAAAATTTTCTCAAAACTTCTATTCCAACATGGTACACTTCCAAGAGATGCTTGTCGACATACATTCATGGTTGCCTAACCAAATATGTTACATATGAATATAATTACATGAATATTTTACTTTGTAAAAGGAATTTAGAGGTTAATTAAACCAAGATAACATTATAAACATTATATTTATACCATCACAACCCTCTATAACTATGATCAAAACCTGAAGATCTTGAAAATGGTGAAAAATTACCTTTAACATAGAATGGCATATCCTCCTATAACATAAGATGATTTGCATATCCAAACACCTTAAAACACTAAAAAAATAATTTTAATAATTTTAATATGGATTCATCATCATATGGAACCAATATTAAAAAGTTAATTATACAAAATCATCCAAACAAGAGGAAAACCTATAGGGTGCACATATTAGTAAGTAAAAAATATAGTCAACTTCATGAGAATGGTTCATAAATAACATGACATAATTCTTCAAAAGAATTTTATATAAATTAATCTATTTGAGTTTAATTTCACCTCCCAAATGTGTTTTAACTGGAAGTTCTCCAACTATCTATACCAAGTACAAACCTAAAGAATAGTTCTATGTGCCTAAAAGGGTAAAAAAGGAGTGGAATAGTTTTAACCCAAATTTGACACTTATAGAGTAATTTGATCATGTAAATGTATTTTATTAAGTTTAATAGTCATCTCATGACCTTACCCCACATGGCACACTTCCCCATGGGCCTTATAAGTGCTAAACTCTTCTCTTTTCCCAAGAAAATTGCTCTTTCTTCTGAAGCACCTACCGCTTTTAGTTATAAATAGTTACCTAAAACATAATAGGACACATGGAATGTGACAACATTTTACACCTTCAAATTTCCATAGGAGGTTATAAAACTCATTTAATGCCCCTTTTATGACCCCCAAATGACTCAAAATGATAAATTTAATAATATGACTAATGACTAAGGATAATGTGACATTAAATAACATTAAATGACCTATGATATACCTTATGACCAAATATTAGACCCATAAAACCGATGCAGGAGCATCTACATACATCTTGGCAAGACGTGGTTACGTTGGGATGATTAAATTCAAATTCTAATTATTATATTTTGTCTCCAAAATATTATCTAAAGAGGAGTAATTGTAATTGTTAAAAGTAAAAAGAGTGGAAAAGGTAAAAATTAGTTAAGAATCCCCATGTTGGAAGCCAATCTTGGCTTAAAGAGAAAATGAGGGGAGCAGTTGAAATCTTTCAACCGTAAGATATTAGTCTTCTCTAAATTAGTATATTGTTGGAAATTTAGAAAAAAAAAAAAAAAACTGTTTATTGTTTTATCTTAGTGCCCAAGTTGGGCGTAGAAGCAGAAGATAATTTATTTAGAGATAAGAGGATAAGAAGAGGGACGTAGAAGAGAAGGAGAGAGGATAGAAGGATGGAGAGAAGAGAGAAAGGAGTGAAGGTGGTGTGGAAGTCTGAAATAAGGCCTTCAAAGGCCAAGAAATAGTTATAAGTATGTATATTTTGATTTGATGAATTTAATTAAGTCTATGGATTTATTCTCCATCCTATATCATGTGAATAAGTGTTCTTATGCATTAAGAAGGTATTGATTAGGATTTTTGAAGACATCTGCTTATTTGAAATGTGTGTAAACCATATTTGCAATCTATTTGAAGAAAATATAGTCGATAATCTAGCTTGCATAATGAAAGAAAGAATTATGTAGCGCTTGATATGTTGTAAAAATTCAATATACTAAAAAAAGAGCTTCGTAGAAATGAAGATAAACGTATACTTTTAAAAGCATAGAGAGAGGGCCTTATGAGTCTATTGAAATCCTTGATGAAAATGGAATGTGATTCTGATTGAGTCAAAACAGTTGAAATAAAAGGAATGGTAGCAGTATAACTCTTAGGTTGAGTCGTGGGAAACTATAACGATGAATTAGCAAAGGAAGTAGCTAGTCGAGAAGCATTAAAAGAAACAAGGGTTCATGGAGAGATTAAGGGAAGCTTGGGATTTTGGAAATTTTCATTGGGACATGGATGTATCTAGTTTCATCCTTCAACAATTTTGTTTTTATAAGTCAAATGTGCCAATCATTGAATGATATCAGATGTTGAGCCGTCCATATGTTATTTTAGTCATTCTACTTGCAGGGAGTTTATACCAATGCCTACACCCAAGTACTAGATGATCTTGATGAATGTTACCCATTTGTAAAAAATTTCTAGCATTAATTTGGCAGATGGTGTTGGTCGCAAACTACTCGACCTTAATCAATCATTATCGGCTATTGGAATCAAATTAAGAAATGTAGGGTGAAAGAAATGTAAGTTGTTTAGGGGATCATGGGTCCAAGATAACTCCTATCCTCTTTATAGAGATGGACAATGCCCTTATGTTAGTTATAAGTTAAATTATAGATTAAATGGGAGACCAGATGGAGGTTATGAAAAATGGAGATGGAAACCACATTATTGTAGCATGCCCAGATTCAATGCCATCGATATGCTGCAGAGGCTGAGGGGAAAGAGAGTAATGTTTATTAGTGACTCAATAATCCAAATCCAATGGGAGTCCCTAGTCTACCTTCTCTATCCATTTGATAAGCAGAATAGTCAAGTTGTGACTGCTACCGGGTTTTCTATAAGACAATTTAAAATCCCTGAATATAAAGCTTCCATAGAATTTTTTTGGGATCCACTTTTGGTTGAAGTAAGGGTTAATAATGAAGAAATAAAAGTTATTAATCTTATTGGAATGGGTTGAAATAGTTGAGAAAATTTCATTAAAAATAAAAGAACATAATCATGTAGAATGCCTTCATCATTTTGGTATCAGAGCTAGTAAGCTCCTGGAAAATGAAATTTATTTTTACTCTTCTAATCAGTTTTTGTAGAGATAAAATTGTAGTGATTGAAGCAAGTGAAGAATTTGTAGGTTCAAGGAAGTCTTAAATCCATTGAGGCTTGACAGAGAGGAGAAGAAGCCAAGGAAAGCTTATTGAAGAGCCAAGAGAAGCTCTAGAAGAAGAGCAAGTGAATGCTCAAGAGGAAGATCCAAAGCAAGGTAAGCTTGGATTTGTGAAATTATTAATATTTGTCATATTGCAGACCATTGACTCAGTGTGAAGTCCATTAAGTAGGATCAAAAGACTAGGATGCAAAAGGCCTAGGTGAGATCAAGGAGATTGTCAAAAGACCAGTCAAGGAGAAAAGCTTGGGTGAGACAAGTGGACCTAAAGGGATCAAGAGACCACGGTGGAAAAGACTTGGGTGAAGATCTCAAAAATGGAAATATTGTTGAGAAAAGAGCAGAGCAGCAAGATACATGAGAGTACCAAGAATAAAGTAAGCATCCAAAAGAAGAAAGGTATGAATAATATTGAAATTGATAAAGAGATTGCTATTTTAAAGAGAGAGTTAGCTAAGATTAAAAATGAATATGAGTCTTGGATGCATTTGAATAGGTGAGCATGGGTATGGCCAATGAGGAAGAGGTTGAAGTGGCCAATAGATCTCCTAATGAAGAGGAGAAGAAGGCAAAATGAGATTGCCAAGAAGAAGAGAGAAGCCCATAGAGGCTTGAAGAAGATAAGAAGGTTGCCAAGAGAGCAACAAAAAGAGGAAGAGATTGTGAAGAAGGTTCTCATTGAGGAGAACAAGAGAAGAGAAGAAAGAAAAGATGAAGTGCCAGGAAGAGCACTTGAAAAGATAAGAGTGTGGGTGAAGATAGCACTCATAGGGACATTGTGGTCTCTTGTTTTTATATTTAATGTTGTCTTTGCATGGGTAATTGCAGGTATGAGCAGCCTTGTGAAGGTCAAGAGAAGGGCCTTGGAGAGTGAAGATATTGGTGCAAGAGAAGACACCAAGTACACAAGTGAATGTATAAGAGAAAAGAAAAAGTTTTCTTTTGTTGATAAAAAAGGAGAGATGCATTGGTTAATGCATGAGGAAGGTGTTGAGGAACCCCTACAAGCAAGAGAAGAGATGGAAGATGAAGATGAAGATGAATTCCATGATGCCATTGAATGCCAAGAAGAGGAAAGAGAACAACCAAGCATAAAGGAAGAAGAAAGGACAGATAATCAAGAAGCTATGCATGTCAAAGAACTAATGGAACAGCCTGTTAAGGAGGTAAAAGTGAATTCAAAAATTGATTTTTCTTATAAGCATGAAATTGTTGATATGCATGTTAGAGAAGTATAGATAAAGGTTAAGTTTCTAATTAACCATGGATATGTGATGCCTAAATGGTGGAAGAAGCAAACTCCCAAGCAACAGGAAGTGTTGGTACAAGAGTATGGGTGCAGGATGCCTACATGGTTTGAGAAGACAAATGATGAGAAGAAGAAACGAGTATGGGTGCCTAAGAAGGCAAAGAGAGAAGATGTGAGTGTTGAGGAAACAACAGCAAGAAGTCAATGGAAGAGGATTTAAGGTGATTCAAGAAACCAAGAGAATGAAGGTGAGATGGTGAGTATGTAAGAGGCATTCCATGAAGACAAGACACTTGAGAGATATACCAAAGAGGTAAAAAGTAAACAAATCATTTATGATGATGTTTTTGAATCCTTCAATGATATTTTCATAAGAAATGAAAAATGGAAAGTGGCTATGTGGACTAATATTCAACAAGGAGAGAGTTCCAAATGGATGGATGATGAGGAAAGGGGAGAGTATGCAGCAAAGCAATACCTCATTGAAAACAAAGAACAAACAAGATGGCTTCAAGAAGAGATTGAAGAGAGCAAGGAGACACAACATAAGGATATTGTAATTGTATTTGATGAGTATATTTAAGAAGTTGGTTTTCATAAAGACAGCCCAAGAAAGGATGAGATGAAGAGTAAGGCTAGTGAAGGACAAGTAATCCTTGTGAGTGATCAGCCCAAGTTTGATGAAGATGGTGAGATAGATGAGATCTCACTAAAGGAAGAGTTGAAGATGTTGGAGGAGCTTTTTGGTCATTCAATAAAAATGAATGAAGGTACAAGCCATGGTGAAGACACCATTGGGAAGAGTGAAACAAGACAAGAGCAAAGCAAAGAGGCAAAGGCAATTTTGGCCAAAGAGCAAAAGACTGAAGATAGCCAAGAGACTTTGTGGTCTCAAGTTTTTACTTCTAACATTTCCTTTGATGTTTTAAATGTAGGTGTTAAAGTTGTGGAGATGAATGAAGTCCATAGTTCAATGGAAAAAAATTTTAACCAAGAACAACAAGAAGATCTTGAAGATATGTATGAAGATGAAGAAGCATGGAAGCAGGAGATGGCAGATGAGAAAGAAATGAGAAGAAGAACATACCAGAAAAGGAAGAAAATTAAGAAGCTGAAGGACAAAGAATATCAAAGACAAACAGTAGCATTGGCATTCATAACAAGACCTTGGGATCTAGGAGTATAGTGAAGACTAATGCATGGAGGAAGCATTTCATTTGAACTAAGGTTCAAATTGTTTCTAGAGGGAGAGTATGATGTAGGAGCATCTACATACATCTTGGCAAGACGTGGTTACATTGGGATGATTAAATTCAAATTCCAATTATTATATTTTGGATCCAAAATATTATCTAAGGAGGATTAATTGTAATTGTCAAAAGTAAAAAGAGTGGAAAAGGTAAAAATTAGTTAAGAATCCCCATGTTGGAAGCTAATCTTGGCTTAAAGAGTAAATGAGGGGAGTGGTTGAAATATTTCAACCATAAGATATTAGTCTTCTCTAAATTAGTATATTGTTGGAAATTTAAAAAAAAACTGTTTATTGTTTTATCTTAGTGCCCAAGTTGGGCGTAGAAGTTAGGGAGGAGGTAAAAAGAACAGAAGAGAATTTATTTAGAGATAAGAGGATAAGAAGAGGGACGTAGAAGAGAAGGAGAGAGGATAGAAGGATGGAGAGAAGAGAGGAAGGAGCAAAGGTGGTGTGGAAGTCTGAAATAAGGCCTTCAAAGGCCAAGAAATAGTTATAAGTATGTATATTTTGATTTGATGAATTTAATTAAGTCTGTGGATTGATTCTCCATCCTATATCATGTGAATAAGTGTTCTTATGCATTAAGAAAGTATTGATTAGGATTTTTGAAGACATCTTCTTATTCAAAATGTGTGTAAACCATATCTGCAATCTATTTGAAGAAAATACAGTCTATAATCTAGCTTGCATAACGAAATAAAGAATTGTGTAGTGCTTGATATGTTGTAGAAAGTCAATATACTGAGAAAAGAGATTCGTAGAAATGAAGATAAACGCATATTTTTAAAAACATAGAGAGAGGGCCTTATGAGTCTGTTGAAATCCTTGATTAAAATGGAATGTGATTCTAATTGAGTCAAAATAGTTGAAATAAAAGGAATGGTAGTAGTATAACTCTTAGGCTGAGTCATGGGAAACTAGAACGATGAATCAACAAAGGACATAGCTAGTCGAGAAGCATTAGAAGAAACAGGGGTTCGTGGAGAGATTAAGGGAAGCTTGGGATTTTGGTCATTTTCATTGGGACATGGATGTATCCGGTTCCATCCTTCAACAAATTTTTTTTATAAGTCAAATGTGCCAATCATTGAATTATATCAGATGCTGAGCCATCCATATGTTATTTTTATCATTCTACTTGTAGGGAGTTTATACCAATGCCTACACCCAAGTACTAGATGATCTTGATGAATGTTACCCATTTGCAAATTTTTTATAGCTTTAATTTGGTAGATGGTGCTGGTCACAAACTACTCGACCTTAATCAATCATTATCAGCTATTGGAATCAAATTAAGAAAGGTAGGGTGAAATAAATGTAATTTGTTCAGGGGATCATGGGTCTAAGATAACTCCTATCCTCTTTATAGAGATGAACAGTGCCCTTATTTCAGTTATAAGTTAAATTTTAGATTAAATGGGAGACCAAATGGAGGTTATGAAAAATGGAGATGGAAGCCACAGTATTGTAGCATGCCCAGATTCAATGACATCGATATGCTGCAGAGGCTGAGGGGAAAGAGAGTAATGTTTATTAGTGACTCAATAAGCCAAAGCCAATGGGAGTCCCTGGTTTGCCTTCTCTATCCATTCGTTATGTAGAATAGTCAAGTTGTGACTGCTACCGAGTTTTCTATAAGATAATTTAAAATCCCTGAATATAAAGCTTCCATAGAATTTTTTTGGGATCCACTTTTGGTTGAAGTAAGGGTTAATAACGAAGAAAGAAAATTTCTTAATCTTATTGAAATGGGTTGAAACAACTGAGAAAAGTTTAGAAAAAATAAAAGAACATAATCATGCAGAATGCCTTCATCAAAAACATTTAAAAATCACGTTTTTATCTATAAGGGTCCTAATTTGACCTATAGGGTCAAATTTGGTCAACAATTACTTTTTATTATTTCTTTATAATCATAAGCTTAAAAAATCTAGGTGATAGTATTCCTTGAATAAATTTACTTGTGATAAGCATTGTAATGTGGTGATGTGGTGATGTTGAAAGTTATGTTTAAGGAATTTTTAAATCCCTCTATATTATACCAACCTATATATGGCATGAATTAGCTAATGAAAGTGTTGGGACTTCATTAAAGACTTGGATTATAACTATAAGATTTAGTTAAATGAAATCCTCATAATATAGTTGGTAAATTGAATAGACTATATACAGTTTAAATACTTATGTTAAAAGTTATAATAACTTACTAGAATGTGTGATAATGATTTTGATGGGATGGTTACTTAATTAATTAATACATAAACATCTTTTAAAGAAAGGTCTCCTAGAAGATAATCATTTCACTTTTTAAATTGATAAGCAATGTTATGTGCCATGGAATGTATAGGTAACTCCTATATTGATTAATTGAAATTAATACTCTTTAAGATTAAGTTAATCTTATGCATCTGCTAAGGTAAATTTTTCTATAGTATACTTAATTGAAAACTGTAAAAGGGATATGTCTATTCCTAGCTAAAAAATTTTGTTATTGAGGAAAAAATGCCCCATGTTTTTAATATACCATTAAATATTTTAATAAGATGGTTCTTATCCTTAAATGGTAAAAGAAGTTATGAAATTATATAGTTTTTATAAGAACCTACCTCAAAATAAAATATTAAATAACTCTAATATTCAAGTAATCAATGCAATAAGACTTAGGCTAATATGGATTTAGGTTAATGGATAAATCTTTATGGGAAATATTTAAGCAAGACTTAATATGAATACATTTATTCCATGAGACTATTAGTATGTATTGGGTCTTGTTAATTAATGAGGTGTTTATGCCAATAATAAGGGAAAATGTAAATCTGAAATAAGTCATTATAGAATTATTAGGCATGATTTTATCATGAAATTTTATTCTAATTGTAAATGGTAATATGTACTAATAATAACTTAGACATGGTTTTTGAAACATCCCCTAAATCTTGCATACTTCTTGTAGTAATTGTATCAAAACTTGTACGTCAGTTTGTCTATGAAATGAAAATATATTCAAATGATTTGTATTGCTTTTGGAAATATTAATTTTATCTTGATATCTATCTATTACTTTTTATTTGGTAAATCATTCTTAAGTAAACTTAGTATGATTATTCTTTTATTGATTATGATCTTACTCTGCCACTATTTTTTAACCTTTATTTAACTACCCTTGAGGTACTAGTTGTTTCATATCCTATATAGGTACTAGGGTAAGGGCATAAGTTACTAATGACTCTATTGGGAAGGCCACAACATAGTATATAGATAGAGGTGAGTTGGTAAGACCACGCTAGCTCACTTTTATCTAGATATTGTGTGGTTAAACTACTTTGTAATGAAGTCATTGATGGGTTATGCACTTGGTCTAATTATTGTGTTAGTTGTAACATAGTTATGGATCTTATTAGGTGTTTCTATGATAAAATCTAGGTGAAATTTTTTTCATTATTTTCTTCAAATTGTGAGTATGAAAAACATTATGGTTTAGATTAAAAAAACAAAATCAAATAGTATAAACATATCATAGTATCCCATGGATTAAATGTGTTATAAAAAAATTTCAAGTACATAGAATATAAAGTACACTAATAAGATAGAAGCATGGATAAATTCATGTGTAAGTATATAATATATCAAACATGATAATGTAAAGTGACCATAGAATGATATAACCTAGATGTATCATGATCATAGAGGTGGATATCCCCAACATCCTAGTAATGTGATTAGAGGGAAGGCCCAACATATACAAATACATACATCATGTATCTCTATATGCTTGTATCACACTAAAATATAAGCATGAAATAATTATAGGTAAAAGGAACTGTTATTCTACCCATTAACATCGAACTAACACATAGATGCCAAATATCTAATATAATATGTAGATGCCAAAAATATTTTTGTATTTTTGAATATTTTTTATTTGTTTGGTATTTATTTAGAATATTTTAAGAGTCTCATGTAATATATTTATGCAAGTGCATGATTTTCATAGGGATTTTAAGAGTTTTTCCTTTAAGTGTATCAAGCCAATATATGCATTTTCCCATATTTTCTATAATTATACATGGTCCCAGCCAATTTGGTTTGAACTTTCCTTTCTTGTATTTTTATGTATTGGTATTATTTTTATTTTATTTTAGTAATAAGTAACCCATAACAAGCTCACATGGATTAACCTTTTTGTTATATTCTCGATTAAGGTGATCTTGATAAACTTGTAAGTGTTTAGTATCCTCCATGCCTTTTTTCACTCAATTTTTCTAATTAATATAATATTTTTTCATGGTATTGATTATATTTGATGATGTCTTTTAGAGAAACATGTAAGGAAGGTATATCAAAATCAATTGATAAAACTACCTCCATACCATATACCAAATAATAAGGTGTAGTCTAGGTAGGTGTGTGAACACTAGTAAAATATGACCATAGAGCATGAATCATCTACTAGTGCCAATCAGTAATATATCTTTAAACTACCTTGAAAAGTATATTGAAAATAGTTTTTAGTGGGTAAATGTGAGAAACAAACCACTTTACTGAATGTATTTTACATGTGGATATAATCATGATTTCTTTCTATTGCATAAGTTATTTTACATTATTCCATAGCTAGTCCATTTTGATATCAATGGTGTTACAAAGTAACATAATATGAGTTGACACATGCGAGTAATAAATATGGACTTATAGGCTAGAATGATAACAAATTTCAGCCTATATATTTCTTCAATATGTAATAGAATGAGTTCAACTTCTACATAATTGTCTTAGCGTATTGACTAGTTCCTAGATCATGTTAAATGGATTTAAATAGATCTCTATGCTTAGACTATGTGCATATATATGTTCAATGCTCCAATTGTTGTGAATAACTATGATGGAGAGTTAATAGAATATCTAATATAATTTTCTTGTGTTTATTCTACATTTAATGGAATTTTGTGTACAAGAGTATATTTCATGTGTATTCCTTTTGTTAAGAGTTATGTTAGTATTTAATAGGATGTGATTTCTGCATAAGTTCATTTTCTTTAGTTAAAATTCTACGATCTCAATATAGATGTTGAAAACTTGTATCTATATATAAAGTCTAGTAAGTTATCCCTTATAACATAGGGCTATCCCTGTAATTAGCATGTTCTGGTGAAACCCAAGAACCACTATTAACAATGATGTAGTGAGTGTGTAATTCAATAACCAATGAGATGCTTTGATGGATACCTAGTAAAAGAGAGGTATAAAGCTAGCTAGAATAGAATATTCTTAATTTCACAGAGGGAGAAGCACAAAAAATATATTGTAAATACCATGAAATAAATTATAGAATAACATATATGTGTATATATATATATATATATATACGAAATTTTAGTAAAAACTACCTATATTATTAGCTAATTGGCTATCTTTCTTGGAATGTCACTATTTATGATCCAAATCTATAGATGCTATTATATGGACTAAAGAGAATATAGAGTTTTTACATAACTTAAATGCTAGTTAGATTTATGTAATTGACCACTAAATCATTCCTACCATTGATGGATGCATCACTAAATTTTTAGTGTAGGGGAACATAAATTTTGAAGTGGTAAAGGATATACTTATTAGGGGATATGAGGTATATTGTTGAAGTAACTACCATGGTTGATCAAAATGTTGGCTACAAAAATGGTCATGCTATGTATTATGTCCAACATGGAGTAATCACTCTGGGAATTATGGGGATGTGTGTGATATAAGGGTGAGTAGAAAGATAATAATTAAATATAACTTGAATATGAGTCCAGAATGGAGAACTAATAAGAGAGAGATTAGAAGAAGACTAGAATTGGAAAGAGAGCTATGACAATAGAGATGATGGAGTAAAATGAGTGAAACTCAAGAAGTTGTGAATATAAGGAGTTATCTTACCATAGAAGATAAGAATTAGATATAAAGAAGGGAATATGAGTGAGGAGAGGATTGGAGTAAAGAAGCGTCAGTCTACTATGGAGAGAGGAAGAAAAGGCAAGAAGGATAGAGTGAAAAAAGTAGATGAAGAAAATGGTGTACAAGTAGATCAGGTAATTATTAATTTGTAGATGTATAGATGAGTATTCCACGGGAAAAATATGGGATTGTTGTATTGTCACAAACATAGCACAAGTTCAAGTTTTGAGAAATATGTTATTAGAAGTAAAAACCATTCACCATGAAATCACACATCCCCCAAGTATTTTTTTTCAAAACTTTGGATAATGTAATAGAACTTTGGAATATGAGGATTCGTAAGGACCATTTTCTAAATAAGTTAGACACAAAAATAAACTAAGATAGAAAACTATGTGTTGTGAAGCCACCCATAATTGAACTGAACAACATAAGAATAATATATAAGCATTAATATTTATAGATACAAAACCAATGATTCTTGCACAAGAAAAGGAGTTCATTACATAGATTGAAATCCTAGAAAAAGAGGAAGAGAAAAGTATATTTCTCGATCTGATTCATCACTAGAATAAGAAGGAACACAACAAGCATCAAAATCATAGGTATTCCCTTTTTCAAAATAGTAATATTAGTATTTTCCTCTTTTACACCAAATCCAAATACATTGATTATTCAATAAATGACTACCATACTTGTTACAAGTACTAATATAGAGCACTTTAGGTGGGAGCCTTTATTAATCTGACACCTTATGATGGGTCTATGAACCCCAAATAGTAATTTCTCACTTGCAACATGAAGTGGCAGGATAAAGGAATTATCAGTGATGTCGTAAAAAAGTGTGAATTTATTATAGATTTAAGTGGACATGCATAAGAATTAAAATATGTATTGTTACACATACCATAGAGATGTTAATACAAAAAAAAATTATAGTAGATAAAAGAGATGCTTATCATAGAATTTAAAATCACAAAGTTTTCTAGTTAGACCATACAAGATTTAAACTAAATCTGATAAGGGAGTAAAAAAAACTATCTATGAATATGATTGTAGGTTTTATGATGTGATGAATAAAATTAGAGTTTGTTCTAGAAGAAAAGGATAAAGTAGCATAGTTTGTGGAAGGGCTACAGAAAAGAATATAATTTTCCATCACATAGACTCAATTTGACACTAAAAAAGATACAAGGGTAAATATGATTAAATTTGAATAGATTGAAGTTTATGGTGATTGATAAAGATCAAATTCAAAGATAGAAAACACTATACAAACATTACTAAGAAGACTGGATCAATATTAAGAGGTGAAATATGGGCCTAAGTAAGAGGTGAAATATGGGCCTAATTCTAAAAACATGTACTAGATATTGAATAGAGAGTGAATACTCTTAATCAAATATGAATTAAATGGGATTACTATGAATTGGTGGTCATTATAATATGATGATAAATTGAGTTGGGATGCAATGTATGATTTAATTTTAGTAAGATTGCGGTTACTAGAAGTCATCAAAAAAGATTGGCCAATCTTCAAAGAAAAAGACTATCCAAAAATTCATATCTATCAATGCATTGAAACCTAGAGGCTAGAAAATGTAGTTACAATGTATTAGGTACATATTTTAAAATATACATTAGATGTTCTTCTGACCACCTAGTATATACATCAAGAGTGCAGGTAAGGGATGAAGCATTGGGCACATATGAAAATTGACTTCATTCAAACATTCATTTTTGAAGATGATAATCCCTTAATACATAAGGCACTAAAAAATTAAATATTTTTATATGATAGGGATGGGATAAGGACTTAAATGTTTTAGTTGAGTCATATTCACAATAAATCACAACCTATAACTTATTTGAGGCCTTAAAATTTGATAAAGTATAAAAGGGGAAGGAACCAATGTCTATTCAGCCTTACCATAGGATATAAGATCAGGATGATGAAACATCCAATTTGGGTAGGGAATATGACATGTATTTATCCAATCTATTTGATTAAAATGGGAGTTCAATCCACTCCCAAATCTAATGGTAGAGTAGATAGAAGAAGAAAGACTACAACATATAAATATTCTAGAGAGACAAGCCTAGAGGAAACTATGTGATTCTATCTAAGAGGGAGAATGCAACATATATAAGTAACCTTTAAAGGAACATGTGGGGAACATTAAAACAAAGGTTTTTACCAAGATAATACATATTGGATATTATTGGACTCAAGAAGACATAGAAAAAGTCCTTTACTCTTAAGGGATTACCAAGATGTATTCCCTACAAAATTCATGGAGGTTAAGGGTATGGATCCATCCTTAGGTGAAATCCACATTGAACTGAAGGAATGTGAATGTCTAATTAAGATCAAGAAAATATACTATAGGAAGTAAGCCAATATTGGGTTTTTTTTAGGTTATCTAGTTTACAATAAGGGTATTTTGGTATATTAAGATAATATCATAGTAATTATGGGAATGCCATCACCTACAAGTTTGACATAAGTGAAATCTTTTTTGGGACATACAATTTACTATAGGAAGTTAATTAAGGGGTATGAATATATATTTTCCCCTTTATAGAATTTATTTTAGAAAGGAAAATAGTTCATATGGATAGAGGACTGTTAAGTGGCATTTATTGATTTATAATTAAGACTAGTGATTGCATTGATTCTGATCTTTCTATATTGGAATAAACCATTTCATATATATGTAGATGCATAAAAAATCATAGGTGGGCTAGTATTAGTGAAACTAAGAGAGAGGGTTAGACCACCCTATCCATTTTTCAAGTATGAAATTATCTATTATAGGTTAAAAAAATGCACAAAACATGAATGAGAGGCCTTATCAATGGTATTCACAATTAATGAACTATGGTACTACTTGTTGGTGATGTTGCTTGAACTATTCACCAATTCATAGGCATTATGATACTTGGTTAATAAGCCCCTATTCGGAGGATGTATTTCATCATGGTTGATGATACACTAGGAATTCCAATTCTAGGTCAATGTTAATCCAACTTGGGATAATGTCAGTCTAGATCATTTGAGCAAGATGAATAGTAATGAGGAGCCAGAGGAGATCTCAAATGTTTCTCCTAATGCACATAGGTTTTGTGTGTCTGTGATTCCAAAAAAATCATAGGAAATCACATAATTCCTATAATGTGGGACATTCCTAGAACATTATATAGAAAATTAAAAGGAGAGACTCATAAGCAAGGTCCTTCCCTTAAGTATTATTGATGGATTCCTTTACTATCTAAGAAAGGATGAGGTGTTACACAAAGTCACACTAGATTGTGAGTGACCTTCAATACTAAGTATATCAAGGGATGGCTATAGATCACTTCATTGAAGATGATAATAAGAGAAAAATGCTATAGAGTGGTTTTTGGTGGCCTTACTTATTTTAGGATATTCATTGAGTTTCACAATGGTGTGATGTATGTATGTGAATGAGTAAGTTGAATCATAGAAATAAAATGCCTCTAAAACCTATGCTCACACTATAAATTTTAAAATAATGGGGAATTAATTTTGTTGTGCCTATCAATACACCTATTAAATGCATCCATGTGAGGTATATAATCAGTAGAATAGGGTATAAACTATTATGACAACTAGTTTTAATATAAATGACACTATGAAGTTCTTATATGAGAACATCATTAACAAATTTGATTGCCCCATAAAATTGGTAAGAAATGGAGCTACACGTTTTTAAAAAAAAATGATAAATACCCTCATATATGAATTCTTAATATCTCACCACAAAATTACAACCTATCATCCCAAAGAAAATGTCCAAGCTAAGGGTACGAACAACATACTTAATAAGATGCTCACCAAGGTCTATGATGTTTAAAAAGATGATTAACAGGATTAACTTCTTAAAGTGATATGGGAAAATATTACACAATACAAACATGAACTAGTTCTCACCCTATAAATGTTGGTCTATGGCTTAGAAGTGGTCATGCCCATGCATTATGTAGTACCTAGTCTATGAATCACAAGAATTATGCACATGGGTGATCAAGAATCCTTGATATGAATGATAATGGATCTAGATAGCATGCATGAGGATAGACATAATGAATTTTGGACAGACGAGGTGCATAAATGCAGCCAAAAAGGCTAGTATGATAATAGCCTATGCACAAAAAAAAATCATGTGGACCAGTTGGTTTTACTTTATGACAATTAATTTAGGTCCTTTCCAATTAAACTAAACATTAGATGGAAAGGACCATATATATTATATGAGTTAACTAAAATAATAATCGTGCTCTTAAAGGATTTATAGGGCCAAATCTTACCTATAAGGTTGAATTAAAATAGGCTCAAATACTGATGCTAAAAAGTTGTGCCCAAAAACATTAACATGTGCTAAATTTACACCATTTTAGATTAAGATTCTTTTTCAATTATGTTGTGTGGATTTGGATTTTTCCTTTTATTTTATATGCATGGATTAGAAATGTGTTTGGTGTTTTTTTAGATTGGATAAATAAATAATACATAAGGGAGCACCATTAATAGGGGAGTATAGTGACCAAGTGAAGCATCATGACAAAGTCAACTACATGTGTCAAAATTTAAGTCAAAGAAAGATACGAGTGGAAAGATCCTAATAATAAAATGTATAACAGTTATTTTGGTTCCATTAATGACAAAGGAAAGGTGAGGGGTCTACATTAGGTAAATAATAATGACTTATGATAGGTGAATAAAAATATGGCCAATCACATCACTTATTTAGGAGATTATAAAAGGGGTGAAAACCTAGTAAAAAACATGGAAACTCAACAAAATATGACCTTGATAACTAACTGATATTAATAAAAAGATCAAGGGACATTTAAAACATCAAGATATGGAAGGGCATACAAAGATCTATAGTGGATTATCTGGCTAACTAAGTCACCATTTTTAAATCATTAAACTTGGAGCCTTCAAAGCATTGATCTATTGATCTTGAGCCTATGAGGATTAATTATTTGATTTGATTTTAAACTTCAATCATTGCGATTTATAGTAAAAAGATATTTATAGTAAAAATTTGACTAGCGCATATACATGATGGTTGCTTACAAACATTCTCAGCTATGGAGAGGACTCATTGTATCACAATAGGAAGATATAAGGATTGGATTTAATTTGTGTCAAACCATATTTATAGACATAGATGCATATACTTCCATCAAACTCATAGAATAACATGTATTTTCCCCCATGGGAGTTCAGTGAGTACAACTATTAGTAATCACACTAGTACACAAACTATGTAATACAGATGTTGAATGGTTGATCCAATTTCCCACATTTAGTTAACTTAGGGATATAATAAAACTTATACTCAATATATCTAATCAAGTAAATATTTATCTTTTTTTAGATGTCAAAATTTATGTCATGAAGTTGTCATGGTGTGAACAACCAGACTGGTAGCATGAGGAATGCATTTAGGTCTCTATAAGTCCAAAGTCCCACCTATTTTGATATAAATATAAGATAATTTTACCAAAGGCCATTGAGGGATTACACTGGAAGATATCCAAGACCAAATATTTTGCATTACTATAAAATGCATCACTACTAGGTTATGATAAATGACGAAGGCCACCAAAGAGGTAATAAAGGGTGTCATTGATATCTCCCACTGCATGATAAATAGAAATGAATAATTCAATTATTTGGATTTCCTAGTGTCTATACTCATCAATAACATTAACAAAGTTATGAAATTTATGAATATGCAATTTTAGTATTGATCCCTAATTTTATTTTTGGGTTTTACACACTAGAAGTCTCTAAAGGGTGTAACACATCTTGATGTTGACTATTAGCTTGATGTAACATTCAAGAACCTCATTTGGATGTAGGAGAGCACATATCTCACACAAAATTGAATATTATATGTCTAGTGGGATGAATTAGTATAACATGTTAATAACCCATGCATCCCTCCTAATGTGATGAAGTATTTGGGATAACATGTGGTGGTAACCAAACTCCCTCAAGGAATGGTCATCAAAATTCATGAACTACCTAAGGCACTAAGTGCACCTTTACCATTCTTCATTGGCATGCCCATCATGTATACAAATGTTGACCATTAGAAGAATATAGTCACATAAAGAGTGACTCATTTATAAACAATACAATCATGTTGTCCACTCACTAATTCCACATAAACAAAAATTGCATCAACACAAGACCATGGGAAATACAAGGCTCCCATAGACCATAGATCACTTTCTCCTCCAATGTGAAGTACAAGGAGATAGAAGATCTAGATGGATGATCCTAATATTTCTTGGATTATAGATAGATTCCACTAGTCTAACATCTAGATAGAAGAATAAGAGTTATACCATATGATGATGGCTAACATGGATAGATATTTATACAAGGAGGAGAATGAGTTTTTATTATAAAAAGTGGTGTGCATTATCTAAATATAGAATAATGTGACATATAATGTTTGGATGGAATTACCACTTGTATCCCTTCAATTATTTTGGATATAGTTGGTGAGGAGGCCAAACTCGAAAAAATTCAAGAGACACTTTCTATGGAAGGAGGATTTAGTAGCTCCTCCCAATCGCACCCCTTTGATCTCTCCCTAAAAATAATTTAGAAACCCTTACACATAAAAATCAATTTTTGAAATGCTATAAACCATCCAATAAAGAAGAAGAAGAAGAAGAAGAATCAATAACTCTGACAATATCTATGCATGAATAATAATATCTATTGTAGATATATAATTCTTAACACCATTTGTGTTGAAATTGTTAATCTTACTCAAATTGCACTCAAATGCTCAATTTAGGCCAAAATCACTTAAAACATGCTAAATGATTTGATATTATCATATATAAGTTTTGATTTAGGCTAATGTATACCTAAATGGGGCAATGCATTTTATGTGATTCTTAACTTTTCTTAAATCATTTCTAATCAAAATGACAAATTCACATTTTGGTGCTCTAGATCACTCTTTTCTTATAATTAATTAATACACATCATGTACCTTTGTTATTTTATGTTGGAAACATAATAAATAAGATAAAGGTTCATACACATCTAAAATCACCTTCCAAATCCTCCTGAGTTAAATTATGATCCATTAATATGACTTTCTGACTAGTTTGATTAATTCTACACCAATTTCCAAAGAGTTGCACCAAGATTGATTAATATTACTTAGGAAAATTAAACCAAATTATGATCTTAAGTAAGAATTCCATGGATAAAATTGAATATTTATTTATTAAAAATTGATTATAAATATTCTAATCACCTAATGACATGATCAATTGGGTGACATCCATAAGCCATAAATACAACAAATATCATGTTTATGGGCACCCATGCCTAATTAATGCCTCTTCTTAAAAAAATAATCATGAGGATATTTATGGATTTATTATGCAATATTAGATTAATTCATGGCCACACATATCAATATTGAGATGGAATATCATGGTTGATCATGACCTATTTGAAATGTCTATAAATATGAGGGCATAAAACATCATTTTAAAACTTAAATTTTGTAAACTTATAATGTAGGATTCTCTCCACAAGTCTTTTATGTAGTTTGATAAAAGATTTATTTACAATAGGATAGCTTCACTAGATAGATAATTTAGTGATTTCATATCATGAGCCTATAATATTCATGGTGATCTTGAGATGATGGAGGAGCTTGGCATCCATTGTTGACAAAGACAAGAATACCAAATCAAGGGGAGAAACATTCTTGGAGTTGCTTTTGGATGATAGAACGCTTTTGGGAAGGTAATAGGTATATGTAATTTCTTTCAATTTCCTCTTATTATACTTTTTGAATCCCATTGAATAGGATGGCCTATATTATTAGTTCTTATGTATTATTTTGTATTTTTCATGACTAATGCTTGAGCTAATCCTCTTTGGAATCCAACACTAGATTTTGGCATGCCCGATTGAACCATAACATACATTCAAGAAAGAAATATTGGAAATATCAGATTTCCATTTAAGTCATTAAAAATTCCTTTAAAAATAATTTTTATGCTCATTTTCCCATGTTTCTAACATTTTTTATGCACACACAAGTTACACAGTGACTAACATCGATTATGTGTGTCCAAAATTAGTTGGGTTATAGGGTAAATTACAGATAGAAATTTAAATTTTAGAGATTTATTAAATTTTATTTCTATCAAATTGAATTTTATAAGTCTCTGGTCTTAACATTTATTATTCCAAAAGATTTTATTTTGGAGTTTTTATCCTAACCATTAAGCTAACAAGTATTTGTGAGCATAACATTTTTTCCTTTAGGTTCACACGTGACCATTATCAATCAATTTTGACAAACAATAGTTGGTATATGATTGGAATCAGTCTTGAATCAATAAAAATTGATCAACAATGATCAATATTGGTCTCTATGTTTTTGAAAAAAAAAACATAGACTCGAGATAAATAAATCAAAAATTGCTTATCTCATTTGTAAATATGCTTCAAAGCAAAACAAGAATCTCTAATTTTTCTTATAGGATATGTCAGGAAAAGTGTTTATTTGAGCATATCTAAGTCTTTTCACATTTCCTTTTGGTGTTTTAAAAGGAATTAGGAACCTTCCCTTTGGTGTTTATAAGGAATTAAATGGTTTATTTGATTGTTTAAGTGGATTTTTTTCAATTTTTTTGTAAAAATAAAGCCAAGGGGCTAAGAACACCACCAAACACTTATTTTATAGTGATTAAAACCAAAATCACTTCAAAGTTTCAATCTTTTTCAAAAATTATGTTTATTTTATGCAAATCATCTATTGATTATTAGATTATTTAAGAAAAATAATTACATGTGTATGCTCTCCCCTGTCCCCTATAGGTAACTTGGGTGATCAAAAGTACCTTTTAATTATAATTGTGATTTTTTTCAAGGAATAAAAAAAAGTTTTCTAGGCTCTCCCCAAAACTAGTATGGCTTGGGTGATCTAAAAACAACCTTGAAGACTTCTTACTTAGATTTTATTTCATGTAATTTAGCTTGTGAGGGGGATGTCATTGTCTCTCATGGGTTCTCTAGGGAAGAATTGACTTGGGAATTCATCTCTTAGTATTTTTTTAACCCCACTCCATGGAGGGGTATACAAATCAAATTATGGATACTACTAGAGTTAAGGGGTTAAACATCTAAACTCTCCTTTAGTAATAAAATCCTGAGTCTAGGTCTAGTTAACTAGGGGATACCACTAAGTAGTTCATGGATGGTATCATCATGCAAAGGAATAAAACCTTACATGATAAGTTGATCATTATGAACTCAATTTATGTGTTAGATCTCTTATGTTATCCACACATGGGACCATCTAGACTGCCATAAATTGTAAATTTTAGAAAGCCCCACTTGCCATATAGTATTATTGACGCAAGGTGTGCCCAAAGGTCCATGTCACTATATTATCACTTGGAAGAAGGGGGTGTAAAATACCCCACTAATTAATGAACATTATTTTGTATGAATAATTTATTTCTTTCCAAGTGTATGTATATAGATGGATTTCAGCAATACAAAGCAAACCTTGTCAGTTTAGGGCTTAGGATGATTACTTAGTTGTATTTGTATTTTAGTATTAGGTTACTTGGTCCTTGATTTGAGTCAAAAATTTCTTGTAAACAAATGTCATAACCAAACACATTGTCGACAATTTTTTGAATAAGGAGGCATTAATATATCCAAGTGAAAATCATCTTTTCCTTGTTCAAATTTGTCATCTTAAACATTATGTCATATCATCTAATTGTCACAATTATGCTACCCATTTAAGTATAAAATAATTCCCAAATTATCTTTAAGTCTTTCATTGATAGTTCAAATTATAAATTCCACCTTTCTAAGTTCATAAGGTTGATGTGTTAATTGGGTTCACCATTTCCACTTAGCTTGAGGGAACTTGGGTTCAATTTATCATTTGAATTGAAGGTCATTTATAGACTCATCATCTATCTCACCATTTTGAACTTGGGTCATCAAGTTTATCACTCACACTTCATGTTCTAGAAATATTTTATACTACCATTCCTATTACCATGTAGCAGTGTTATACTACCCATTTGGTTCTAGTTTTATACTTAGGAATTATTGCATGTTCCCACATATTGAGTTTCATGGTTTGTAGTATCTCCTTCCTAATATAAAGGTATTTCTTCTAGTTTTGTACTAGCATCTCATCAAAGTTAAACTAGTTTTTATGGTATTGACGTATCTCTCAAGCTACATTTGGTGCACTAGTTTACACTTAGGTCTTTGAGTTATCATTTCCTCTTCTAATTCATACAATTTCAACCCTACCCAAGGTTGATTAAATTATTGAACATAATTCTTCTAATTATGTGTGGTACTACACCATCCTCCCTATTATAGTCTATTTGGTACCTAGATAGTTTTTTATAAATGATCAAAACACATACCTTGTTCAAATGTTTGAAAAACATCTCCAAATCTAGTCAAATGTAGAAAGAAACATTTTTAGACATGACTCAAAGGTACACTCATAGTGGGGTCTCTTATGGGCCTAGATATTAGGAGGATAATTATTGTGATAGTTGAGATAATTTTATGGTCTTTTAGGACATTCTACTATCAACCCCAAGAGGACAAAGATGAGGCCCTCCTAAGGTTGATAGAATCAAGTGCTAGACTACCCCTGCATTTTCCTATGGAAAAATTACATACCTTAGCTAGAGAAGGAGAAAAACAACAAGATAAAGTTCTCCAAAACATTACACAAACATACCTTCTTATTCTAATAATGTTAAGGAGAAACTTCTAGAGTCAAAACTAACGGATCAATATCTTGTTAACAAGATTAAGTAAATAAGACAATGATATGTAAACCAGCTTATCATGGACTTAATAGAATCTTTAATAGCTACGTCAATCCATAATGATTCTTCAAGGGAATAAGGAAATATGGTTGAAATAATGCCAAATCTAGTTGAGAACATAACAATGATAGATCATGATATCTCAATAGAATAACCTAAATTCCAAGAGGTTCCATAACATGTTCCATTAGACACGAATCACACATTTTTCAATCACCAAGAACTTCTTGTTCCTTTACAAAGTTAAAGACCCAAAAATTTGGTATGAATTGAAGAAATTGTACATAATAATATAGCTAGTTCATCTCAACCAACATGTACAATGGTGAATAGATAAATAAATCCCAAAAATAAACAAAATATGGTTAATTCAAGGCAACTAATTCCTAAGAATTGATCGCTTATGTACTCAACTCAAAGAATTGACCAAAACCAAATAAAGGATCATAAGGGGTATATCCCTACCAAATCCATGAAAAAATAGGGGTGCATACCACCCTAATAGCAATAACAATGGCACATTCCACCTTAATATAATTATATTCCACCCACAAATGCACCAAACATGGAAGACTAGAACTCCTTGAAAGAGATGGTGTCATGTTTGGAGATTAGAAACAAGATCAAAAAGTACAAATTCAATGAGATCTGTTGATATCAATTTGATTT
This sequence comes from Torreya grandis, assembly GCA_037957365.1. Taxonomy (NCBI): domain Eukaryota; kingdom Viridiplantae; phylum Streptophyta; class Pinopsida; order Cupressales; family Taxaceae; genus Torreya; species Torreya grandis. Next base: position 1,232,435 of record JARHVA010002433.1, on the reverse strand, counting down.
ATCTATTCTAAAATTCCCCTTTCCACCTCATTTCAAGGCACCTAAATTTTACAAATACAAAGGAAAGGGTGACCCATATCAACACATCTAGGAATTTTTTGTATTGTGCTAAGAGGTGGCTTACAATAGCATGTTCTTAATTTAATTATTTCCATGAATTTTAGGATGACAAGATTTAAATTAAATACTTAAATTACCTAAGGGATTAGTTGTGGATTGGAATGACTTATCTAAATAGTTTTCAACTATTTCTCATATAACATTAAGCATGAATTGACCATTGCTGACTTGTATAAAGAAAACAACAAGAAGGAGAAAACTTCACCATATATCTATAGAAATGGAGAATATTAGTGGTCGCTTTCAATATAATTTGCTAGACAAATAATTGGTTGACATTTTTTCACAAAACTTGCATCTTGAGGTCATGCACAATCTATGACATTCTTGTGATAATTCATTCAAGGAAATCATCAAGAAAGGGGTAAAAATTGAGAAGGATATTATTGCTAAGGGCCTTGTTAAGATTTTCACATAGGGTCAAACTTCAAATCTGACCAAAGCTCCTAGTCCAACAAGCACACAAGAGAAACCTAAGGGTTTTAATAAAAACAAGAATGTGGTGGGAAATAGTGTGACTAAAATAAGACATGTACAAATGGTATATGCCTCATCAGCCTAAAATGTACAATTAGCTCCACCTAATCCACCACCCAATTTGAAAATATGGCCTCCATATAGGACATTCCATAATCAATACAGAGTCTTTAGAAAATTGGGAGAACATGTTAAGATAGTAATTCAAAAGCTTATAGTAGCTACGCTAATTGTATGGCCAGTACAAAGGCCATTTCCTCAAGATAAAAAAAAACTAGATTGGTATATGGAGAATGAATGGTGTAATTTCCATCATGTTATTAGACATGGTGCATATTGGTGAGTCTAATTATGGCACATAATTAAATATCTAATCAAGAGTGGTGAAGTTAAGATCAAATTAGCCCCATAAGGCACTAATCAATATATGGGAATCTACCAAGATCCATTTCCTTAGTATAATTGACTACCACCAAGAAATAATCAATAAAAAAAAGGATAAAACCAATGGTAGAATTAAAACCAGAATCAAGGCCAAAATTGTAATCAGTATGATCATAATTAGGATCATAATACCCATGATAACAACTTGGGTTATAATATCATGCTTTATGACTATAATAACACTATGGGATGCATTTACACACACCACATTTCCATTTTTACTATCAAATCCCATGAACCATCTCATGATCCTCATAATATGGAACCCAATATTATAGTTCCAACACCTTTTCCTTATAGTAATACCACATCAAGTTCATTAAATTCTATTGTAACTCCATTTTCATGGGTTACTATTTATGGAAAACACCCTTCTTCTAATTAAAATGGCTCCTAATTGACTCAAAATTGTAGCAATACAACTAAATGCTTTTGAGTCACACATTTAAAAAATTTTGGGAATATTGGAGTCTTATTCCTAATTTAGTTAAAGGTCTGAGTTAAGTAAATTAGTAAATAATATTGAAATAATTTAACTACTTATTTGTATAATTTATTTTGTATTTTTAACTTTTCTAAAAATAATAATAAATATAAATAAAATAAGACTTAGCTGAAAATAGGATGAAACAACTGAGACAAGGTCTAGAATTTGTGTTATAAGACAGGGACAGTGTCATAAATTAGGATTTGGCTTTCATTTTGTGAAAGGATAGGATCACAAAAATATGACACCCTAAGGTCTAGCACTATATTCCTTTCCTACCACTATTATCCAAACTAGTCAAAGAGATCTAAGTTTTTTGGGTTTTGTTCACTATCCCTATGTAAGCTTGCTTGTGAAATTTTGGATCCTAAATGTTGATGAATCTCCTTATAGATTTATTAAATATCTAACCCTAGACCTTCATAGTGCTTGAATAAAACTTGAGACAGAGGGGGGGTTAGTGTGTGTAAGATGTACTAAACATGTATCCACACCCCTTGTGTGGGTACATTGCCTACATAATAATAGTCTAAAGAGGGATCAATCCATATGTAGTTCTCTCACTTGATGTGCTTTGTATAATAGTGTTATGCAGATGAAAAAATACTAAATTAAGAGTTATTGATGTGGATAGGGACTAATGTGAGGGTTTGAGTATGCTGGTAGCTATATTAGATGGTTGTATGCAGAGAATAGGGAAATTTTCCTTAGTGGTTTTCCTTGTATTCTTTTTTGCTTTTGTAATATTTACCAACCCATTCTAAATTAAATTTGAATGGGATTTTATAGAGATTTGTTATTCATGGGTTAAATGTATTCACATTAGGTTGACAAGATGAAGGATATGAACCAGAAGGAAATGACCATTAGAGATAAAAATACAATTGGATAAGAGCACTATAATTAGACACCCTAGGGTCTAGTGCTATAGTCTTAGTTGGGTGATATTGTCCTATAGGTTTGGGACTTGGGGGATGGAATTAGAATAGAAAATGTAGTTTAGCTAAGCTAGAATCAAGTTTTAGAAGTCCAAAAATGATTGAGAATAAGGAAAAAGGTGTTTATAAGGGTCATGAGATCATGCAAGAGGGACCTATGGGTTAGGTATCATAATCCACACTCAATCTACCAAATTTAACATTTTATATGACTACATTTTCCAAATTTTACAAATTGAAATACTAGGATAAAGGAAAATTATAAAGTGTACTAGAACTTACCTACAAGGCTGAAGCTTATGAAGCTATGTGATGTTGAGTGTGCATAGAGAGAGCACATTGTGAAGTGTAAATCTGAAAGAAAAGAAAGAGTAGATCAGCTCTTACTAGATACACTATATATAAAATAAGAAAATATAAAGTAGGGTAAGAGAGAAAGGAAGAGAAATGAATGAATACACCTCACCAAGTATACGAACCAATAAAAAACTTTTTATGTTGTTGAGTGATGTTGGGTATGTTGGGTAAGTAACACAAGAGTAATATCATGAATGAAGATGAGTGATTAATTTCATAAGAGTGTCTCAAGAATGTAAATGTTATCCCTTTAGATCCATTATCAGCCACTAAGTAAATCAATGTGATCATTCATGTGTTAATATATGTTTAGACTATGTGTCGAATCCCTTTGAATAGGTGGCTCAAGAATACAAAGGCTAGCTACTCCTTTGGCTCCATCATTACCCCATGAAGTGAAATTATAAACTGATATTATTATGAATGTGTGTTATATGAGATGGATCTTAAATCCCATGAATGTTATATAATCTAAAAATGTGGTGTGGATATCTTAATGTGTGTTGGAAACTATGCCACTCTTGTTAACTCAGAAAAATGTGGAGATTAGGCTTGTATGAAAGCCACTCCAAATTTGGGCAATAAGCTTAAGTGGAACCCACTCAAGAATGATGCCAAACACTTAAAAATGGAATAAGTCACACAAATATTAAGAATAATTGGGTAATGTACTAAACTTAGAAATAAAAGAAGTCAAATGTGCCATGCACATTACCCTCAATCACTAGTGTCTAAAACATGGACCCTAATTTGGAAGTTATATTAATTTTCTGATCTAAAACTAGAAGTGAGATCCATCATGTCATATATGATTCCATTATATTTAGATTCTCTAAGAAAAAATTTACTAAAACTATTGATTTTGAACTAAACTGTTATTAACAAAACTATAATTATGCTTACCTTTCTGACTACTTCTAGAAAATTTGGTTTTTTTTCTATTTAGATAGGAGTGTCAAAATAAGACATCCTATTATCTATCACTATAGTTCAATCTTAGTGCTCTTATCTTGTATTTATTATTATTATCCTATAATTATCATTGTCTATCTGGTTTGTTCTACTTGGTTGAAGTCTAAATACTATTCTAGGTGTTTTGAAAATTGAGTTTTTAACTGGTAGGATCTCTGATCTCTATGACAAAACCCATGTCTATTGCCCCCTCTTTTGAGGGTAGGAATTAAGACCCTATAATGACTATATTTAGAATAAATATCCCTACATGTGTGTTATGCTATGAAAATACATGATAAAGCAATGGTAATCAACAAGATGTCTTAAGATATAACATAGTTTCTATGAGAGATTGTTAGATCAACAAGGGTATGCCTAGATAGATATAACAAAGTAATAGCATGTGAAATATAAATGGAAGTCTAGTTAGTTATGTTTTATTAGTTTTTAGTTTTTAAGGAGGGATAGATCATGAAGTCCATCATGGCATCCAAGAAATCAAGATGATGCATGATGTGGATCATGGCATTACAAAAAATTGAAAAGCAATCAAACAACATGCACAAAAGGAAAGAAATAAGAAGCATAAAAAATTGGCTAAGGGGCCAAGCAAAAAGGGGCATGGACACATGTCATTCATATTTGAAAATAAGCATACAAGGAATGGTCAAATTCCACATACACACAATTCAAAATAAGAAAGGTTCGCACAAAGGCCACAAGCGTATAAAAGAGTACAAGCAAAGGACATTGGAAAATGTCCTAAGGAACACACAAGAATAAAAGAAAAATACATTGGAAAGTGTCCTAAGGTGCATATAGGATACAAAATAGGATTTTATAAATGCAATCATTTTATAGCTACAAAAATCAAGAAAGGAAATCATGTAAATACTAGAAATACAATTGCATATAACTAATCAAAGTAAGAAGTAAAGGTATGCAAGACATTTAGTGCAAGACTAGGTATATGCTAAGAAATGCACAAGTGGTATACACTAGTGATTATCGATAGATTAATTTATGTAGGCTAGTAAGTAATGTACGTCATCATGATAACTAGAGTGTGTGGTGTAGGAATGACATAACCTAGATGGTGTAGTCATGTAGAAGATGCCCCCAAGGGTAGATATATCTATGTATGTCTCAAATATAGAAGTAGGATGCCCCCATAATGGGTAGAGTGAAGTAATCATGGATCTATATGTCACTACACACACTTAAAGAAGATCAAGTGAAACATGGTAATGTAGATAAATTGACAATCAATAACATAGAACAACAAATGTAAGTATAGCATGATAGTAGAAATGTAAAGCATGGAAAATTCATACAATTGAAATATTTTTTTATTTTTAAATGAATTAAAAGTTTTTTTAATTTTTTTATAATATATGTAAAATCAAACATAAAAATAATATGTACAAGAAATTGAAAAAAAAATCTGTGTATAATCAATCATAAGGATACTATGTACAAAAAATATGAGAAGTAATGATACTAACTGATTAGTTTCATGAGAAATTCCATATCATGGTGTCATTTATCTAATAAAGGAATCATTCATGAATATGAATCATGAGTAAATGGATTCAACTATGACATTGAATATTTAGATTCATTGTGAGTATATTGGAAACCATAATAACCTATATTGTTCCACTCATCATTATCATCTTGATTTTGAACCAATGGAATGTTAGTGTTGACTTTTTTGTATCTATATCTTTTCCTATGATAAATTATGTATATTAATTATTTTCCTTAGTTTTTTCAATAAATACCAAACCTTAGTGACAAACATTATCAACTTCTAGAATAGTAGTGATTCCTTAAGCTTGCTTGCCCAACGCTTGACCTTGATAATCAAACTATTGTAGATATTTTTGACCAAACCAATATTTATTTGAAAGTTGAGCCTCATTTAAGAGAGGTATATTTGTATCTTTCCAATTCCTTACCTATGCTTGTGGTACTATTTCTTACTTTGATCTTGATTTTTGATCCTTTTGTTATTCTAAGTTATGCTTTTGTAACCACTTTTATACTATTTTTGAATTTGGTCCTTTATAAATGTGTTCCTATGTCACTATGGATTTTTTGAATAATTTACCTTATATAGGTTCCTCATTAGCAATTATCTATTTTATGTGTTTATTCAATACCAAACATGAATCTATGTGATGCCGATGCATTCTATGATATGCACTATAAAATCTAGATCTTCTCACTAGATGTAGAGGAGGTAGTTTGATCAACTTAGATTTAATCATTTCCCTTAGTACCTCACTTGATCTCTTATTTGATCTTTGAATTCTTGTTAAATCACTAGTTGTAGAGTTACTTTGTTGTGATTTATTGGTTTGATATGTAACATTGCTTGCACATAATTGACTAAGTGAAGATGCATATACATGATTGGCACTAGGGTGCCTTTGAGGTTTTTGTATTATAATATGATTTTCTAATGTTATGATTTTTTCATGTAATATCTGATTCTACATTTTTAAATCTAGAATTAACTTTCTCATACTAGTGATTTGATCCCTTAGAGTCTCACAAGTGCAAACCCTAGTTGCTTCTGATTGAACATGTAAACACATATATTGAAGAGGATTTGAAGAAGCTATAGGCTAAATGTATGAATTAGTAAAAATAGTATAAGCTACCTCACCTTTTAGAGGGGTAATATCATGGACCTTTTTAGAGAGAAAATAGCTACTACCCTCTTCGTGGAGAGGAGAAGGAAATTATTTCCTATGCATACGATATGGCATTGAAACTTGATAGGTAGTTGTTAGATTATGTAATGGATCATCTAAGTATATAAGGATTTTATTATTGCTTTAATTACACATAATAGAGATATAGCATGTTAAATAAGTCATTAGAGTTATAAGTTGTATATCAATATGATTATAAAGATCATTCCAAATGAGAGATAGAAATGAAGGGATAGAGAGCATGAAATTGTGCAATAATGCATAAATAACTTTGATATGTGATATGATATTTCTAATGTGTTTAGCAAGATAAAATTGATAATTTTTACATATTAGAGATAGAAAGCAAAGGATAGAGAGCATGAAATTGTGCATGAATGTATAATTTTTTTTGATATGTGATATGATATTTCTAATAAGTTTAGCAAGATAAACTTCAAATTTTTCCATATGAGAGATATAAAGTAAATAATGAAACTTTGTATTAAAGATAGGTAATTTTTTATTTGAATGAGAGGGATGTTACTATGTTTAACAATAACTTTCTTAATATCATCCCATATTATGAAAAGTAAGCATGGAATACAAAGAATGAAGCTTTGTACTAACATATGGTAAATTGCATCATTCATGTACATTATAAGATTGAGTATGGTTTCCTTATTGTTTTAAAAAAATGCAAGAAATATGTGTAAATAAGTGAGATCCATTTTTTTTTTAAGGTGGAATCTGATTTTAGATTTAAGGTGATACCTCAAAAGCAATGGGACTTAGTATATGCAACTAGAGTTTTGAAAAATGTTTATTTTTAAAATTACTATGGAATTTTAAAAATTAATGTGAATTTTTAATTTGAATATTCAAGAAAAATCAAAAAAATATTTCTAAAATTATCAAGAAATTTCACATAAGGTCTCTATGGTTTTTGTGAGTAAAAGGACATAGTAAATTCAACTAGGTTCTGGAATAAATGATTTTTTGAAATTACTAAGGTAAATTTAAAAATATAAATGTATAATTTTGATTTAAACATTCAAGAAAAATATTATAAAAATTATAAGAAAATTTTCCTTAGGGTTTCTATGGTTTTTGTGTGCAAACAAAGTAAGTCGGGTTCACCAAATGATTTAACAATTTTGAGAATATTGGAGTCTTATTCCTAATTTAGTTAAAAGTCTGAGTTGACTAAATCAGTAAATAATATTGAATTAATTTAAATACTTATTTGTATAATTTATTTTTTATTTTTAACCTTTCTATAAATAGTAATAAATATGGATAAAATAAGACTTAGCTAAAAATAAGATGAAATGGCTAAGATAGAGTTTGAAATTTGTTGTACAAGACTAGGACAGTGTCACAAATCAAGATTTAGATTTAATTTTGTAAAAGGATAAGAGTGATGAAATAGGAAACCCTGGGGTTTGGTTCTATAGTCCTTTTTTACCATTATTGTCCAAAGTGGTCAAAGAGATTTGAGTTTTCTAGTTTTTGTCTGTGACTCTATGTGTGCCTGCTTATTAAATTTTAGATCTTGAGTGTCAATGAAGCTCCTTGTAGAGGTGATTTAATCTCCAACCCTAGACCTTCATAATGCTTGAATAAAAATTGAGAAAGACGGGGGGGTTTAGTGTGTGTAAGATGGATTGAATGTGTATCCACATTCTTTATGTGGGCACACTACGTACATACCAATACTTTAAAGAGGGATCAAGCCATATGTAGTTCTCCCATTTGATGTGCTTTGTGAACAAGTGTTTTGAAGATGCAAAAATGCCAAATTGAGAGTGCTTGAGGTGGGTAGGGATTGGTGTGAGGGTTTGAATATGTTGGTATCTATTTTGAATGGATTTATTTAGAGAATAGGGAAATTTTCCTTAGTGTTCTTGCTTGTATTCTTGCTTGATATTTTGATATTTTCCAACACCTTCCAAATGAACTTTGAATGGGATTTTATAGAGATTTATTGGTCATGGGTTGAATTTATTCAAGTTAGGCCAAAAGGATGAAGGATAGGAATTGAAAGGAAATGACCATTAGAGCTAAAAATATAATTAGATAGGAACATCAAAATCAGACACACTAGGGGTTGGTGCTATATTGCTAGTTAGGTGATATTATCCTATAGGTATAGGGCCTAGGGGGATGGAATTAGCATGAGAAATGTAGTCTAGTTAAGATAGAATTAGGTTTTAGAAGTCCATGGATGATTGGGAATAAGCAAAAAGGTGTTTATAAGGGTCATGAGAGCATGAAAGAGGGACTTAGGGGTTGGGTGTCACAATTCACACTCAATCTACCAATTTTGACATTTTATATGACTACAGTCACCCTCTAAGGCCCTTTGCCTTCATCTTTTGATTACACTAGATCCTTGCCACCTCTAGGTTGCATAATCATAGCTAGACACTTGTGATTTACTCTCTAATGCCCTTTTCCATCTTTTTTCATAAAACCTAATTTTAATATTATGCCTTTGGTTTTGAAGCCTAATATTATGCCAACCAAGATGAAGCCATCTCATCCCAATGTTGAGAAACTTTACAGTCGATTATACCAACTAAGAAAATACCCTATGAAGATTTATATTTTTCATATCTTGCATATATATGAAGTCTATAAAACTATTCTAAATATCCTATTATAAGGATTGACTATTCCCAAAGATATAAATCTTGAGTAGTGTCAAACACTAGTTGGACACTGGTCTTCATTTTGTCATCTTACATTTGATCAAAAAGACATGTCCACCCTAGGTCTGAGCCATAACAACCCATTGTATATTAATTTTATTATTAAAAAACCATAAGATAAAGTAGGTTTTTATAGACAATGGTTTGAGGATAAACATAGTGTATTTAAAACTAGTACAGAGATTGGGCTACACTGTAAAGGACATCTAACCAAAGATGATCAACATAAAGGCTTTTGATAACATTGAGAGAGAGAGTCTTCTAAGAATATTTGGTTTCTAATTATTATTTAGTTTATTTCCTATCACACATTAATTCATATTGTGAACATTAAATTTCCTTAAAAAACACTTCTTGGTCATCCTTGGATCCATGAAGTACAGGTCATTCCATCCACCTTGCACTAGTGCCTTAAATTTCCCCATAATGGGATCGAGGTTATTGTTCCTATCGATCAATAGCCTTATCGATACTAAAAACATCTTGAGGCTGAGTATCATAATTATAAATATTATCTTGTCTCTAAATTCATTATAAAGAAGGAAAAAGAGATAGTTTAACATCCACCTCCATTTAATTATATCAACACTAGTGACCTTGCATCTACTTCAGTTGATCCATTTCCTGCAACCCTTAAAAAATAGGTTGTTAATGAAGATGTGTGAATTTTCACATACCATATTAAGGATGCCTTCCATGCTACAACATTGCCAAAGTATCCAAAAATATTTTGTAAACCCAAACCATCTAAGATCCCAAATAGACCCACCTTAATTTATTAACTAAAGAAAGAGTAGCGAAAACCATTTGTGGTATTTGTACTTACTACCTCACTAAATAAGGATCAAGAGGATTTCATAGAAAGAGATTGGTTGTATTATGAAGGTCTTGTTGATTGATTTTATAATCCAAAATATCAGATCATGGATCATCTTAATTATACAAGAAGTAACCTTGGCCATGAGCCCAAGGAATCTTGGAACAATTATCAGCTAAAGTACCCAAATTAAATCATGGTCTTAGATTTATACCACCTATGGATGACCTTATAACTTTTGAGAGTGATTATTTAAAATTGAATAGTGGTGAGACTCTTAGTAGTGACAGAGCATCCCATTATATCCTTTTTGATGAGATCATTGACTCATATTTATTTGATCAAAATGACATTATGAACATAAAACTTATTTATCCTATTGGACTTTCCCATCTTGAAGCAAGAACCCATTCCATTATGAGAGATTCCCTTACTAAGGTATAACTTCATTATTCCCTATGATTTTTCCTTCCTGAGATAATTGATTAGGACCAACAAAATTTGTTCATATGCCTTGATGAGTTTTATAATGAAGAATCAATTGTAGAATACATGGGCCTAAGATATGGATTGCCCATTGGCGAACACAAAAAAGGATTTGATTTTTAATTAGATCATTCTACCTAATTTGGAGAGAAAACAAACTTTCTTGGTCAAAATAAATATAAAACATTGATATCTTTAGATGAAAACCTCTTTGAGGCACTCATTGATCAATGAAAAAGTAAATAAGAAGACAACCCCTTGAGTGAAAACCTATTTTAGGCACTCATAGGTGGGAAAGTTTTCTCATCCCCTAAGGATGTAGAAGGTCCATCAAGTCCTAGCTCCATAGCTAGTATAAGCATCTCTTTATAATAACAAAAACTATTTTAGAATCTCACTCTTGAGTTTCTTGAGATTTTTTCTACTTGGCCATTACCTAAGAATGTGGATTTAGATTCATCAAATTATCTAGAGATCTAGGAAGAAAATAGAAATTGTAGTAGTAGAAGATGATCATTATCACACCTTGCCTATTATTCTTGAGGATGTATCTACACTTATTGTAAATAATATAGTTGAATTGAAGCTGGGAACATGTGATGAACCCAAAATTGTTTGTCTTGGAGCTTCTCTTACTAAGTAGAATGTAAACACATTATATCTATTTTGATATATTTTAGAGATATTTTCTCATGGGAATATTCAAACATGCCATGGTTAGACCCACACTTGGTATTGCATCACCTTGTTTTTCATCATGATGCCAAACTAGAGTAAGCTTCGTTAGGCCATTGGACTATTACAAATGGATATCTAACATATTTACCATTATTAAGAATCCATAGGGCATATGTCTTTGTATATATTTTAAAGACATTAACAAATCATGCCCAAAATATGATTTTCCTCTAGCCAACATCGACATGATCATTAATTCTACTATTGGGTATGAGATGATGTCCCTCATGGATGGATTTTTTTAGATAAAATCATATCAAGATAGCCCAAAAATATCAATATAAGATTACATTCACCACTTTGTGGGGGACATTATATTACCAAGTCATGTTATTTAGCTTTAAAAATGTTGGATACACATATCAATGTGCCATGACTATCATATTCTATGACATAATGCATGATATTTTTTAGGACTATGTTGATGACATACTAACAAAATTGAGAACAAGAGTTAGATGTCATGACGTTCTACAAATAATCTTTGAGAGGATTCATGAATATAATGTCTACCTAAATCCTAAAAAGTGTGTCTTTAGAGTTACATTATAGAAATTGATAGGTTTCATTTTATCACAAAGAGGGATCGAATCAACCCTAAAAAGTGTTAAGGCCATTGTTGAAATGCCTCCACCTTCAAATATTAAACAAATCTAAAGCCTATAGGGAAAGATTTAGTCAATCCATAGGTTTATTTCTCAATTGGCATTTAAGTGCCACCTATTTACACATCTCTTGAATAAATGGGTCACATTTCAATGGGATGAATATTGTCAATTAGAATTTATAAATCTTAAGACATATTTGGCCAACTTTCTAGTTTTGGGACTGCCAACACCTAGACAACCACTACTTCTTTACATATCAGTAACTAAACATACACTAGGGACACTATTGGCCCAACATGATGATCAAGGTAAAGAACATGTAGTCTATTATTTAAGATGCACATTGGTGGCTTATGAACACTATTATATGCCTATTGAGAAGGCATGTTTAGCTATGGTGTTTAATTCACAAAATTTATAACATTATATGTTGAATAATAAAACCATTGTCATCACCAAGGTGGATCTTCTCAAGTTATTATTATCCAAAGAATCTCTCATAGGACATATGTCTAAATGGGTCATGCTCCTAAGTGAATTTGATGTTGAGTATCATAATCATAAAGCTATCAAGGGGTAGGTTATTACTAATTAACTTGTAGAAGCCCTTATTATAGACACTCAACCATCCAAATTTGACTTTCTAGATGCTTTTATCATAGAAGTGGAGGAAGTGCAGTGTGATCCTAAATAATGGAAGATATATTTTGATGGTTCCTTCACTTCTCATGGATCTAGATCTAGCATATTATTTATTACACCTATTGATGTCAAAGATTTCACCCTTGGTAGGAGGCTAAGCTCCTGCCTTCTCTTCGCAACTATGGAAACTCCCCTCTCACCTGTGGGATTGGCGAAGCTGGAGGGGAGAGTCTCTAGATAAGGGCTATCTCCCTTTGATGTATCATGTTCATTCCAACAAGTGTTAACACATATGGATATATAGATATATACTGGGGGGATGAAAAGGGAGAAAGATGATAGGAAACAAACTACTCTATGGAGGTGATGCACCAAAATAAGTCGACCTTCTCACATCTACACTTGAAATTAGACAAATGCATACATACACTTTAGACTTGGCAGAAGAACCAAGCTACAAGAAACTAGCAGGGAGGTTTTCATGAAAACACAAAAAATAGAGATTCACCAAGGTGTTGTGAAATACACAATATAAGTAATTTCCTTTATTTTGCACTTCCAAATACTACTCTTCCCCTGTCAACTGCAAAAAAGGTGCCTTATAGACAACAGGTATGTTGGTGCTGGACATGTGAAAGCATCAAGAGACAATGACTGAACACAAACAAACACTCAAGACATACACAAAAATATCTATCCAAGATGGAGGTAAAAAATTGCATTTATTGATTTAGGTGGAAATTTTGCCAGTGCTATGCCTTACAAATGTGGAAGATGATTCTCAAATGACAAGTCTTCAATATATAGGAGAAGAAAGGAGGCCTCTTTGGCACCCCTTTTTACAAGTGGCCTATTTACGTCCCCTCATTGGGAAGAGGAAAACACTATTGTTGATGTCATCTTTCTAAAAGAGGCCCACTGGAACCATGCTATATAATCACCAAATTTGACTTTGGCATTCGAGCATTAATGTGGAAACACAAGCTGCCCTCCTTTCTGCAATAGATTGAGATTTGTCCCCTTTTAAATGCACTGGCCATGCCATTCACTATTCATGTCATATAAGGAATTATTAGGCAATAAATCACCTTCCCTTTAACACTTAGACTACTTTGTCTCTTTCTGCACCTTATCATTCTCATGCTTTGTCACCTTCTACCCTTTTTAGCCCTTAGGGGCGATCTTATAGTGGGTCACTGCATTTTTGGGCTTCCTTTCATGGTTAGTGCTCCTTCATTTTGAAAGCAAATAACTACTTAATTTTTTTAATTTTGACATTCTCATAGCCGTGACCACTTTGAAAACCAATGACTAATTTGCTTTCTTAACTTTGATGGCCTTCGGGACATCCTCATCCCTGTCAAAACGTCATCGGGTCCTTTGCTAGCTTTTCCATAGCTTTGTCTTCCTCGACCTTCTCTACAGGCACTCCTTTGCCTTTTGTCTCTTCCTAGTACCTTCCTAAAGGGAAGGTGACCTCTTCCTTTTTGGCTGAGAGTCCCCTGTAAGGGCACCTACCCTTTGGGGTCCTTCAGTGGGTCATTTTGTGCCTCCGAATGCTTCTCGAGTTCCTGTGGGCTTTGTGTCTATGGACATTTCCCCACAGACTTTTGTCCATGGATAATTTTCCTAGGTCTGTCCATGCTTTGTATATTTTTTGAGGGATTTTATCTATGGACATTTTACCATAGACAAAAGTCCATGGAAATTCTCCCTGGCTCTGGCCTTTTGTTTTGTATATGCAGCCTGAATTCCTTCAGACTTTTTGTTTGAAGGAATTTGGGACTTAAAAAAATTTGGGATTGTAAACAAATTTAAACTTACCCGGTCCTTTCCCTTTGAAGTGCCTAAATTTTTCAAGGGCATTGAACTTGGACTACCCCTTGACCAATTGGCATACCCTTGAACCAAGCCGTTGAACCAAAAATGGTTTAATGGTTCAACCATTGTGCGCCAATGAACTTGCCAAGTGAGATGACTGATTGAACTAGGCTGATGAACCAAGTGTTGAACCAAAGGATTGAACCATCCACTTAAACTAAAAATTGAACCACCCCCTTTGACCCAAGCTTGTTAAACCAAGCCATTCAACCGAAATTGGTTCAATGGTTTAATGGTTCAACATTGTTTAATCAAGATGTTTGAACTTGAAGATGGATGAACCAAGTGCCGATTAAACCAGGGATTGAACCAAGAATGATGGTCTTGAAGATTGAACCAAGCACTTGTAGAGTCCATGGAAAACATGAAGTCTATAGGGAACTGCTGAATCCTTAGAAAATATTCCTGTAGAGTCCATAGATTTTACAATACCCATGCAAAATCAAAATAAATGGCCAAGAATAGTAAGAGGTAGAAGGGGACCAAAATTTTTGCCTATTGGGCAAAAATTGGTCAACAAATTGGTGACTCCTAGGGGAAGCATGCCTGCTATGCTTAAAGACTAGTTGTCTTGCAGTCCATTGGGTGCAGAGTCAGATTACAGCTATGAAAGAGTTAGTAATAGGCCTAAAAGATCCAAGAATCAAACATGCAAATCTAACTCCAAGGAAATAGAAATGCACACAAGACTAAGAAAACTACTACTTGTGCAAACTGCACTTAGGGAAAGCAAGAAAAGAAACTAAAAAAAAACTACTATATATAGCTAACTAAGAATGTTTGCCTCCCTCCCAGATCAAAGGGAAAACTTCTAAAGTCCCCTTCCTAGCAAGAAGACTTATGGTGCTAGGCAAGTAGCTGAATGAAAAGGAGATTTGGTGACCTGCTCCTCTTGCATGTCACTTGAGTCAGCTGGTACTCAAGTGGATCAAAATCAAACATGCTTCCAACTTATATATACTCTGCTTGTTCTTAAAAGCTTGTAGAATGCTGGTCATTCATATTGGTGCTCCTCACCAAGAAATAAATGGTTGATGGCTTATCACCATAAGCCTTTTGATTTTCACACTCCCTCTACAAAGTATCATGGTCTGACTTGTTTCCTTCTACCTCATTGAAGATCCTGTCAGACTCATCCTTTACTTCTTTTTGGCATTCTTGAAGAAGGGTGACTATGGTGATGTCTAAAATGGACTCACAAAATGATTGCTCATCCCACAAAACATCACCTCTCTGTTTAAAGCTCTCTTCTTCAAGGCATTCCTCTAGGAAGATAGACCTCTCCTTTTCCTCAAAAATTAGGACCTCTAGATGTTCAAAGGTATCTTCCTGATCCTCCTCCAACTTAGGCTCCTCAGTGTAGTTGTCCTCATCATCAAAGTAGCAAGGAAGTTCATCAAATAGAGGGGAAGAGAGCTTACCATGTATTTGTCCCTCCTCATATTTCTAGAACATTTGCATATATGCAAGACCTGCATCTTCTCCATTGCCGATGGTGTCTTCACAAGAAGCATCAATGATGATTCCATCTTCATTGGTGCTCATGATAGCCTCTTGAAGAACTATATCTTGGATCTTCTACTCCTCACTCACCTCCTATAGAATAGGTTTCACCTTGAGAAGGGGTGAAGTGGAGAAAACATGTGGAAGAGGAGGCAGTCCCTGAGTTAGAATCGAATGATTCTCCTCCTTCCACTTGGTTAACACTTCATCTATATCAGGTGCAGCCTAATATGTCTCTTGGAAATGTGTAGGTGCCGTGTGTTTAGACATGGAATGTGTTGTTTGGTTTGAACCATCCATCACACATTAGCTGAGGAATCTCTCTCTAGATTCCAACTCCACAATTTTCCTAGCCAGATCTTCTTTTAAATGCCTTTCCTAGAGGTCACTAGCATCATCATTAGTAGGAGTAGCCTCAGCTTCTTCAAGGTTTTGAAAAAAAACTTGCTTCTCCTCCTTCCTACCCCATTATTCTACTATTTTCCCCAGTTCAAGATCTTATAATTAGAATTTTGCTCCTATGAATAGGTAGCAACTTTGTTTTCTCCAAGGCCCTGGGGCTCCTCCACAAGATCTAAAAGCTCAAACTCTCTTTCAAGAAGTAGCTTCATCCTAGCCTCTAAATCTTCAATTTGCTTGGCTAGATTGTCTTGAAAGAGTCTTTCTTGGAAGTCACCAGCATGATCCTCTTCAAAGCTCTAAGCTCATCCCTAGCATTCCTTCCTCCAACTCAGAATCTACACATCATGTTGAAAAACTTGGGGAGGTTGGGGAATGCAAGGAAGAGACTGTTGATGCATTGGAGGAGTCTCTAAAAGAGGGACATGCTAGTTGGTGTTACTCCCCTCAATGGAAGATTCACAATCTAAGGAGTTTAGAAGGTTCATCTCCATGGGAGGTTATTTTGATGTCTTCTGGTGTTGGAAAGCCAGGCACACAGGATTGAGAGTGGATGCATCAAATGAGCTAGAGTGAGCAAGTGCTATCTAATAGAAAGGATTTGGTGCAAAAGAGGGGGCTTTCTTCAGAATAGGATGGGGCACACAAGGTTGACTACCTTGAATAAATGGATTTCTCTATTTTTATACCTCCTCATCCATGGATTGCAAGGCCTATGATTGCACAAACAAGCACTCCTCTTTATACATCAACTCCTATTGATATCTATACTACTCTTCTAGTATATTAATCTCCAATTCTAGGGCCACTTCCCTTATCATTGTATGGAAACTAAGAGAGTTGCTTGAGGGGATTCTCTAAAAATCTTGAGTCTAATCATAGTCATATGAAGGAATACAAGGTCCATGATTTTATGCAAAAGAATTATACATACAAAAAGTAAGATTTTTAATGGCACTAGGCTACTTAACTAGTAGATTTAACTTGGATTCACTAGATGCTAAAAATATTTGATTTGCTATAACAAGACCAGCATCAATCCTGAGACCTTACTGAGTTGTAAAATTGGGTCCCACTGGGTGTGCTAAAACTGTTGACATCAAAGATTACACCCTTGGCAGGAGTCCAAGCTCCTGCCTTCTCCTCGCAACTATGGAGACTCCCCTCTCACTTGTGGAACTGGTAAAGCTGGAGGGGAGAGTCTCTAGATAAGGGCTAGCTCCCTTTGATGCATCATGCTCATTCCAACAAGTGCTAACACATATGGATATATACATATATATTGGGGGGATGAAAAGGGAGAAAGATGCTAGAAAAAAAACTACTCTATGGAGGTGATGCACCAAAATAAGTTGACCTTCTCACATCGACACTTGAAATTAGACAAATGCATACATACAATTTAGACTTGCCAGAAGAATTAGGCTGCAAGAAACTGATAGGGAGGTTTTCATGAAAACACAAAAAATAGAGATTCACCAAGGTGCTGTGAAATGCACACTAAAGCAATTTCCTCTATTTTGCACTTCTAAATACTAATCTTCTCTTATCAGCTACAAAAATGGAACCTTATAGACAACAAGTATGTTGGTGCTAGACCTGTTAAAGCATCAATAGATAATGACTGAACAAAAATAAACACTCAAAACATACACAAAAATATCTATCCAAGATGGAGGTAAAAAACTGCATTTATTAATTCAGGTGGAAATTTTTCCAGGGCTACACGTTACAAATGTGGAAGGTGATTCTCAAATGACAAGTTTTCAATATATAGGAGAAGAAAGGAGGCCTCTTTGGCACCCCTTTTTACAAGTGGCCTATTTGTGTCCCCTCATTGGGAAGAGGAAAACACTAGAATCCATGCTGTATAATTTCCAAATTTGACTTTGGAATTCAAGCATTAATGTGGAAACACAGGCTGCCCTCCTTTCTATAATAGATTGAGATTTGTCCCCTTTTAAATGCATGGGCCATGCCATTCACTGTTCACATCATTTGGGGAATTATCGGTCAATAAATTGCCTTCCCTTTGCCACCTGGACTGCTTTGTCTCTTTTTGCACCTTGTCATTCTCCTGTTTTGTCACCTTCTACCCTTTTTAGCTCTCAAGGGCAATCTTCTAGTGGGTCTCTGCATTTCTGGACTTCCTTTCATGGTTAGTGCTCCTTCATTTTGAAAGCAAATAGCTACTTCATTTTGTTAATTTTGACATTCTCACAGCCAACACCACTTTGAAAACCAATGGCTAATTCACTTTCTTAACTTTGACAGCCTTCAGGACATCCTCATCGCTGTCAAAATGTTTTCGGGTCCTTTGCTAGCTTTTCCATGACTTTGTCTTCCTTGGCCTTCTCTACATGCACTCCTTTGCCTTTTGTCTCTTCCTAGCACCTTCCTAAAGGGAAGGTGACCTCTTCCTTTTTGGCTGAGAGTCCCCCACAAGGGAACCTACCCTTCGGGGTCCTTCGGTGGGTCATTTTGTGCCTCTGGATGCTTCCTGGGTTCCTGCGGGCTTTGTGTCCATAAACATTTCCTCGCGGACAATTTTCCCAGGTCTGTCTATGCTTTGTATATTTTCCATAGGCTTTTATCTATGGACATTTTCCTGTAGACAAAAATTCTACATAAATTCTCCCCAACTCCAGCATTTTGTTTTGTATATGTAGCTTGAATTCCTTTAGACTTTTTATCTGAAGGAATTCCTTTGGGTAAAAAGTCTAAAAGAATTTGGGACTTAAACAAATTTGGGATTTTAAACAAATTTGAACTTACCCAGTCCTTTCCCTTTGAAGTGCCTACCTTTCACAAGGGCATTGAACTTGGACTGCCCCTCGACTAACTAGCATACCCTTGAACTAAGCCATTGAACCAAAAATGGTTCAATGGTTCAAGTGGTTCAACCATTGCATGCCAATGAACTTGTCAAGTGAGCTGACTGATTGAACTAGGCCAATGAACCAAGTGTTGAACCATAAGATTTAACCATCCACTTGAATAAAAAATTGGACCACTCCCTTTGAACCAAGCTTATTGAACCAAGCCATTGAATTGAAATTGGTTCAATGGTTCAATGGTTCAAAGTTGTTTAATTGAGATGTTTGAACCTGAAGATGGATGAACCAAGTGCCGATTGAACCAGGGATTGAACCAAGAATGATGGTCTTGAAGATTAAACCAAACACCTGTAGAGTTCATGGAAAACATGAAGTCTATAGGGAACTATTGAATCCTTAGAAAATATTCCTACAGAGTCCATAGATTTTACAAGACCCATGCAAAATCAAAAGAAATGGCCTAGAACAGCAAGAGGCAAAAGGGGACCAAAAAATTTTGCCTGTTGGGCAAAAATTGGTCAACAACACCACAAGGGTATTTTATTCCCAAACTATTTCACATTAATTTTCATTGTAATTTGAATGAGGCACTTATTATAGGACTGCATCTTGCCATTCAATGGAACATTCAACACTTAATGGTTTATGGTGATTCCTAGTTGATCATCAATCATACCACTAATCATTATCAAAATAGATATGAAAATATTTTTCCTTACAAGCAAATCATGGATAATCTCAAGGTTCATTTTAAATCTTTGTACTTTAAATAAGTACCAAAGTATAGAAGAAGATCCACTGATATAATGGAAATGATTGGGTCAATGATATAGATTGATGGTAGAGCTAAAGAGTATCAATTTTTTATTGGGAATATTCTACAACCTACACATATTATGTCATATTTAGAAAGGGTATGCACCATTTTTGGTCCCAATGCCCCACCTAAACTACCTGGTATCAAGCCTTTTATAATTACTTCTAAGATAATGTTTTTCCACTTGATCTATCCAATAACCAACATAAACTATTCCATCACCGTATAACATGTTATACCCTCATTGGAAACATGTTTATCATAAAGGCTATGATGGAATGCTACTTCATTATTTATCTTTATGAGAATACAAGCTAGTACTTGAAGAGGTTCATAAGGGAATGTGTGGGGCCCACACCAATGGTGTAGTCTTAACTAATAAGCTCCTTAGAATAGACTATTATTAGCCAGAAATAGAGATAGATACTTGTAATTGTGAGGAGGTGTGTTCCTTATCAATAACATATAAATTTGATACATGCACCTTCCTTACCACTAAACCAATCACAACACCAGGTCATTCTCTACTTGGGGCCTTGATCTCATCAAGAAAATAAACCCAACATTTGTAGATGGTCTTAAACACATTCTAACTACTACCAAGTACTTTACCAAGTGTATTGATGTTATGCCTCTCTCTTACATCACTGGGAGGTAAATTACGAAATTCATTCATTACCATATCATCTGTTAATATGGCATCATAACACATATTATATTCAATAATGGTGGATCATTTAGAAATAGATATGTAAAAGACCTTTATGAAAAATTCAAAATCAATCACAAGAAATCCATGTCATATAACCTACAAGGAAATGGACAAGCTGAGACATCAAACAAGACCAGTGTAGTCATTTGAAATAAGATTTTCAATGACACTTATCACAATTGGCACTTATAAATATTTAATAACTTTTAATCTTATAGAACTAGTCATCAAACCCCCCTAGGAGCCACTCTGTACTCCCTTGTTTATGTCATATAATCTATTATCCCAATTGAGATCAAGATACCCTCATTATGAGTTTCTTTGGAGCATATTGAAGATGATGAAGAGTATATAGTCTCCAGGTTGCAATAACTCTAAATGTTTGATGGTAAGTATTTGGTTACCATAGAAAAATTACAATCCTATTAAAATAGATTGAAAATAAGATAAAACAAGTGCATTCTCCTTTAGAAGTTTGAGATGGGTGATTTGTTCCTGAAAGAGAACTAGAACATAAATGTTGAATACAAGGAAAAAGGTAAGTTCTGACTTGATTGGTTGGGACAATATTTTATCATAACAAACTATGGATCATGGGAATATCAACTAACTAAACCAAATGGTGAATAAATTTCAAATCCCATGACCATTTTTCACCTGAAGAGGTTTTACGCTTGAAAATTTTTGAACCATTTTCTACAAGACCCCTTACTTGGGGGAAAATTATGCTAAATTATTCTACCATTTTAACCTAGTCCATCATTTCATGGACCATATTATTTTAATCTACCCTAGACCATTATTTTGATAACCATATTATTTTCATGACTCTAGACAATGGAAGATTTATACCTTTGGCACACTGAACACATTTTATCCCACACTAGACCATCTTCTATTGTACCATATTCATTTTGGACTGTTCTCTTTAAGAACATCATTCTTTTCATATCCCAAGGATGTTATAACCTGAGCACTTGTATCCCTTAACCAATTATGACATTGATTATGAATCATCAACATTATGATCGCATTTGATGATAGTTATAAAAAGTAAATTAGCATGAATAGAATTTAATATCTTTTTTATAGATGAATGAACATGATTTCATCTTCAGCTTAATATTTTTGTCTACTAGATGGTTTTCTAGAGATATCTTATGTTGCACACTATTATATTATCTTGTTGCTAATTGGTAGGCGTTATTGCATTATCAAGATCCTTTCTCTTGTCGATTTATGAGCATGTGCCATTGTAGATGGATTTATATATTATTGGATCTCCTAGTTAGTCTCCTTGGGCTATTATTTATATTCACGAGTGCCATTACAACCAACTTAGTTATTTATTGGAACTTCTACTCCTAGATGAGCATCTCCTTGATTATTTTGTTCCCCTTTATACATATTTTATCCCAAAAAAAACAAAAACATTATAAAATGGTCTATAACAAGATAAAAACATTGTCTTACACTTTTACACATTCTATTCTTCACACTCTTGCCATTTTATAAATAATCATCCCACGACCTTGCCATTCTTCAAGGCCATTCTTATTTATATGCTCTTGCCATTTTGCAATCCCATATCTTCCTTTTTATTGTAAAACATTTATCATATGTTATGGTCATCACCTTTTTCTTCTATCCTAATTCATGGGAGAACTACATTTCGCTTGAAGTTTAGGTTAAAACATGTGTCCATGGAACTATGTAGGCAACATCCACTTGTCGTGTACATCTAGAGTTAGATCAATTAAACCCTCCATTTTATTCTCTTCCCCCATTTATTTCACATTTTTTCCTTATTATTTGGAAGAAAATTTATGTCTTTGTTATTACTACATTGTTGTAGAAAGTAATGCCTCTATTACACATGTCTAAACAACTAATTTCAAACTGCACTAATCTAGTTTTTATTTATGTTTGTTTATTTGAGTTTTATTGGTGTTTTTTTTTGTTTTTTATTGTTTTTTTGTTGTTATTTATTGTCTCTTCATTTATTTCTTCTTCTTTCCTTTGGATATTTCTTCTTTTTTATTAATTCTTGTCTCTCTTTGGTCTTTTTTTTTCTTGTTTGATCTTGCTTATTTGTTTTCTTTTATTTTTCAAGAACATCTTGATGGTCCACATGCATCTTGATTATTTGTATCTTGGTCTCATGATTTATGTTATTCTTGTTTTATTTTTAAACATTCTTGTCCCTGCTTAAATATTGATTGTTTATATCCTGATTTTAAGTTAGGTTCATTTATGTGTTTATTTTTTCTTTGTCTTTTCTTTTTTGTTTAAATGTCAGTAGCTATAACTCTGGTCTTGGTCATTTTTTACCATTATCCTTAGTTATAGGTATTCATATTTGAATTGGATCTATGAAACTAAAATGCCATGTCATTATAATTTATTCATACTTATGATGCCTAATTTCTTTTACTATAACAAGAACTTTGTGCTTTGGGTTCAGTTTTAAACAATAATACAACTCTAATGAATAACTCTTAAGATCACCATGCATAAATTAGGCCCAATAGGTTTATCACTTTATTTTATACTTATACATGCATATTTTTGCATACATCATGAGTCTAATCAAAACCTTGGTCAATTTTCATCATCCCTCATTTCATTCTCTCCAAATTTTGGATGGACTACATTAGCTTGAGGTCCATCTGGATTATATAGGTAGTGCTTAGATACATGACATATCTCAGGTCAGATTGATCATATTCATTCTTATTTTCATCTCTTTCATCACTTTTTTCATTCTCTTATGCATGGTTGTTTATGGATTTTATATCCTTTACACCATTGCCTCAATGTTGGTGCATGTTTATCTTTAATGTTTACTCTAGTTATCTCCATGAGCTATTGCTTATCAATTTTACCATGCTAGGGCACAACATTTACACCTACCATAAGAATCAAATCAGCCCTAATAGGGTAAACCATTCTTTATCAATGATTAAAATCAGCCCTACTAGGGAAAAATTGTTTTATCATGATCATATTTTCTCTAATGGAGTACATTCTTATTTATTCTATCTTTGGAGACAATGTTCTCCTTTTATTCTAATTCTAATCTTTGTGAACTTTTGCCCTTGTTCTAGCAGTATTTAGAGTGTGCAACTTATCTCAAGATTGATCATTCCATAATTACGTAGCATGTACCCTATCTTTGGATGTGTTTAAAGAGTATCACTTCTATTTTTGGATTGTATCCTTCCCATCCCCCCCCCCATATTTTGGGCCCATTATATTCTAATTGTATTTTGATCATTGATGAAATCAATGTGTGTAAGCATTAACTAGTCTATAATTAATCTATTCCATGGGTTAATCTCACTTTCTTTATCTTTTTAAGAATCCATCCTTCTCTTTTCATCCTAGTGTGTCCTCTTGAGGGGGGCATCATGGATCATTTCAAATTTCTTCTTGAAAAATATTTTCTTTGAAAAGACATTGATTTTCCTAAATGTCTCACTATACCTTCTCAAGTAGGGGCAAAATATAGACATCTAATTCCTAACACCATTTGTGTTGAAATTTTTAGTCTTACTCCAATTACACGCAAATGCTCAATTTAGGCCAAAATCACTTAAAACATGCTAAATGGTTCAAAATTGTTGTATAAAAGTGATAATTTATGATAATGTATCCCTAAATGGGGAAATTCATTTTTTGTGATTCTTAACTTTTCTTAAATAATTTTGAATCAAAATGTCAATTTCACATTTTAGTGCTCTAGATCATGCTTTTCTTCTAATTTGTTAGTACACATCATGTACCTTTGTTATTTTGTGTCAACAACATCCTAAATAAGATAATAGTTTGTATGCATCTAACATCACCTTCCAATTCCTCTTGAGTTAAATTATGATCTAGTAATATGAATTTTTGACTAGTTTGATTAATTGTGCACCAATTTCCAAGAAGTTACAATAAGATTGATTAATTTTAGGAAAATTAAACCAAAATATGAGCTTAAGTAAAAATTCTATGGATATAATTGAATATTTATTTATTTTAAATTTATAATGAATATCTACATCACCTAATGCAATGATCAATGGGTTGGCATCCATAATCCATAAATGCAACAAATATCATGTTTATGGGCACCCATGCCTAATTAATGCCTTTTCTTAAAAAATCATTATGAGGATATTTATATATTTATTATGTAATATTAGATTATTTCAAGACCACACGTCTCAATCTTGAGATGGATGATGATGCTTGATCCTAACCCATTTAAAATATATATAAATAAAAGGGCATAAAACATCATTTTTAAGCTTACATTATGTAAACTTATAATGTAGGATTCTCTCCACAAGTATTTTATGTAGTTTGATAAATGCTATGTTTGTAATAGGATAGCTTCACTTGATAGGCAATTTAGTGATTTCATATCGTGAGCCTAGATTATGCATGGTGATCTTGAGATGATGGAGGAGCTTGACATCCATTGTTGATAAATACAAAAATACTATATCAAGAGGAAAAACATTCTTGGATCAAATTTTGGATGGTGAAACTCTTTTGGGAAGGTAATAGGTACATGTGTTTTCTTTCAATTTCTTCTTATTATCATTTTCAAATCCTATTGAATAGGTTGGCCTAGATTGTTAGTTATTAAGCATTATTTTGTGTTTTTCATGACTAATGCTTGAACTAATAATCTTTATAATCTAACACTACACCAGTGCCAAATTTTTAAGCTATTCCATCCACACATGAAAAAATGTTGCAAAGACTAGAACAAATACTCCTTCACACTAATCATAAGAAAGCTTATGTTAATAAGACCACTGTGTATGTGTCTATGATTTATTATTCATCAACATAGTTTGATGATCACATCACTCACATCAAGGAGCTGGCTTTAGATGCACATATGTAGGAGGAATGATAAGTCACATGTGAATAAGTGGTAAGGAAATATCAATGATAGGATCTCCAAGAGGAGAAATGTTGTGTCAAGGAAGAGGCTAAATTAAAATCTAAATGCACCCAAAGAGCTCAACACTTACATCAAGTGTAAGTGAAAGAAGAAGACACCCCATAATAAAAATCCCAAGCAGTACATGTGAAAACTATTCACAAGTAGAAACAAGCATAGGAAGAAGCTATATCGATGGCTCAATGCCGTGAGGAGGTCGTATCAAAATAATCAACAAAAGAGGAATAAAATTAGGAGAATATAAATAAATATTAATAATGTCACATGGTAGCTAGGAATGAGACAAAGGTTGAGGAAGAAAAAGGTAAAACTACATAATAGGATAAGGCTACATAGGACATAGTGTAAGTTAAATTCCAACAAGTAGAGCAGGCATCACAAGTAGAATTCACAAAGAAAATAGTGAATGATATGTAGTCAATCATAGATAAAGTGATGGTTGGAGCCATTTTATCTACATTTTAGGACATGAAATATGTGGATACACCATGGGAGTAAATAGAGATTGTAGGACCTCAAATAGAGGATGCACCAATGGGAGTTCAAAGTCTTTTAATTTTGGATGTCCCTATGATGTTCACCAGGTGACCATTTTATATTCCCCTTACTCCACTATAGTGCATCCCAATGAGCACCTCAATGAATAAATTGACTATGGATCCACCTACAATTGAATCTTATTTATATTTTTCATAAATTTCTTTAGCTAAATAGGTTGAAGGAGCATTTGTGTTTCAAGAGGCTATTACACAAATAGAAATCTCTTAGGAGAAGAGGATCACACACATAGGAAAAAAAAATAATAACCTTAAATAATATATAAAAAATGTCAATGCTCTCATTGAGGATTCATATCCATCACTCTATAATCAAGTTGTTAGCACCAACCTTCTCTCTACTCAAAAACTTTCATTGCTAGTTTCATAGTTCACTAAGGATTGGAAATCCCTCCAACATTTATCCAATGTAATATTTTAAGGTAAATAAATTAAATATGAAACTAAATTTATTTGTAAACATATTACCACATACCTAATATATATTTTAGTTTCACTCAACCAAGCCATGTAGTTGGCTCAATAAATGTTGGATTGAAATTAGTAGTTGGACACATTTCAGAGTGTTGCACAACCTGACTTCACTATCATTAATACTTTGAGATCCACCATGTATGAATAATATTCCAATTTCATAAGTATGTGTGTATCATTTTATGCCTCCCTTCAATCTCAATATTATGTCATACATCCGCTACAAACTTGGTAGCACCAAATGTTATGAAAAACTTGTGTAAGGGTTCAAGCACAATGTCATGCTAACAAACTTGCACATCTACATTTAGATATCACCACCAAGATGGATAATACTCATATTATTTTTCAAAATAAAGAATATAACAACATTCAAGAACTTATTTATTCTCAAACTCCTCTACATGAATTGTTACACAACATGTAGGAATTTTTATTTTCCTGGTAGTTTTATAAGATTGATTTAGCCTATCTAGATAGTTATCTCAAACCCTTGGTTGAATTACATTGGTTTGTTCCACCTATTCAAATGTAAACAAATATTAAATAGTATAATACTACCATAAAAATTTCATTATAGATCACACTGTGACATCACAACAACCCTTCATATTTGTATCACAATAGATGGCTCCAACTTTCAGCTACTTTCACCATAAGTGAGAAAGTTTTGAAAATTTTCTACTCAATTTTTATATAGAATGGATCAAATTACATTATAGATCTAGGTTAATTGAAAACCTGAAAGGGCACCCCTGCTTTTACTAGCCTATTCAAAACCGACAAGGGTAGTAGGATAAAATTACTACTTAGTTAAAAACCTGTGAGGACAGCTTAGTAGTGTGTTATAAGGTGAACCACAATAAATGGCATTTTGAGTGATCTATGATTATTTTGAATTTAACCTATATTTTTTCTCTACAATGTTTAAGATGTTATCTTTGGATAAGATAACAATTTAAGTCTAGGAAAATGTTAGAGGGTGAATGTGAGAAACAAGCCACTTCATTGAATGTATTTTCTATGTGGATTGAATCATGATTTATTTCTATTGCATAAGTTATTATACATTATTCCATAGTTATTATATTTTTATATCTATGGAATTATAAAGAAACAAAATATGAGTTGGCACATGTGTTTTCTAAAGATGAATTTAGAGGTTAGAATAATAACAAATTTAATGCTATATATTTCTTCAAGATGTAATAGACTGGGTTCAACTTCTGCATAATAGTCTTAGTGTATTAACTAGTTCCTGGATCATGTTAAATAAATTGTAATAGATCTCTACAGTCATACTATATGAATATATATGCTCAATGTTCCAATTGTTCTTAATAATTATGATGGAAAGTTAATATAATATCTAATATGATTTCCTATGTATAAGAGTGTCTTTTATGCATAATCCTTTTGTTAAAAGTTATGTTAGTATTTACTAGGATGTGATTGTGGTGAAAGTGCATTTTTATTATTAAATATTTATTATATTAATCTATATGATAAAAACATGTATCTATCTATAAAGACTAATAATTTATCCCTTACATAACAAGGTTATCCCTACAATTAGCATGTTTTAGTGAAACCCAAGAACCATTACTAACAATAGTCTTATTGGTTGCCTCTACCTATCTATTACCCTATTTTTATGTTTATTACAAAAGTATTTTATCATCTTAATTTTAAATGATGTTTAATTATAGGAAATAATCACTAAAGGTATGTCAAAATGGGAAATAATATTGGTCATCAATAACCTGCATATGTCATCCCCTATGGTAAACTCAAGTTGAATTGCTTCCACCCATTTTATAAAAATACTTTTAATTTTTAATATGAACTTGTGTCCACTATAGGATAATAGATTTATATTTCTAGTCAATTCAAAACCCCAAAAATAAGAATTCCATGATGAAATAATTGGTTGACACTCATGTGATGATGTATGATTCAATTTTTTTTATTTTTATCATTGTAAACATAATTTTTCATGTTCAATACATTATTGTTCCATGGTGGTCCAATAATAACCTTGAAATTATAGTTTTTTGGACATGAACCATTTTCTTAAATGCCCACCTCACTTAATCTCATGCATTTTGAAGAGTGCAGTGTAAATTTCCTCTTTATTTAAACATAGAAATAATTATCTATTGAAACCTAATTTGAAAAAATAATCTATGATAATAACTTGATGAATTTCTTCAAATTTCAATTTATAAATATCATTTCATGTAAAGTGGTCTATTATATAAGATTGATAGAGTAAATTAAAAATATCACTATACCATTTTGTGTTTGTAGAACTATGAGTAATAAAAAGAATGGATAAAGCATTCATTTTATCAAAGGAAATTGAAGGATCCCATAAATGTCATATGGTAAAGTCTATGTGATGATAATTGATATAAAAATGCCTCAAAAATGTCACACTTACCATGGAATCTACATATAATTTATCTTTATAGGGAATATTATCAATATAAAATGTATTAAACACCTTGTAGACACTATTTTTGGTACAAGTACACATATTACTAATCTTATTATATGTATATAACTCTTTACTAATAATTACATGTTAAGTGACATCATATCTTAGGGACCTCTTTGGTTCCATCTTATTTTATTGTATTCACCTACCCATTGGGATTGTTGGGATTGTATTATATGTTTGCTTATCCTAATGTAGTGTATACCGGAGACCCTTACCTATTTTTCTTATCTTTTGAATGTTTTATCCCTTGTACATTTTTGTACATTCTAAACACTAGCATTGACATTAGTGTCTAGGTTTGATGCAACTATCCGGTCTTAAATTTTTATCTTTTGTTGTATCATTTGCATTTTGACCACTTTATAAGCCCTATTTTCCCATCCTATGGTTAGATTTTAATGTGTAACTAGGTTATAATTAAAATTCAAAAGGTTATTATATATACAAAGGTTATGTTCTAATTAACACACCTTATAATTTGATAAGGCAACTCTGTAATAAGAAGTATTGTCCATTTTTAAGATATCAAATTGCACTACAACATTTTTTTAATTATTTGAAACATTAAAAAGGTCAAATATACTATTCCATAAATTTTACCAAGGGTTACTTTGAGAAAGATCATATATTCATACTATTAAAATTACACACACATGCATAGGATGGAGAACTACATTCAATTTTGAGACCCTCTTAGGAGTATTGTCTATGTAGGCAACACTTAATAATAAGTTTTTTAGGGCTAATTAGACTCATGTTACTAACCCTTTTTTACTAAGTTACAAAAAGTATAATTTGAAATAATTAGGGTTGATTATTATATAGATTTGGCACATAGGAAATCATAATTTGAGACACAAAGATTATATAGGGGTAATGCATGTTTGACCTAAATTTGAGGTCACTCTCATGTATATTTCTTACTAGACACTAGTGTCAGATATAGGTGTAACTATCCCAGATCAATGAAACTATCTAATTTTAAAATATAGTCAACACACAAAATGAATGAAATCTAGATCTTCAACAGAGCCATGTGATGACTCTTGACCACTACCATGATCCAAAACATAACATTAAATAAGATACACTCTCTTTGTCCCTTAGTTATTTTGTACTTACTATATTTATTTCACATACTAGATTATAAAAATATATATTATTGACTATATTTTAATGTAAATATGAATATTTTCATCCCTTTCAAATAGATTTATTTTTTATGGTATTATCTTGTAAAACTCCTAAAGCACATGAAACATTTGTTGAACCTGACTTTTGTTTATTAAACCAAAACCCTAGTTTGTATATTACAGTTTTTACCTTCAATAAAATTCCATTTCAAATTTATATATTTTATTTTTTAGATCTAATTTGTGATTATGTAGGACAAGTTTAGGAATGTTAACTATTTTTGTTTCTTTGGCTCTCCTGCTTGTGCTTTGTAAAATTTTCTTACAAACTCACCTCTTTATGGATTCCTTTGTTCATACAAAATACCATCAACCAAAAAAGACTCATCCTTTTGATATTATTTTTAATTTACCTAATTATCATTGTATTTCATATGAGGATCTTATGAAACATCAAAAATAGGCTAAAACTCCTACTTTTCCTTTTAATTATGATAGTGAAAGAACAAATGATGAATATGCAAATCTCAATGACCCATGTAGTAATAATGATATTATCTTATGGATCTGAATATAATGATATTAATATTGGATATGTTGAACCTAATTCTCATATTCCTTTGATTTATAATGATGAATAATCTCAAGAACCAACAAGCCTAAAAAATGATACTATTCTTAAAGTTGAAAATCTAGTTATTGCATCTCCACCTTCTTTGGTTATCTTAACAAATGAATGTGATCTTCCAACTTATGATGTTGAAAAAATAAAGTAGGTTTAATTTTACACCAATGTATATCATAATGATAATATTGATGAAATAAAGTGTGTGCCTTCACCTCTAAATTATACTAGTGTTTAAAATCCCATCTCTTCTTTGCATGATTCAAACACACCTAGTCCAAGTTGTTCTTCCCCTTTAGTATGCAATAAGAAAAATACGTGTCTTATCTCTCATCATTTCTTTATTAAATGGAAAAATGAGAGTTTCAATTAACATCTTAAGGAAACACTTATTAAAGTTTTATTATTTGGGGACACATAAAATTTTCAAAATCCACTCAATGTATCTTGTTTAAAGGCTAAATCATATAAATCCAAGAAACTTGAAAGTAACATTCCATTCTATTTTCATTTGTTTATTATAAATTAAATTGATATTTTCATCTACCCCCCACCCATGATATTATAAATGAAGTGCCAAATGTCCTTTTTCCTCCCTCTTTTGTGTTTTTGGATAAACAAGAGCAAATGTTTATAATTAACATTATTTCACCAATTCCTATTGAAATTAATCAAATTACCAATGACGTAGCATATTTTAATGGAAATAATATTATCATTCATCATATATAAAATTACATACTTACCTTTTTAGCCATGAGTACACCTTTACCAAATATTGTAAACCCATGTGATGATTCTCCTCTTGCGAGTGATACAAATCCCACCATACCTATGTTTCATGTGGATGGTATTTTACAAAATATAACACAGAATTTAACCTCTCCTCATGACATGTTATCTATTATTATCACCATGGGATATTTTAAATAATAATTTAATACTCTTAATTTATAAATTTTTTCTCACGAGGTTCCTTTTTAGGAGAATACATTATCAAGATAACCTATTGCTTGATATATATTTAAATATCCTTATCCAAAAAAATAAATCATGTATAATTTCTCCTTATTTCATGGTCAAGGGTATCCCTCTATTCATTTGTGACAATATATACACAATTTTGAATATTGGGACAAAAATGGAAGCTTGTTATAAAAAGCCTTCCATCATACTTTACTAAAAGGGGACCTTGATTGGTTTAACGGCCTACTAAATGGTTCCTTATAGACTTTCAAGAAACTTGAGGATGTGTTCCTATCACATTTAAAATTATTTACATTACCTAATTTACCATTGGAACATTTTAAAACATTGACCCAAAATGAGAATAAATATTTGTAAGACTATGTTATTTGATTTAAGGATTATTTATATTCCTTAAAGTTTATACCCTAAAATTTGGAAGTAAAATTTATATTTAGTATGGTTTTTCTCTATCCACTTGGAGATATTATTTCTTAATCCCTTTATTTCATTTGAGACTTTATATTGGGATGTGCATAAATATGCACATGCTATAACCAATACATAAACTCAATTACCTATTTTTCCATCACCAACTAAACATGTCATATTTTAAGGGCACATAAACAAGTTATGAAGGATCATGAACCACCTCAAAAAATGTCTTCATAACCACCAATACCTATAAAATCACCAAAAATTAAGATATTGAACAAAAGAAAGGAACACATTTTTTGAGTACCTCCCAATAGTTACACAAAATAGTACCATGATATGCCAACATATTTAGTTTGATTGGTACTAAGATAGACCACATGATATATTATGAACATTTTTGGATAAAAATTTGATCAAACTCCCTCCTAATTAACATTACCCACCTCATAGAATTTATAAGGTAAAAATATGCCACTTTTGTACTTATCATGATATTAATGATAATTGAGATAATGAGTGTTTTTCCCTTGAGTAAAGGCTTACACAAATAGTAGATTACGTAATTATCACATTTAAAAAAGAGGAATCTAAAAATAATTCACATCCTTATTATAGATGCATGTTTAATAGGGTCAATCCATCCCATACTAATCCTT
Source organism: Torreya grandis (assembly GCA_037957365.1). NCBI lineage: Eukaryota > Viridiplantae > Streptophyta > Pinopsida > Cupressales > Taxaceae > Torreya > Torreya grandis. The sequence goes on along the minus strand of JARHVA010002433.1, from coordinate 1,199,487 downwards.
TGAAGGAGAACATGGTCCATCAACCTTTGTAGAGGAGGTCAACTAGTATAAGTTCTTCTCCTAGTCTGATCTCTACCAGGATTGATCACTCCCACACTGATCATACAAAAGAACCATTATTTGATCATTTTATTGATAGAGAAGGTATGAAGGGGATGTAACTACATATTATATTTGGGTTCCTAAACAAGTAACTATAGATTCACTGATTATACCTATAATTCTAGTAGAGTTAACTATAGAAGCAAAACTAATAGTTACTTTACCACATGATCATTACAGTAAGGCATTCATATTTACTATATGGTTATATTGTATATGATGAGTAATTTATTTATTAAAATAATATAAATATTTCATTTAATTTAAATGTTTGTTATACCTTTTACCACATCCACAACATACACCATGAAAGTGACTATAATTAACAAATCATATAATGATCAATAGAGAATAAATCAATGAAAATATATTAGATTCCAAATCAAATCCATGTGAATAATATCATATACATATAAAGTGGTACAAGTGTTTTAAAAATAAATATATCAATAATAAGTATGGGCATGTCCCTTGAGGTATACTCATCATCACTATCAACAGCCATAAATTTAAAACCTCTAGAGGTATATACAACAAGATCAAACTATGGTCCTTGTGTATGTGAAATCACATTTACTCTCTCCTTGAAAGCACCTAGATATTGTGTTGTCTCCTCATGTTCTCATATCAAAGAATTATAGAGCTTAATAAGTGTTTGGATGATTTCATTAGAACCCCACTTTGGGATGACCCAACTATCTATCTCCATGCACAACTCTTCATGATCTATGGCTACAATATGGTATTCCACCACAAATCTCACAACCACATCAAACAATGGTGCATGTGCACCATTAATATGAATATATATATATATATATATATATATATATATATATATATTGGCTATGTCAATCAACACACTATGAGCAAGGTCTTGAATTTCTTGATCTACCATGTTTAACCACTCTTGTTTACCTACACACAATTGAGATAATAAAATAGTTAGAGACATATATAACAATTAATAATTTTATAGCAAACTCAAATATAAAAACTCAATACTAAGATACTCACATGTGGTTATAATGGATGCCTCATCAATCAGTGTTGGTCTTATTAGATAATCACCTCTTACATCACCACCTACCTCTCTACCACCACCATATGATGTAGGAATGAAACATAGAGCCATAAATAAAATAGGGAAAAATGGAATCTATCAATCCCTAGTCTACCACTCCACATTCCCATTAGTAAAACTTATGTCATCTCCTACTATTAGGATAACTATAGGGTCTCACTCATAACCTAGGCATGGGGATCAATTTACAATAGTGGGGATCAACCTATAATGTGGCATGTGCCCACTTTGTACTATGTGATGCTATGGATATGGTCCCAAGGGCACACCCTACTCAATATTAAATTGTTTTATAACTTGATAATACAAAAATAGATCATACACTCCATAAAATTGATTAATAAACCACATACTAAGATGAACTCTTTATAACTCATGGCCATCCTTAGCCCACCTAGTAAAATATTTATATAAGGATGTCAAATAATCTAATCATGAGTAAACCTATCCAACATAGTTTGGTATTCCATCATGGTTTGAAGTCTACCATAAGGGAATACCAAATGCCTAAAAACACTATAGGTGGGCCCATCTAGGAATGGGACCACAAATTGGATACACTATTACAATATGCTCATATGCTTAGACATGAAACAAAGTTACCATGACAATATTACCACCATGGCTCTCTAATGTAAACCTATACATATCTATATAAAAATGGGATAATACAATGTGATCCCAAGAGTATTTGGTCCTATCCAGCTGAATATGACAAAACAATTGGTACATATGATAATAAATCCTAACTTCCCACCCTCCATAGCTATAAATGATGCTATTAATACACAAATAAACTTCCACAGTCATGGAACAACACCAATGATAATGTTATTAATCCAAATCATACTACTCAACTCTACCCTAGGATCCATTTAACCAATAAAATATACATGTGATCATTTAATATAACCAAGACTACCATCATCGATAACTTACACCCTCTCACCCCTAATTAGCAACTAAAATATTTGATATACATCTTATAGGATGGTGTCCATATCACCAGTAGGATGTTAGAGTGTATAAGTATATAGATTATACCTATCTACTAGAGTGATAATAAGTTGGATGTCATACATAATCTATCCTAAATGGGCTACATGCTCCAATTCTACTTGATCAATAATGGCCTGATCAACTACATCTAAACCCAACTCTACCAAAGTTGAATAGTGTCATTCATGCAAGAACTCTCAAATTTGAACATCCTTCTATAAATAATAAAATATCAATAAAAATTAGAAGTGATCACATTTTATAATAAAAATGTATAAACCTCAATAAACTAAGCACAAAATAAAATTATTCTAGCATTAGATGCTAACATTCATATAGGATATCTATGTTAGACACTAACATTTGCATCAAATACATACATTACATGATAAAAAATAGAAATATATGGTTAAAGACATCATCTTGATTCAAGAGTCTAAGAAGTCCACACAAGTGTTTGATAGCCTGTGAAAATTCTAAAAAATAGTCTCAAAATGCAAATTTTCAAAAAATTAAAATTATCAATAAATTGCCAAATAACTACTTACCCTCTCAAAACATTTTGGTCTGCTAGGGCACTCCAAAACATATCAAATTGAAAATGACAATGATCTCTCCCACATGGAATTGTTCCTCTCCAAGTTTAGAGATAAAAATTCATAAAGGTTAAAAATTGAAATGATTTCAAAATTCTATTCTAACCCACCTAATATACTACTTTGGCATAACTTCAAATGACTATATCTTCACCATTTATTGAGCCCTGGTTATCCAAATTTGAAACCATAAGTTGTATTATGATTTACAAAATGAGACATTACATATTATTAATAAATTTTAGAATTTTGAATGAATGTAAAAAATAACTAAAAATTTTGCTACACAGATATCCTACAACATTTTAGATACTACCAAAAATAATGTTACAAATTCTTGACTATAACATTACTAGCATATTACCAGGTTGAAAATTACAAAACAAGTTTTACATTATTCCTTTTATGAGGAGACAAATAGTAGGAACTATACTCTTTCCTACCAAAATGGGGGTATATTATTAGTGGAATGTTTACAAACATGTTCTACATAGTTGAAACACACTTGACACAGTTCTCAGATATAATGAAGGCATGCTTTGAAAGCATGTTCTCCATATTTATTTAGTATGTGGTACTTATATAAAATTTTAAAGTTATTGGTGGAATATCATATATAAATGGATTCCAAATATTCATAATTTACATATTATAGTGGGGGTATGCTTTGGAAAGAACAATCTCCATAATTATTCAATATTCAACATTTTTAGTTTACGAGGCATGTTTTGAAAAACATGTCCTCCATATTAGTAGTTATTATGATATTATATTCCTTTATACATGGTGGGGTCATGATTTTTTAACCATTTTATCCATATTTACAAAAATTCCCAAAGTGGAAAAACATACACAATATATCATCTAGATTCACAGTTATCAAAAAATCTTATACATTGGTACCATTTATTATAATTATTTCAACATGAGACATATCTAAGGTGAATATGATATGAAACATGCTACCTAATATTTAAAAAATAAAAATCATCTTAAAAATTAACAGACTTGTATATGCTTATACCCTGACTTACTAATTCCTTGATTAATTATTTACAAACTGTATTGAGCCTTACACATCTGTAGTGGTTGGTTCTTCTTTTTGGTGTGATTAGAGGGATTAAGTCATGTCATATCATCATGTTTTTGGGTGATATTTATTACATCACTCACCATATACTAATATATACATATACATATATTTTAAACTATAGTTTTTCTTGTCAATAAAATGATACTCATGATGGCTGAAGCACCGCTTTTCCTATTCTGCATTGGGGGCATGATCACCTCCCAAATCCTCTTACTCTTGGTATAATACCACCATGGTGCAAAAAAATTTTAACACTTTTAAAATTAATAATATTCATATCCAAAATATGAATGAGGTTTCAAGTTCCCTTATCTACTTTTCCAATTGCCAACACTCCAAACCTAGTTACTACATGACACATGCATTGATGTAATCTATCCATAATCTTTATTTATGCTAATTTTTAGTGTTTATTTAATATATTATACATTGATAATTAATTAAATTTGAAGTTAAAATTTGAGAAAAGATAAAGTGTATTTTCCATGTTGTCACATTGAAATGCACCTTGTTAGGTCTTGAGATCTATTTCAATTTATATGATGGAAACACTCCTAGGTGTGGGTGACCTATGATAGGAGTGAATTTATTGAGAAGTTAAAATCCTTCTCAACCATAATGAACCTAATTTAGGATGAAGCTATAGTCTTAAAACCTACACTAACTAAGCCTACCTAAGCTACACTAAGATTATTTTTCATGAAAAGAGAGAGAGAATGAAGATAAAACTTGAAGATGATGTGATGCACCAAGATTTAGGATATCCTCTACTTAATTAGAACATCAAAATAATACTTGTGAAAGACTAAAAGTTATCTTACATAATCTCTAAATTAGGCATATGTTGCATAAGTGTTTCATATGAAGGTGATGACCTATGCTATAACTAGAAGGAATGGCTAAAAGGTCAAATGAAAGACACAATTAGTGAGTTTAAACAACTAATCACTTTCATAACAAGATGTAACACAACTTATGACCTATAAAGGACTTGCCTAATTGAACCAAAGTGAAAGTAAATGGACATACACAAGGGATAACACTCTCTACCACAAGTTGAGATATTAAAAAAACACAATAATTCATACAAAATACAAACATAGACAAGGTAAAAATAGTCTTTATTCAATTCAAAGGCCTTAAGCCAACATTTATAATTCTCCATAGAATTAGAGTTTTGTTATACCTAGTAGAGGGATAAAGAATAAGGAATTTAAAAACCTATTTATAATAAATAAGATATGAAAGAGAGAAGTTAAGAGAACTAAAGGCTCATGAATGCTTCCATTTAAACCATAATTTAATTCAAATCTAAAAATAAATAATTAAAATCAAGTAGTCATCCTCCCTCGATGAACTAGGCCTACCATAATGTTGATCTTCTCTGGAGGTTGGAATGGTAGTGGATAAAGATTCATTATTTCCATTTTTGTCCTTTGGAGTGCTTTAAAATTCATTATTTAGTCAATTGGTTATTCCACTATTAGAAAACATAACTCTATTTTTATAATGGCCTTAACTCACTCATCTCCACCTCTCATACATGTTGACTATTTCACCTAGAAGAAGATCACATATGCCCATGTGGAGTTATGTGTTGAATTGTCATGTTCACTACTCCATGAATGGAGTTACACACCATAAAGATAATATTTTAACCACATTCATACCCCTTCATGCTCTTAATGATAAATCAAACAATTCATAGTCTTGAAGGGCTAGTTAATATGCCTATCCAACATGTTTGTCATGCTTGAGATATAATGGAATTTAAATGATTGAAATTAGACTTGGATCCTATGTTAACAGCTCTTATAGAGGATGAGAAGATGTATCATCACCATTATTATTCACAATAACTCCTTGAGAGGTTTAAAAACCCACATTTTTATGCTTTAAGTTAATATTATTTCATCTCCTAAGCTACAACCTTTATTGAATAAATATGAGACCTTGTATCTTCTTTAGACATGCCTAGAACAGTCATGGAAACCTTGTATTCACTCCATCTTCCTTGGAAACTTTTAATATTAGACCAATCATGGGATGTTCTCACATATTATACTTGTAACTTGACATCATGCTTTGTAACTTATTAGTCTCCAAGACCTATAGGCTCTATCATACTTTCAACTTTGTAAATCTACACTTTTCTAAGAAGGCATTGATACCTTGATGTCTTGATCTTGTCTTTCACTTACTATGAGGAATTTGAACACACTATGGTGGTTTCTAGTTGAGTTATGTGTTGTAAAAAAAAGGTGCACAAAGTGTTCTTAATTGATTATGCGATTATTATAGCTAGGTGTAAACATTAGATATTCCCTTTACACTCAACATATTACACTCAGCTATGTTGGCATAAATACACATAAGGCACAAGATTTATGTGCTCACCCAAAGAATAGTTGAGAAGGAATCAGGGCCTGTATTGGGTTAGTTGTGCCATGACATAAGAGATTAATTATGGGACTTTGTCAATTCAAATAAGGATTTAAGTAAAAGAAAAGGTGCAAGCCTTTCATGGGCTGAGCCTAATGGCCTATAGGTGCAAGCTTTTTGGTCGACTAATCCTAGAGTCATATGGGTGTAAGCCTTTGTTAAACTAAGCCTAGCATCATATTGGAGCTTGAAGGGTCAAGGGATGTCTATCACTTTAAGTGCTTATACTAGGCTCATACTCTTAGCAAGGGTATGAACACTTGATGTAAGAACTATATACTTAGTCATTATTTTAATTAGGGATGACATCATCATTGATTATTGGGACTCCATTAATGATGTAAATGAGAAGCATGTATAAACATTACTCAACATAACTAAAATAAAATTATAACATTACACTCATTTTGCATTTCAATATTATTACAAAAGATTCATGAACTAGATTCTTCATGTTTTAATGTAACCATATTCATTGTTATCTATGTTTAAAAATAGATTATATAGTTCACGGCATTTACAAATAAATCAAACCACTTAATGAACTAGAGGCTCATAGGTGAGTTTGGGTGCTTACAATTATATCCTTCATGGCATCCATGCTAAGCTTAAGCCTAATGGTTGTTTGATACATATAGAGCAAATTATAATTCACCAAATCTTCACTACACCATTTTTGCATCTCCTTGCATTGAATAGTTCAAGTTCCTTTTATAGATCTTTAGGGGCATCTCTAACAGGGTGAAATGTGCATGTCAAGTGTTAAGATGGATCCTTGGTGATCATTCCCATTGGATCCATCACCTTATGAGTTTCACGCTATAGTCACCATGTATTAACAATCTTAGAATATGCCCTAAAGATCTGGGAGCTAATTAGCCACCTACCAGCTAGTGTTTAACCCTCCAACTATCATTGAACCCTTTAACTAGTGCCAAAATGCTAAAATGTCATCATAATAAAAATGATTGCCTCATGTTGATGTGGATGTTGAGCTGGCATGAATGCTTACTTACCAAAATAAAAGTCCCAATAGTACCCCATAATTTTTTTTAATTCCATCCTTGGACTAGGTTGTTAATCTCTTTAGAGCACAAAACTTAGGTGGACTCTCCTTAATCTTAGTTCTAAATTATTCAAAGAGCTTAATGATAATTTATTTCTTTAGTGGTGTTATCTATTTTGGTGGAGGTAGTACTAAGTGAAAGCACATTTGTCTTCTCTAGCTCCTTTATAAAGGCCTTTATATTTGTCTTTCCCTTTTCAACACTCCTATCTAGGATTACTCCTTGTTCAAGACCTTAGTATATAGATAATGGAAGAGTGTTTCCAAGTTTTGATCTTACTCCTTTATCTAATTTTTGATCATATAAATACTTCTCATGATCTATGCTTATTTTGACCTACTCACTAATTACACTTATGCCATCAAATTCTCCTTATCCTCCTTTGTCTACTTTAGGCAAGAGTTTATGACTAAGGCTTAGTTGGAAAATCTCAATAAGATGGTATCGACTATATCTTCACCCTCCCATAATTTTTCAAATAGTTCTTATACCTCTTCGATCTTACTAGCTAGATTATTCTATAGTGCAATGTAGGTATCTTTTTCTTCTCATTGTGTTAGCTTGGGTTTTAACCTTGGGAGAATTTGCTCCACTAGAACAAAAATTTTATCAACCTCAAAGAGGTTTGAAGAATGTATGATAACTAGAAGGGATGGTTTGACCATCTTATGTTCTCACAAAACTTCTATAGCTTGAATTTGGTGTCCTTTACTTTATCTTTAACTTATTTATGGAGCTTCTTCCATTTTCTCACCCTATCATCATTGATGATATTTTTATGCATAACTTTAGTGGCCATTCTAATTAGTTCATTTTGAAAGTGTATTGGGTTCATGGTGTAAGGTTTTTTAAAGAGGGATTCATGCCCTTCTTCAATTTATCCTGGGTCAAAAATAGCCTTTCTAAGTACTTTTAAGAGAGGCTCATCCATATAGTGATCAATTGCAAATGAGATTTATTTATACATCCTAGTTATGGTGCCTTAGGGGGTCATAATGTCATACATTTAAAGGCCTTCATCCCCCATATCTTATACACCTTTTCCTTTATTCTCAACTCTGCATCATCCTTCTTTATGATGACCATCTCTATTTGTTATTCCTCATCTTCACTAGCACCACCACTTTTTTTAGTGCTTTCCTTAGAAGATTCACATGTTGATCCTTAGGGGTTTCTTCCTTGTAATTTTACCCTTCATATAATTCTTCATCCTAAGGTTTCTAAACACTCACTTCTAAGGAAATTCCTTTAGTTTCAAAATCACCTTATTGATACTAGGGTTCCTTTGTTGTTTCCTTTTTTTTTGAGGCACCAGTATTACCTTATTTTTATTTAGGTACCACTTCAATACTTGATCATCCCTCTTGTAAATCTTATTTTACCTTCTTGGTGGGGTTATTGGTCACTTTCTTAAACATTTAAATGTCTAGTCTTGTGCTTGCAAGAACCTTCTTAGCCTTTTTATCCCCTTTGGCCTCTTCCTTTTCCTTGGAAAGTTTACTCTTCTCTTCAAGCACCAACGACTTCTCAATTTCTTCCTCACTCAAGATAATTTTATTCCACACCCTCCTCTTCTCATTTTATATTTGTGGAGGTAGTGTGGATGGTTATTCACTTGATGAGGGGCTTAATTAATCCTTTACTTCTCCAATTCAATGGTATTGATACTTTGTAGGGATTCATATTCATCCCTTGGACTTTCTTCCTCCTCCTCTTCCTCTAGATATAGGATATATGTCCCTACTCTATCTTCTTTAGCCTCCTCCTCCATTCCAAACATGAGGATTGAATTTTTTACATCTCCACTAGGGTTATAGTAGGGAATTCAATGGGTGCCTTAGTCTTATTATTTTTGTGCTTCTTATTAGAGGAAGTAGTATTTGTCATGAAAATTACATGTTTCTTAGGAGCTAGAGGTGTAATTTTCTCTTTGAAGGAAACATTAAACTTAATACACTCCATTATCTCTTCAAGTTTCTATCCTCATTTATTTTGAAGAGTCTTATCCTACATATTTGATACAACATTGCCTTTATCATTGATCATGAGGGTGTGATCATCATCTTTTTTAGGATCAGTGCCCTTCTTACATGACTTCATTTCATAATAGAGGTTAAAGATACACTTGTTTATTATTATCTTCATTTCATAATAGAACCATCATGCTTGGAATGGAGGAGGAGACTAAAAAAGATAGAGTAGGATCATATATACTATAGGTAGAGGAAGAAGAGGAAGAAGTGTTAGGGATGAATAAGAATGCATACAATGTAGCATGACCATTACATTTGGAGAAGTAGAGGAGTCATCATTCCCCTCATCGAGTGAATAACCCTCCACACCACCTCTATAAATATAAAAGGAGAAGAGGAGGGTGTGGAATAAAATGTGCTTGAGTGAGGAAGACATTAAGAAGGCATTAGTGCTTGTAGAGAAGTGGAAACTTACGAATGAAAAGGAAGATTCCAAGGTGGAGAAAAATCCAAAGAAGGTTATCACAAGCACAAGAATAGCCATTTAAATGGTCATGAAAGTGACCAATACCACCACTAAGAAGGTAAAAGAAGCTGCATAAGAGGCATGCTTGAGTATCGGGGTACTTAAATAAAAATAAGGCAATACTGGTGCCTCAAAGAAACAAATGGAGACAATAAAGGAACCTCAGTATCAACAAGGTGATTCTAACACTGAAGGAATTTCCCTAGAAGTGACTATTGAGAAACTTGAGGAGGAAGAAGTATATTGAAGGGGAAAAGTACAAGGAAGAAACCCCTAAGGATCAAACATGTGAATCTTCTAAGGGAAGCACTAAATAAAGTGGTGGTGCCAATGAAGATGAGGAATAATAAATAGAGATGGTCATCATTGAGAAGGATGATATAGAGCTAAGAATAAGGGAGAAGGTGTAAAATATATGGGGGATGAAGACCTTTACATGTATTACACTATGACCACTCAAGCCACCAAAACTAGGATGTATAAATAAATCTCATTTGTGATCGATCACTATATGGATGAGCCTCACTTTGAGGTGCTTAAAAATGATATTTTTTACCCAAAATAAATTGAATAAGGGAATGAATCCCTCTTTACAAACCCTTACACCATGAACCCAATACAATTTCAAAATGCAGTAATTCGAATGGCCACTAAAGTTATGTATAGAAATATCATCAATGATGATAGGGTGAGAAAATGGAAGAAAACCCATAAAGAAGTTAAAGATGAAGTAAAAGACACTAAATTCAAGCTATAAAAGTTTTGTGAGCACATAAAGATGGCCAAACCATCCCTTATATTTGGAATCAATACTTCAAACCTCCCTGAGGTTGATAAAATTTGTGTTCTAGTGGAGCAAATGCTCCCAAGGTGACACAACAAGAAGAAAAAGATACCCACATTGCACTATAGAAGGATCTAGTTGGTAAGATAGAAGAGGTAGAATAAATATTTTCAAAACTATGGGAGGGTGTAAATACAATCGATACCATCTTCTTGAGCTTCTCCAACCAAGCCTCAGTCATTGACACTTGCCTAAAGTAGATAAAGGAGGTGAAAGAGAAGCTGATGGCATAAGTGTAATTAGTGAGTAGGTCAGAGTAAGCACATATCATGGGATGTATCAATATGATCAATATTTACATAAAGGAGTAAGATAAAAACTTGGAAACAATCTTCCATTCTCTATTAAGGTCTTGAATAAGGAGTAATCCTAGATAGGAGTATGGAAAAGAGAAAGGAAAATGTAGAGGCCTTTATAAAGGAGCTGGAGAAGATTGATGTGATTGTGCTTAGTGATACCTCCACTAAAATAGATAACACTAATTAAGAAATCAATTTCCATTAAGGGATTTGAATACTTTAGCACTAAGATTAAGGAGAGTGCACCTAAATTTTGCACTCTGAAGAGATTAACAACCTAGTCCAAGGATGAAATAAATTTTTTGTATGGGGTAATGTTTGGACTTTTATTTTGGTAAATAAGGATTCATACGAGCTCAACATCCACATCAACATTATGAAATAATTTTTATTATGATAACATTTTGGCATTTTGGCACCAATTAGAGGGTTTATTGCTAGTTGGAGGGTTTAACACTAGTTGGTAGGTGGCTAACTAGCTCCCAGATCTTTAGGGAATATTTTAAGATTATAAATACATGGTGACTATAATGTGAAGCTCATAAGGTGATGGAACCCATGGGAATGATCACCAAGGATCCATCTCAACACTTGACATGCAAATTTAGAATCCTCCTTAGTGTCATCATGAAATATTTGGTATAAAATGTGTAAGGCAACTTGAGCCACCCAAATAGGTTCCCATATATGAGTGTCAGGTGAACTACATAGAAATGTTACATTATGTAAAAGCTTTCCATTCCTATCAGGTGTTAGGGATGCTCATAATGGATGTGTCATTCAATACCAAAGGCTTTGATGTACCTATCACACCACCCTTGCACTCTTATTTTATACCTTTATGAGAAGCTAGGTGGGTAGACGAAGTCTTGATACTTCATCACAAGGGACTCATGATGGGGTGGGAAAACCCATAGGTTGTATTTATAATCTTTTAGCACACCTATCTCCTTTATCATAATCAATATTATAATATACCCCACTTGAAAGTCTCATGTACTTTATGGCACTCCAACAAATTCTTAACAATCTCCCCAACAATAAATTTGAATATGTTAAACTTTACTCCTTGTCAAATGTGGTGGGAAATGTGCAAGTAGGAATTTCCAATATCAGACCATCGACCACTAGGGCATAGTTTGGAGTTAACTAAGCATGTTACTACCCTCATGTTAGGGTCCTAGATATCCTTGATTAAGAATGTGAACCTTGTCTTGCAGTATCTTAGGATCTTCATGAACCTCTCAACCTCCACTTCATCCTCCATAATTTAATAGAGGTTTGACCCTATACCTAGGAGCAATGTGATCCTACTAATGAGGTACATCAAGATCCTCATGCACCATCCTATGAAGTAGAGTCAGTCACCTTATACATGTAAGAGGAGGAATTTTACTAATTTCTATAACTTACCAAAGCTTGGCAACTCAAATAAATAGGTTGAGCTTGTTATTACTAGTTTGTCTTTGATGGAGATGTCAAAAGGTGTGATTCCCACCTTCATCTTCTTTCTTATGTCAACCATCTAGTCTTGGTTAAATTATTATGCATTTCTCCCCATATAATGATTGTAATATTTAAATTTTAATATGTTTTCAAAGGATACCCATTTATCTTCCACCATGACCTCTATGGGAATTACATCTATATATAAGCAAGCTTCATGTTTGCTTCTAAGTGTATCACCATTACATTGATGCCTTCTACCAGCTCCACCTCCTATTTTTTAATGGTTGCTTCTTTTACCATTCATTATTTCTTGGTGTCCTTTTGCACCTTCGATGGACCTATACTTAACCTTTTCTTACACATTCTTAACTAGTTATTGTTAAACCAAAGTTGGTTGATTTTTTTGAAGCCCTTAATGGTGCTTGGTGCTTCTTTATAGTCATAAGAATTATGACTATGTCTTTAGATCTCAAGTTTTATCTATTGTTAATGGTGGCCTCATCATTATATAGAACTTATATTTCCTTGTTCTCTCTCAATTCCTATCCTCTCACCTTCTTTCCAATTCAAAGTGGAACTCAATCTTGTCATGGTTTGATCATTCTTTCTTGGAGGGTTATGGGTGCTCTAGTTTTCATTGTGCTAGTGTTTTTTTGTTTTTGGGCGGATTCAACTCTATTTGGATCTATGTTATAGTTTTAATTTTCATAAAGGTTTATAACCTATTATAGTCTACCATTTTCCCATTTATACCCTATTTTTAGTTACCTCGTTAATGGTTGGTAATTAATGGCTTAATGGTGCATGGATTTCTTGAAATTTTATAAACCAATGAAATTCACAAAAATACACTACCAAATTTTCATTTATTATGGATATTGGTGATTTTACCATCATATCATTAAGTTTACTTAATAATTTATTCAATGAAGTTACAAGTGATTAAAATGATCACTTCCCACTGATCGTTGGGTGGGTGCCAACTATCTCAATGATATTTATCTTGTACTTTATTCATCTTGGCATGAACTTTGTCCTTCTTATGGAAAATTGGGCGTAACACTTCACATGCATGTAATTCATCCTCCTCAGTTCCATCTCTTCTTAGTGTTGCACTTACAAGTGTACCTTTATTTCTTGTTTGATTTATCTATGCTTTCATGCATCTTGCTTCCTCCTTCTCTACCCCATACAAATCCTTGCACTAGTCCTCTAGTAGTTAATTCTGTCTTATTTATTTATTATTTACTCATATCTTTTACACCTCCATTTTTTAAACTTGTACTCATCTTTTTAAACTTGGAAAACCTCATGTGCCCAAAAACTTAGGTGTCTACCCTTAGGTGCTTAAAAAGCATATATAATCAACTCTTCTAGCTAGATTTATGCATGTAAGTACCAAGAGAGATATCCTACATACTTGAAATCACCATTATTATTCAATAAAAAAATTAAAAAACATAAGTAAATATTTATCTTGTGCCAAATCTTATTATGGTTAAAATAAAGCAACTGACTTGTGACCAAGAAGTTGGTGTCTGATGGCACAAACACCATCCAAATGACTACATGTCTTTAATATATTGTTATTAAAATTCCTAGGGAGTATTTCACCCATCAACACACTAGTTTCCAATATATTTTGGATGATATAAGGTCCCATCTACCTAATCTATAGTTTGCCTGGGTGCTTGAGGTACTTTGAGTCATATAGAAAAACTAGTGTGCCTTCAAAAAACATCTTATGATTGATGTGATTATCACTCCATAGCCTCTAACATGAATTTTATATTTTCTAACTCCATTTTATTTTGGTGTATGTTTCATCAATGTTCTCAAAGTATTCTAGTCATGATCTCAAAGACTCTTGGTCATCCAATCAAGCAATACACATAATGCACAATGAAGGCACTAGAAATTCCATAAGTAAAATGGCCTATATGCCAAACACTAATTGAAATGGTATAGCCTTGTTAAATCACTTGTAAATAGTGTGATAGGCCCATAAAAATACTAACACATGGTTATCTTAATCTTTGTAACCAACATCACATATCTTTGTGAGGCATATTCCCAATATCTGATTGAATAGCTCAACATTGACATTCACTTGGGGATGATAAGGTGTCATATTATGGTACACCACCTTATATTTAGTTAGCAAGATGTGAATGTTTTAATCAATGAATTATACACCATGGTCACTAGTCAAGCTAAGTGGGCATCCATAGTGACTAATGATATTCTCCTAGATAAACCTTATTATGGTGTTTATTGTACATTCTTTGGTTAGTGTTGCCTCAACCCACTTGCTGAAGTAATTAATGGTAGCCTAAATATATTGTGAACCTATGCACCTCATAATGGGATTAATAGGACCAACAAATTCAATATCCTATTTCTTGAATAATGTCTAGGAAATGATGGGGATGAGATGCATCTTATCCTAGTGGTTAAACTTTCCCTCTGTTGGTAGATGTCACTTGCTTTGGCATAATATTTTGCATCCTCAAATAGGGTTGGTCACCATAATATTTATTTTATTACCTTGAACATCATATAATCTCTAGTGAATTATACTCCATCAATCCCATCATGTGCCTCTTACAATATTGGGTCCAGTTCATGCTCTATGATACATCAGCATAAGACTTCATCACATCTCAACTTGTATAGTTCCCAACCAATAAGTTGAAAAGGGGAGGCATGAACTATGATATATTTCTTGTCCTTAGTCATCATGGTCTAGGGTGTAGATCTAGATGTTAGAAATATGGTTATCTCTACCAAGTCTTCTAGAATGTGATGGACCATATAAAGTTGCACATCAAGAATATCATCCTCAATAGGCACTGCCACATTAACAAATCTAATATCGGATAGATGGTTTGGGGCCAAGTTATTTTTCAAGATTTCCTATAATAGAGAACAATAAATCTTGAAATAAAACAATCCATTAGTAAATGTGTCCATGGAGAATGGGTTATTCACCAGGTACTTAAGTGCCTCATGATTAGTGAAGAAAATAAAGGGGGTAGCCAATAAGTACTACCTGAAGCTATATAAGGCATAGACCATGGAAAGTGACTTATGCTTAGTTATGGTGTAGTTTTCTTCTAACTTGATTAGTTTTCTACTTGCAAAAGATATGGGATGGTCTATTTTGCCTTCACCTAGTTGCACTAGAATAACACCAACCATAGTACCAGATGCATCAACATGGACATGGAAGGGATTCATCCAATTGGGAAATTTTAATATATATGTCTTTGATAATATGAGCTTAAAGGTCTCAAATTCATCTTCCTACACTACACCCCAATAAAATGGGCCATCCTTTTATAAGAGCTCTTATAGTGGCACTACAATCTTGGTGTAGTTCTTTATGAACTTCTTATTGTACCCACAATGTCCAAGAAAGGTGTGAATGTATTTCTACATTGATGGGGTTTAGAGCTAAAGGATGATGGAAATATTAATTAGATCAAAGAGCAGACCATCCTTGAAGATGATGTTCCTAAGAAAAATGCCAAATAGTGTTGCAAAAACACACTTCTTAAGGTTTAAATAAATTTTCAATTACCTACACCTTTTAAACATAAGGCACACATTATTTTAATGATGTTTCATTAACCCATACATAGTCCAGTCATATAAGTATACTTGGAGGAATTTACGAATGAATTATTTAAAAGTGCTAAGCACCACTTGAGAGAATATGGTTAGCACATTCTTCATCCTGAATGGAATCATGTTATATGTGAAACAACCCCATTCTATCACAAAGGTAGTTTTGGGATTTTCCTCCTCCTTAATCTAGGCTTGATGGTATCTTGAGATCTCATCAATAAAAGTGTGTATCTCACAACCTATGATTCCATCCAAGACTTTATCAGTGAATGGAGTTATAAATGGGTTAGTTATGCCAACAAGACTAAAAAATATTTAGTTAACATAAATTTAGGTGCACCCATCCTTATTAATACTGATGACCATGGGTCTAACCCATTAATATTATTTCATAGGGTAGATGCCACCTATGGATAACATACCATCAATATATATTTTGACCTTGGTATGAATATTTGGGTTCATCGTATAAGTTCACTTCTTGACAAGTCTTGTCTCATCAACTAGCTTGATGCTCATCTTCTCAATGGATGGGTGTGTGCCTTTAATGTCTCTATAGTTCCAAGGGAAGAATTATTGTTATTCCTTTAGGAAGTCCACAATACGTATGAGCTCAATGTTAGACTAATAAGTGCTTAAAGTATCAATCTTTGGTTCCCATTTTAAGTTTATAGCCACCTTTGTAGTTTTTAGTGGCATGTAATAAAGTTCATTTTTCTCCTAGTGCAAATCATTGACTTATATGCTTCCCTTAGTTGTTTCTATACAAAAATACGTAGGGTCTTCTTATCTTGTAGTTCTATCCTCAACTTGACACACTAAATTTTTTCCCATAAAATTCTTCTAATTATGTGCCTTTTATATTTCATCATCTTCATCACTAGAGTTACCATTAAGATTTTTCTCTTCAAATAAAGTTGGGAGTGATAACCCATTTTCACTAAAAATTTATTTTAGGCACTCCTTTAATATTAAAGTATCTTTAAATAGTGACATTAATACTACTTAAAGTGGTTTAATTAATTCAATGTTTTATAAAGAAAAGGAGAATGTGTGAACAAACCACTCTTTAAGTGCATCCTAGTTGGTTATATACAGTGCATCTCATTGACAATGTACCATCCTCACACCCAAGTGTTTAAGGTCGTATAGAAGGTGTGTACCCATAGATTCCTTGGGGTATTTTCTCTACAGATAGTCCATGTTTCTTTATAAAGGTGCACATGTGATATAGGGTCAAAGTCACCAGAGTAGGCTAAGATATCTAGCTCATCATTAATCTTTCCAAATCTAGTGAAAATGGATACCTTCACATCTTACCAACTTGGAAAGGTAGGGATTTTTGTTTCCCACCAATGATTGGTAGTGCTCTTCAATATATACACTAGTGTACCCATTCTATCCACCTTTTTTAGGATGCATGATTTGAGATCATAGAAATAATCTTCCATTAGATTTCTCTCCTCATATCTTAAGAGTGATACAAGTTTTCCCTTACTAAGGTGAAACACTCTCTTTCCCTTAATCTTGGAATAAGGGACCCACCTCTTAAAAGCATGATCAATCTAGGCCTAGCCTATCTTATTTGCTTTTGGTGCATTTGCATGTACCAAGTGGTAACGTCAACTAGTGGTCTAATATGCTTCCATAACCCATTAATCACAAGAAACATCATGTTAAGCACAAAATATAATGAGAGAAGGGGGGTGAATCAATATATTATATATCTTTTACTTAAATTGATTTATTTTCTTTAACCACTTAATCACACATTCAAGATATGTAATAAAACTAAAACAATAACATGCACCACATGAGAGAGAGAGAGAGAGAGAGAGAGAGAGAGAGAGAATATTTTTACATGGAAACCCAAAGTGGGAAAAACCATCAAGAAAAATCTCAAGTTTATGAATGAGTACCAATTCAAATTAAAAAAAATTCAAGCACCAACTTATAGGAGAACCAACCCCTTTACCGAGCACCAACACAACAACTATTTGTGAGCACCAACCCCTTGAAAATATTTTTGAGAACCAATACAAAGGAGAACCAACCCCTCTTGTGTATAAAACACAACTATCCCTCAATGTTGCTTACTCAACAAATGATATAACTCTATAATATCTCCTAATTTTCTCTCCTCTTTTCTTATATAAAACAATTAAAAAACCATGCACTCTCTTGGATATTATGAATGGATTCTCAAACCTTTATTAATATCTTTAAAAATGACCTTTGGCATTCACCCTTTATGACCCTTCAATACTCATGGAAAATGGAACCAAACTTGCATGACCCTTCATATCCTTGCATTTGAAAAGTCACATGGTGACCCTTCATAAGAAGATGTGTCATTTTTTCTTTTTTATTTATCTTGGTGACATTTCAAATTCCTTAAGCTGACTCTTCATGGAAAAATGCACCATACCTTCTTTTGTCTTCACTTGGTGATTCTTGGAATTCCTTAAGATGAATCTTCATGGGAAAATGCATCCCATTCCTCTTTTTTCTTTACCCTGTGACTCTTTGACTTCTTCATGGGCCCTATTTTGAATTTTATGAAACTAAAAATATATTAAATAAATATCAACACACATTAGCAAAGATATGAATATTAAAACATCATTAAATGTTATGGGGTCTTTATCACCAATGCTAGACCTTTGACATCAATGATAATATTTGTAACAATATCCCCCTTTTTCATTGATGGCAACCTCAAACTAAAACTGCCACATCTTAAAACTTGAACTACACATGCCAACCTACACATACTATCATGTAAAAAACATACAGTAACTCCCCCTTATAATAGTAACCTATACCTATTACCTGTACCTATTTTTGCACCTATACCTATTCCTATACTTATTTATGTTCTTCTCCCCATTTGACATCAATGGTAAAGTGCCTATCCTAGAGCTAACCTTACCTCCCCCTCAATTGATGCTAATCCTCAATGGCAATAAGTAAAAGAAAATACTCCCAACTTCTTTTGTAGATACTCAAATGTGTCTTTTAGTAGTGCCTTTGTGAAAATATCTACAATCTACTCTATATTATTGATATATTCCATCTTAACCTATTGATCTACAACCTACTCTCTAAAGAAGTGATATTTGATAGTAATATGTTTTATTCTTGAATGCATCACTCAATTATTAGAAATATTAATAGCACTTATGTTGTCACAAAAAATAAAAATAGGTTCATCATATTTTACCTTGATATCTTTTAAAGTTTGCTTCATCTAAAGCACTTGAGTACAACACAATACCACTACAATATATTCTACTTTAGTTGTAGAAAGTGATACCAAATTCTATTTTTTGCTTAGCCATGATACTAAGATATCAATGAGGAAGAAAGATCCTCCAATTTTACTCTTTATATCATCCACATAGCCTACCCAATATAAATCTATACAAGCAACCAAAGTGAAATATCTACTTGTGGGATATCAAAATACATAATCCAATGTCCCCTTGATATATCTGAATATTCTCTTTGTGAAATGAACATGACTATCTTTTGGAGCTAACTAATATATTACAACCATACCTACTACATGCATGATGTCTGGCCTCAATTCTATCAAATATAAAAGAATACCAATCATAGATATATATAAAGATTTATTTGCAATAGGTGAATCTTCATCCTTGCTCAGCTTATTTCATATACTCATTGGTGTGCCAACTGATGCATAATCCTCAAAACCAAATTTCTTCAACATTTTCTTAGCATATTTACTTTGAGATATGAAAATTCCTTTATTTGACTAAAATATTTGCAACCTTATTAAAAATGACAATTCTCCAAGCATAGACATCTCAAATTATTTTTTCGTATTATCAAACAAATCTTTTATCATCTTCTTAATGTTTCCTCCAAAAATGATGTCATCAACATATACCACAACAATCAATTGATGCTCACCTTCTATTTTGATGTAGAGATTACTATCAACAAATCCTCTCTTGAAACCTTGATCTTATTGGTACTTATCAAGTCTTGCATATAAAGCTCTGGGATCTTATTTCAATCCATACAGTGATTTCTTCAATCTGCATACATGATTACTAACATTTGAGAGAATAAATCCCCCAAGTTGCTCAATGTAGACCTCTTCTTCTAGATTCCCATCTAAGAAGGTATATTTGACATCCATCTAAAACACTTTGAAATTTTTAAACACTACATATGTAAAAAAAATCTAATAGCCTCTAGCCTTGCCATTGGTGCAAAATTTTCTTCAAAATCTATTCCCTTAATCTGAGCATGTCCTTTACATACTAATCTTACTTCATTCCTAGTCACTTCTCCATGTTCATTTAACTTATTTTTGTAAACCCATTTTTTTCCTATCACATTGTGATCTTTTGGTCTAGGCACTAATTCCCAAGTATCATTATTTTATATTTGATTTAATTCTTCATCCATTGCCTTAACCTAATTCTTATCATGTCTAGCTTCTAAAAAAGTTCTAGGCTGAATTTTATATAACAAAGAGAAATTAACTTTCTCAGATTCACTTACCATCATTCTTATGGTACAAATTGATTTTTTATGTCCATGATGATGTCACTTTCATTATGATTTATATAGACATATTTGGATGGAGTTTTGGTGTCCTTTTTCTCCTTCTTCTCATCTTCATCTAATTCTTCAAAATCTCCATCTTCAATTATTTTAGTAATGTCTATTGGATCACTAATTCTTTATGCTCCATCTTCTCCTATCCTAAAACTTGCACTTTCAACTATTTTCTTAGTTCTTTTGTTATAACATTTATAAGCTTTACTTTTAAAATAATAACCAAGAAATATACCTTCATTTGCTATAGATTCAAACTTACCCAATTTTTCATTAGTTCTCTTTATGAAGCATCTACTACCAAAAAATTTAAAATAATCAACTATAAATGGTTTTTCTTTCCATAGATCCTAAGGAATCTTGTCATTATTGACTCTTAATAATGCTCTATTCTAGATATGCACTATTGTACCAAATACATCTCTCCAATATTTATTTGGTATCTTAGATTCATTTATAATTATCCTCACCATCTCCTAAACTATTTTGTTTCTCCACTCAACAACTCCATTTTTCTGTGGAGTTTTAGTTACTAAATAATGTCTCTTTATTCCATGGTCTTCATAAAACTCAATAAACTGATCTGACATGAATTATCTTTCTTGATTTGATCTTAGACACTTAATATTTAAACCAGTTTCATTCTCAACTAATGATTTCAATGCTTTGAAATGTCTAAAAGCTTTTGATTTTTCTTTAAAAACATTACCCAAGTCATACATGAAAATAATAAATAAACATGAAATATTTCTCACCTTGAGTACTTTGAGTTCTCATAGGTTGACACAAATTAGTGTGAACAAGCTATGACATTTGAGTGGTCAAGTATTCTTTTGTTTTGAACCACCTTCTAGCCTACTTCCCATGATGACAAGGTTCACAAAGTGTGTTGGATGGATTCGTAATATTTGGAGGAATTCTTACTAATTGATTCTTGTTGATGTTGATAAGATTTTCAAAAGTTATGTGTCTTATTCTCCTGTGTCATAGCCAAATTTATTCAATCTAACTAAAACATCTTTGACCTTTGATGTCTGATAACATATATAAATTATTGCTTGTTCTTTGTGCATATACAACACACACATCTAAATCTTATCTCCTAATTTCAAAACCTTCTACATAAAACTTTAGTGTGTGCCCTTGATCACACATTTGATTTAAACTTAAAATTCTATGCTCAAGACCTTCTACATACAAAACATTTTATGTTTTAGTTTTATCATTATCCAAACTTAGTGCACCTTTTCTAGAAATTATGAAAGTAGTATTATCTTTAAATTTCACTATGCCACCATTCATCTTCTTCAAGGTTATGAACTTGTTCTTGTCTCCTATCATGTGCCTTAAACATCCAATGTCAATGAACCATGGATTTTCTTCGTTTATTGCATGTAAAGCTATCTGGACCAACATAGACTTTTTAAGTTATTTCTTCTACCATGAACCTATCTAAACTTTCTTCTTGATGAATAGAGCCTTGAAACTATGGTCCTTTTTGACTGACTTGAACATGCTTCTACAATACTAAGCTTTGTGTTCAAAGTTATTACATTTGTAACATATTACGGCCTTTTCATTAAAGCTTGATAGAGGAGCAAAAGAGTTGTGGCTTCTACTTAACTCTACATGAGTTTCCTTCTTACTTTTGAAATTGTTAGCCCTTTTTCAACATTATATTTTCTTATGACCATATCCATTACAATAAAAATAATAACCATAAAAATAGGACCTGTTTGTGTGTCTTTGACCTAATTGAATTTTGTAGCTTTGTTCTTTCTAGACTTCTTTGTTTGAGATGTCCTTTGTATTCTTAACTTCTTTCCTTTTTATTTCCTCTTTTGTAAGAGCTTCAACATAGCTCTTTCCTTTTTTTTTGTTAACCTTGTCTACAAAATTAGTGGCCTACCCTTTTTCTTTTTAAAATATGATACCTATCTTATCTGACATTGATCTTTGACTTTATAATATCTTATTTAAAATATTAGTGCTATTCTCAAATTTTGAATCATTTGTTTCTCTATCATTGATTGATTTATTTGTTTTCTCAAGATCTACTTTTAAAGAGGCAATTTCAATAACATACCTTTCACATTCTTTACTTACTTTTTGAAACTGTGCCATTAGATATTTTTCATTCTTCTTGGCTTCTTCAAAGTGTGTTTATAGATCTTCAATTGTTTCCTTTGACTCTTTTTAATTTTTATCGATCTGGAGCTTCAATATTCAATTCTTTTTCTCAAGAGCTTTTAAAATATTTTAAGGCACACATGAGTTCTCCTTCTAGATTCACTTTGGATTCATCCCATTCTTCTTCTTGATCATCTATACTTCTGCTTACAAAGGCATCATCATATATGTCTATGAATATAATATCTTATTCTTCTGAATCACTGACTCCACTATCTTCGACTGAGCTAGGATCTTTAGAATATAAACTCTTCTTCTTGAATCCCTTATTGAATTTTCCTTTGAAATTATTATTATATGTAGACATTCCTTATTCATTATCACATTAACATTATTTGGGTGCTTAAATACAAAATTTACAATCTTTCCATAATTAAAACATTTAAAATGTAATTTTCCTTGATATTTACCTATGCCCTTTTTCAGCTTATGAATGAATAAAGCTCCATTGTCATCTTCATCATCACTAGAATTATCACTTGATTCTTGAATCTTATCCTTTTCTTTCTTTGATGTCTTAAAATAATATTCTCTCTTTGAGGGTTTTTCTTGTTTGGTCTACATCTCATATGTCATAATAATACCATGTAGTTCATCCATCTTTAGCTTGGCTAAATTCTTCGTCTCTTCAATTGCCAAAAATTTTGCATCATATCTCAAAAAAAAAATTATTATGATTGATTATTCTAAATTTAATATAATACCTTGAATTTTATTAAATATTTGATCAACCTAAAAAAGGTAACTTTCTATATTTTCTTCTTCCATCTTCAAACTCTCAAAATATCTTCTAAAAGTTTGAAGCTTAGCTTACTGAACCTTTTCATCACCTTTATAAATATTCTCAATCTTTACCAAGTTTCATGAGAAAATTTACATTGCATAACTTTTAAAAAAATCTAATTCACATAAACTAGATAAAATAACATTTAAATCTTTAACATTATTTCCACTTGCCTTCTTTTCTATCGAAGTAGTTACAAGTGTTTGTGGCTCTTTATATTCCTCCACCACTGCTTGCCAAATGTTGAATCCAAGGGCCATCAAATAAGTCCTCATCCTTATGCTCCAAAAATCATAATTTTTAAAATCAAACAAAGGTGCCTTATTTGTATAAAAACCTTTATGTGATTCAGCCATCAAGTTTTCCCTAATCATCCTTCAAGCTATAAATTTTTTTCAAAAGGAACCTTCTCTGATACCAATTATTAAGCATAAAATATAATACGAGGGGATGGTGAATCAGTATATTATATATATTTTAGTCAATCTAATTTATTTTCTTTAACCACTTAATCACACATTCAAGATATGCAATAAAACTAAAATAATAACATGCACCACACGAGAGAGAGAGAGAGAGAGAGAGAGAGAGAGAGAGAGAGAGAGAGAGAGAGAGAGCATATTTTTACATGAAAACCCAAAGTGGGAAAAACCATGTAGAACAATCTCAAGTATATGAATGAGCACCAAATCATATTACAAATTTCACAAGCACCAACTTGTAGGATCACTAGCCCCTTTGTTGAGCACCAACATAGTAGCTAGTTGTGAGCACCAACCCCTTACAAATATTTGAGAAAACCAACACACAAGAACACCAACCCATTTTGTGTATTAAAAAAAATATCTTTCAATGTTGATTACTCAATAAATGATAGAAATATATAATATCTCCTAATTTTCTCTCCTCTTTTCTTATATAAAACAATTACAAAAACATGCACTCTCTTGCATATTAAAAATGGATTCTCAAGCCTTTATTTATAGCTTTTCAAATGACCTTTGGCATTCACCCTTTGTGACCCTTCAATCCTCATGGAAAATGGCACCAAAATTGCATTAACCTTCATATCCTTCCATTTGAAAAGTCACATGTTGACCCTTCATAAGAAAATGTGTCCTTTCCTCTTTTGTCTTTATCTTTGTGACCTTTTGAATTCCTTAAGGTGACTCTTCATAAGAAATGCACCATACCCTCTTTTTTCTTCACTTGGTGACTCTTGGAATTCCTCAAGATGACTCTTCATGGTAGAATGCATCCCATTCCTCTTTTGTCTTTACCCAGTGACTCTTTGACTTCTCTGTGGACCCTCTTTTGACTTTTATGAAACCAAAAATATATTTGTTAATATTAAATAAATATCAACACATATTAGCCAAGATATAAAAATTAAAAACATCATTAAATTATATGGGGCCTTTATCACCAATGATAGACCTTTGACATTAATGAAAATATTTCCAACACATCAGTGGTGTCTGAGGCTGATTATCCATCTTCCCAGGATAGGACTCCTTGATCATTAGGGTCTAACATCTTGACACCTTGTACTATGATGTTATATATGTCATTGATATAATCCTGAATATCCATGCTATTAACATAGGGGGTCCTTAGTCATTTGAGAAGGATATAACTACCCTCTCTTTCCATTCTCATATGTCATGTAGAACCTTTTGAAGCACATATCTACATTTTTTTCATAACACCATGGCTTTCCTAAAAGCATTTGGTATTTGTCTTATTCTAATAACTCAATCATTTCAAAGTTAATGTAGAATTCAATGCCCATGATATCTAAAAATACACTCTTCATAATTTTGATAGGCTATTCCTAGGTCTTATTGGCCATGAAGAGTACATGAGGGGAAGGCCTCAAGATTGACCTACCCATTTTCTCCCAAGCATTTTTGGTCAAGGTTTTGTCCTTGGCACCTGTGTCTATAAGTATCTCATAGATAAACCATCTATCAATAGTGTAATCCATGAGGAGTTATTAGTTTTACATCACATTTTGTGTATTCCAAACTTCTCACACCCTACCCATGTATGGCACAACAATCTCATCTTTCTTTTGACCAACATATTCTAAGAGCAAGTTATTCAATATGGGAAGAATTCACTATATTTTTAAGAGGTGTAAGATCTTAGTTAATTCTTATATGTCAAATTCTTACCTATCCTAACTCTTTTCAAAGGTAGCAGCCTACATTTCTAGGTCTCATGCTAATTGGAGCTCTCAGTACAGGTTTTGGATTACACTTATGGCCTACTGTAATACATCTTTTTGGTACATTAACTATGGTTAAGGTACAACTTTGGGTTTATGCCATGTTATATGCTTATTACAACCCTTATCCCCATATTCTTAGTGTAACTCAGGTATTGGCATAATTATCCATTGAGTGGTGAATCCACTATGAATAGTTGTCTACACCTTGACTATCTTTGTGTGGGCTAATTATGCCTTCAAAGTCTATTTTTCCATTTACAATTCATGCCTAACATTAATGTGCCCTTGTCTATGAAAATCTTAAATTGGGTCATATTTTTGTACAATTCAAGGCATTATTCAGCCTTATGGGACCCTCAACAATACCCACACATAAGATGTGTAGGGTAGTCATGTTGATAATGCTATGTTGAGCCACACTTATAACATGAAAATAATGGGAGCCTTCCACCACCACATCATCCACCTTGCCCTCTAGCACCTTATTTCATCCTAAATACTATATTATGTTAACCATAGCCTTAATTTCCTTGGTTAGCCTACCCTTTTGACTATTGTGGTGGCATACTATGCACATTTTTCTATGTTCTCCTAAATTTTGTCAATCACTTGATAATTACTAGTGGTATGGGTGTAGGCATCAAACAACTAATAATAAATGGTTGTATTGACTTGGATGACACATTATAAAAAATTAAACTTGTATATGTCATGCACCTCTCATTAGACTTTGTAGCTTAGAATCAAAGTGCACAATTTCTCTATGGGTAATTAGTCATATTATGGCCTTCTAGTTTATATTCGATGCACCATAGTCTACTTTAAACATCATATGATGAGATAGTGGTAGGATTTTTGATATATGAGGCCATAGATGTAATATATACCTCCATAAATGGGTTGATCCTAGTATTTATACTTTTAACTACCTTAGTTCTGAGTACAACTTCAAGTGCTTCATGAAGGTCTATAAAAGTTTTCATGGAAAGTGCTCTTTAGAATGGCACTAGCAACCCTACAATTAACCATTACACATGATATTAATGGTAAATATCATATGGGAGATTTTATATGACATTATTTAAATTTAATTCATATAGGTGCATGCTTTCTAAGATTCACTGGGTAATCTCTTTTAGCACAATGATGATCTAATGTTCAAACTCAAAAATTACAAATTCCTTTAGGAATGTATCCTTCAGGGTATCATAGTCAACCATAGCCTAGTTGGGATAAAATTTCCTATACTAGGTGTAGGCACAATCAAGTAAAGTGGTCAAAACTAGGTATCTGTGTGCTTTGGTTAGGTTATACCCTATGTATGCCACTATAGTTCAAATTTTAGTACATGATCTATAATATCCTCTAGAATATGATAATCTCACAAGTGCATGGCCATTTTTTAGTAGATTTGTTGTAGGGGTTAACTAGTATATGTGGTACTTATCCCCCTAGCATTTACCTTGGTGGTGGTCCTCAAATTCCTCTATCCATTTGGTTATGTACTATTCCTATCATTACTATTGGCACAACTAATATCGATGGCACTATGCTACTTGTGGCATCAAACCACTTCTTGTAGGCTATTACCAACTTTGTGTTGCTAACATCAATTGAGATAATATTCTTACACTCAAATTATGTTGTGATGAGCTGGAACCCAATGGTCTAGGGGTATTTTTTCTCACCTTCTTATATGGAATAATTTATTCAATCAAAAATTTACACTCTAAGTTTATAAAAAAATGAATATCTATATCAATAGAGTCAATTATTACTTTTATAATTTATTCAAGTGGGGGATCCAGTATGTGCACATGCATAATAGGTTAAAAAGGGATAGGAACATTAGCCATAACTTTAGTCACCAAATCCTATATGAACCTATCAAATTATACACCTATCAAATTTTGAGCTTGATATATTACTTTATTATCTTTCTCATCCTCCCATTGTATTTTAAGAGTTCCTTCCCCATGCCCCTCTCTCACTATAGGTCCTCTCAACACTTCTAAGTTCAACATCTTCTATTAGTCTACACCTTATCTTATTATAGGTCTATCTTATAAGCTCTTAGGTTTAAATGTTCTCATCCCATTGCACTATGATTCACCTACATATCACATTTTCCCCCTCTACACTACCCACACATGAAAGGACTTTAGCCTTCCATCCCCAAAGTTTCAAAACCATAATCCACCATTATATTTTTAAGATATACAATAAATTCCTTCACAAATATTCCTTAAGGGTCATATAATGATTGGTACTCTATTTTATTAGGGTATGAGTATGTTAAGACTACAAACTCAAGTATGTAGCTATTTAGTGCTCCTTGCCATCATTTACCCACTACTCTAGTCCAAGTGGCATTTAGGGTCTCAAGTCTCTCTAGGCACTCCTTCATCAACTCATAGTATTTTCCATAGATTTTTATTCTATGGGTTGAATATGTATCCAACCACTAGTACACATGCTCAGGTAGCTCACATAAACATACCTCATCC
Source organism: Torreya grandis (assembly GCA_037957365.1). Taxonomy (NCBI): domain Eukaryota; kingdom Viridiplantae; phylum Streptophyta; class Pinopsida; order Cupressales; family Taxaceae; genus Torreya; species Torreya grandis. The sequence continues at coordinate 1,171,073 of JARHVA010002433.1, read as the reverse complement.
AAAACATCATATAGGTTATTTTGAACCCATTTTCTTGACTTATGTCCTTTGCAAGTTGGATGCTTTAGCACAAATCTATCTTCCACATATTTTAACTATAAATTGACTATTTTGAGATAAATTTGGTACATCATTCTATTGCACCATTAAAATAGTAAAATTTAACAAAAGTCTTGGAAATAGAACCAAAATGTTGTATGAAAATGGCACATAAATTTTTCTTAATCAGTTCTAGGATTATTATGACAAGGAAAAAACATGGTATATTCCATTTTAACTCATCATTTTACACTCAACTACACCATCCTCAATTCATATAAGGTATAGGCCTTATGTGCTCACCTAAAGCATAGCTGAGAAGGAACTAGGTCCCACATTGGGCTAGTTATGCCATGGGCAAGACATCAATTATGGGACTTGGTAAATTCAAATAAAGATTTAAGTAGAAGAAAAAGTGCAAGACTTTCATGGGATAAGCTTAGTGGCCTATAGTCACAAGCCTTTTGGTGGACTAATCCTATAGTCATATGGGTGCAATCCTTTGTTAAACTAAGCCTTGCATCATATTGGTGATTGAAGGGTCAAATAACTAATTTAAATATAAGTGTTCATACTAGGATCATTCTTCTAGCAAGGTTAGGAACACTTGGTGTAGGAACTAGTTAGCTACCTACCAACTAGCACAAGGTATGCGTTGAACCCTCCATCTAGTGATAAAATGCCAAAATGTTATCATAAGCAAAATTATTACCTCAAACTAATGTATATGTTGAGATAGCTGAATCCTTATGAAAATAAAATTCGAAACACTATGTATGGATCATAATTGGATGATGTAGGCTTGAAATCTTTAATTATGCTTGAAATCTTATGAAACTAAAAAATTATACTTAAAAGTGAGTCCTTGAATCCTTTTCAATGTTTGGAGAATTTAAAGTGAGGTGGAGGATCCTTGAATCCTATCCCTTTGACTTTTATGTCTATATATATACTCAAGAGTCTTTATCTTCTCTCGTAACATCATAAAAATATCTTGGCAATCTTGCAATCCCACAACTTTCCATGGTAAAGAATTTTGTCTCCCAAGTGGTAAAAATTGTGTATAAACATTTGGATGGTATTGTGTCCATTTAAATCTTAAATTTTGTGTTTATAAACATGTATAATCCTCATCATATATATTGAATATCTTAATACCATGAAACTCTCAAGGGAAGATCAGCTTATAACTTGCTTAAGAGAGACCAACAAGCTTGAAAGCCTTCTTGAACACAAATATAAATAAATCAAGGAATTTTTATGCCATTAATTTATCTATCACACCTATCCTTTTTTTATCAACACATCACAATGATCAATACCTTTAACCAACATTGATAATACATGAAAACATCAAACAATGATTTTCTAGGCTTAAAACTAGGCATATAGACTAAATTATAAGCATAAATTTTCCTACAAATCTCAAATCACTTTAAAACCACATGGAACAATTTTATAAAATTCCCCTTAACATTCCTACTAATTTTAATCAATTTTATAGGTTTATTTTATGTTTTATGAGGATATTTACCCTTCAAACCCTAGTAGGCTAGCGAGCAGGTTTAAATTTCAAAATTTCATAAAATGAGTTATAAGTAATATTTTTGAGATATTCCACTTTGAAAATTTCTTCCCAATAATAATCCTACCTTATCATTCATCAAATCACCTTATTAAAACTTAAAACATGGATAAAAATATTTTTTCCTAGTTGTTTTTTGTACTTTTCTAGACCATCTTTTGTTAGGGGATTATAGGTTGACTTTTGAGCTTAAAAAACTTGATCTGGGGTCTAAAACCTAAAAAAACACCTTTAAAACATGTTTATAATCCTATTATAACCTTAATTTTTCCATTTTTATACTTTAAATTTATCATTTTAGGTTAATAGGCTTGGAGAAGTCTGTAGACCTACAAGGCTCTCTTATTGTGTTTGAAACCTTCTTCAGTGATATTCTAGGTCATGAAATTCCCATTTTTTGGTTGAAAGTTTAATTATTAAGTATTTAAATATCACTCCTATATTTAAATCCAACCATAACATGTTTAAAACCCTTTTCAAACTTGTAATTTCTCATTGTCAAGCCTATAGGCTTGTAAGTACTTGAAGGACTTTAAAACCTTTCTAAAACCCTATTATGTTCTACACATGCTTCAAACCTTCAAGGTTGAATCCATGAAACAAATTTAGATCCATAATAACATTCAAAATATTTTCATAGGATGAAGAAACATTTGGGGGCTCTTTAGAACCATCGTAACTTTTGAAACTCAAACTACCATCTCTCATCTTGATCAGGCTTACAAACTAGTTTCCTTGTTTGAAGATTACTTGAATCAAAAATAGTATGTTAATGCCCTTTTGAACTTTTAGTTAGTATTAAGTATGTTTTATAGATCATACAAAACCATATCTATGATTTTATAGCCCTCAAATGGTTTTTATTTACACTCATGAGCTCTTAGGGTTTAAGGGAGGTTTTAGGCTTCTTAATGATTGTCCATAGCCCTATTTTCTTCTCATTATATTCAAGAACCTATATTAAGTAAATCTAGACCTTTCCCATGTCCCAGAAGACCTAAATAAATTTATAAATTATTATAACCAAGTTTACATGTCCTAAATATCTTGTACTTATAAATAACCAAGCTTGAAACTCCTTCAAATCTGTACCTAGGTTTTACATAGAGGTTTTTAGAGCATGAAATCTATATATCATGCCCATACAACTATGGAAACATCATATACTCAATTATTATTTCCTATGAATTTGATATATATATATATATATATATATATATATATATATATATATATATATATATATATATATATATATATATCCTTCAATCTAAAATCATTTTTTTCTCATGTAAACCCTATATTTCAAGCCTGCAAATTTTATTTAGGCCTACACTCATTGCTCATGGTTTGTATCCATGTGATTCTTGATTGAAACCTATTATTACTTTCATGAATTATTTTAGTCCTCATTAATGAATATTAAAAAGGTTATGAGACCATAACCACTTCAAAATCATGATGTCTTCTCTATTGTGACTCTAGGAAAACCTATAAAAAGGGATGCAACTCCATATTTTGAAGATTTTTTTAAGGGAGACTTGAAATAATGATAAAAATTTTACCTTTTTAGATTTAACTTGATATATATTCATATAACCTACAAAAATGACATGATCATGCTTGAAAGTGGAGCAATGGTTTAGTGATGGTCAGATGTACTTTATATGTTGAGAGAGTTGAATGTTTCTAATAGGAAAGAATGGATGTAAATCATTAAGTCTAATGCCTATTTGATTTTTTTTATGGATGGGAGAGTTTAATTATGGTCTTTGATGAAATTTATGACATTTTAAAACTTTAAAAATTCCCCACTCTCTTAAAATGACTTTAATGACCTCAAATGGGACCTCTTGACCCTTTTTGACCTTATTCTTCATTATAAGGCACCTAAATAAACCTATACAAATATAATATGATGTTAAAAATACATTATACTCATTTTGGATTAATTTATCATTTAAAATCAATTAACATCTCCAATTTTCAAATAGGCCTTACTAGGACATCATGAATTTAGGATTAATATATTAGACATTATTGTAAGACAAGGCATTATGGAGTAGTTTGTGTGCTTTTAAGACATGAAAAAAGGATTAACAAAATTAGAGACCTTATATAAGACCTTTACATGCATACACGTATTGAAAACCATACAAATATACTTTCTAATATGCCTAATACAAACCACGACTCCAACAATGATTGTAAGACTCATTCAATAAAGCAAAAGTACAAGGAGCCTTAATGACTTTGTCATACCTATTTTTTAACCAAAGTAATAATTATGAAAGTACTTGAAAAGGATGCACTCAATTGATTTTGACAAATATTGACCCTCTCAAAGCATGTCAAGTGCAAAGAGATCAAGGGTGGCTAGAATGACCAACATTTTGGTAACTTCAAAGGTGTGTTTACCTATTTAAAAACTTAGACTAGTTGCCTTAAGCATCCATTGGGCATGGAGTCATATAAGTTTATCCACAACTCACTTCCAAATGTACAACAATGGATATAACATGTACCATCTTGAAGGAACTAAAAACTACATTAAAATAGAAAATAAAGAAGTAATAATGACAAAAATTATGCCAAAGGACTTAGAGTAATAGAGAAAACATTATACAACCTAGAAACAATGTGTAAAAACACTTGGATAAATGAAAACAACCTATTATGTACAATGAATTTGAAAATTACCCAATCAACCTAGATCAAATCTAAAGCCCTTGAAATATTCTCTAATCCTAACAAGTATATCATCATTTGGTTGATATAGGTAAGTGAAAGCTCATTTTATAGACTAACTACCTGACATATCAACTCTTAAGAATGGATCCTTGGCAATGAATATTAGCCCAATCTCTCTATTTGATCACTAATATCACTTTGTTACTTTCTATTTTTACCTTTTATGACTTAACACATGTAAATCCTATGTTTTTAAAGTATTGAATGTCTTGTTAATATGGAATAAAAATTGGAAATGATTGATTTAACTAAAATTTCCCAAAATAGCAAGTCAGAAGAGAAAAGGTATTTATATATAAATAAATATATTTTTATGTAGATCAGGAAACTAGAATAGGATGGAGAGATAGTCAAACACATTTTGTCTTCTAAATATTTATTGAAATATGGTCTTAGATAGTATTTCCCATATCAATAGAGTATCACCATGTGGTGCTAATGTCTAATTATGGCACTAATGTCCCTCCTATAAGGACTATTTGAAACTTGTAGGGAAGTTACAAGAGGTTTTGAAGGTCCTATAGGTGATTTGGTATCATTCAGGGGATCGATTATGTCACTGTTTTATCTAAATATTTTTCAAAACCCTAATGAATACCTAAACACATGAAAAATAAATATATCAAATGCAAAAATAAATAATAAATTGGGTTGTGGGATGTTATGATAATGTAGAGTAGAACCCCTATTATCCTGGCTATTATCTACATTAAACCTAATGTTAGGGGTCTCAAATCACATGTAGTTCTTCCTTAAGTAATGTGCACCATCAAATTGTATAATATGATAGAATTAATTTTTCTTAGGACCTTATTTAATTAGGCATGAAATGTCTAGAGGTGATGACTAAGTAATATGAAAAGTATTGACTTGTATTATTGATTGATTTTATGTAATCATGTGCTAAAATAGTAAGTGATAAATGTAAAATGTCTTTTGAGGATCTTTATATAGAAATTAATTTAATTTGAATATAATACATTGTTTAATAGATAAGAAGTTATAAATGAGGGATAAAACATAAGAGAAGTCTCATAGAATGGTTAGGACTCAAACATGGTAGAAAAGGCCATTAGAAACTAGAGCCATAATTGGATACTAGCTCCATGTGGCACTACTATCCTAAAATTGTAACTAATGTCCTAAGGCTTAAATCATAGATAAAATCAATAAATATAGGCTAGGGGCCCCTATGACTAGGAAAAGGTAACTTAACATTATTGGGCGTGTCCCAAATAAGGGAAATAAGACATAATAAAGATCAAAAGACTCAAAATAACCATGTAAACAAGGACTATAATAATCACTAATACCTTCATGTGAAAGCAAAAAAAATACATAGTACTTGTGGATAGTTGACCAAATTAGGGTATTTATATTTTCCCCCTTTTATTTTAATAATGTAATGAAATTAAAGTACTAGAGTAAAATAAAAATATGAATATGTACCTATACTTACCTATGTGAATGTGTTATGGATTTGGCCCACTTCTTGGCCAGAGAAGTGGATAGGGTGTGTGAAGAGGAAACCATGGTGTGGATGCCCTATGCATTGGATCTGAATGGTGTACTGAATCATGAGGGAAAAAACCACTATTTTCTCCCTACCCTAGTATCTATACTGAATATGAGTATGTAAAATGATTATGTAGGGAAAAAGGCTTACTTTCCTCCACTCTAATATCTAGATTTAATCTAAGTATGGAAACTAAATGTGTGGATAAACAAGGCTTAATTTCTCCCACTCTAATACTTAGACTGAATCTAAGTATGTAAATTGAGTCTAGTGGAATTATATGGATTAATTACTATAAATGGCCTTATGACCCAAACTGATGAAAACTTGGTGATGATATTGGTGATGATACTAAGTATAACTTGATAATCTAAAAATGGGGACTAAGGATGTGTGCTCTACATCATGCCCCTAATTTTGATATCTAATTAATGTAGTTGTGTATCTAAATATTTGAGTAAACTTTTATATCTAAGTCAAAACTATATATCTACATAATTGGATCTATGTAGACTATATATCTATGTGATTTTGAATATCTCTATATCTAAATACCTATGTAAACCTATGTGTCTATATATCTAAATACATGTGTACACTTGTGTTTGTATATCTAAATATCTATGTAAACATATGTATACATATATCTAAATGCCTCTATAAACATGTATATCTAAATATCTATGTAAAAATATGTATTTGTATTTTTGAATACTTGTGTAAACTTATGTATTTGTATATTTACCTATCTATGTAGACCTATGTGTCGATGTGAACCTATTAATCTAAATATCTAGATATATAGGTATATCCAAATAGTTGTATCTAAGTGGACCTATGTGTCTAAATTTATATCTAAGTAGATTGTATACTTGACCTATTTATCTAAATTTTTATGAACCTCTACATGTCTGAAGTAATCTATGTATATTTACCCAATTTTGGTGAGAGAGTTGAGACTATGGTGAGGGTGTGTAAGCAAAAGTGGTAATGATCAGTTGTACTAGCGTTAATCATCTAGTGTGATGTTTTTTAAGTTTGAATAGTGTATTTATTATGATGGAGTTGATATTTAAATGTGTAATTGGATGAATCTTTTGTTTATTTTTAGTTAGATTATATTAGTATCATTTTTTAGAGTTGAAAGTGAGTACAATATTGGTTTAACTAATATGGATCATTATATATTGAAGTCAAGTACCACATGCAAGAAATGACTTGTAAATTAGAGCTATGGTTCTTGAGATATCACATTGGTAAGGGATTGGTATTAGTTGGTAAAATTGGCATCCAAAGTCAACCTTAATAAGGCATAATTTGATAGGTGTGACTTAATTAGGTTATTTGATTAGTTTGGACATTCATTTAGATCATTTTGTTTGAGATTAATTCTTTTTATGAGTTAAAGAAATATGTTGAGGAGACGAGGAGCTAGTTTGACCCACTATGAAGAGGTTGAGGCATAAATTTAGGTTGGGGAGGAGGTTATTCTAGTAAGGATACCAAACTATTTCCTATTTTTGTTCTTTGTAATGCCATTTTTTATTATTTTTACTAAAAATATACTAATATAGGGACTGTTTAGCAAAAATGTCATTATTGTCCTTCTTTGGGCACTATCACCTAGGACCTAGTGTTAATTTCCAAGAGGTGGTGGTATTATCTTATATACAGTGCTAGTGTCTAATAGGTTAGGGTTTTAATGTTTATTATCATTGGCTAGTTTTTGATGTATATTTATATCTATTAGTTTTGATTTTTCATTGTTGATGAATTATTTGGTTGTACTTTTATAGTTTTATGCCTCTATGAGGGAGTTTCAAACTAGATAGATGATGGAGACCCTAAAGGGTCTACCCTTTGTAGATGCTGAGAAGTTTGTGATTGAGAGAGTAGGTTTGGGACATCTGGCATTCTTGGAGCCTATGCCATAGGAAAATCACATGATGATTACATTGTGGGAGAGATGGGATACACATACATACACTTTTTGGTTACCAACGAGGGAGATGACCATTACTCTAGAGGATGTGTAATGGATTATACAATTACCTATGTACAAATAGAGAGTCATACTACATGAAGATATAAGTGCTCAAGTCATACAATGGGATTCTAGATATTTTTATATAATGGTAGTAAGAAATCATTGCATAGGGCGCTATAATGACATACTATTAACATTGATTATTACTACTAAGGGTCCATGAATATATAAGTTCTTAGCCATTTTGATAGCTTCATTTATGGCTATAGATGGGAGTGAGGTGTTAATATCCTATATGATGCACAAGATAGTGAAGGATATCAATGATCATGGTAATATGTATTTATAGGCTTAGATGATGTTAGCCCACATGTATAGGGACTTATACTATTTCACATAGGATATATGTGGTGGATGGATAAAATCATCAACATTATTACATTATTGAGCATATGAGCACATAACAGTGAGTAGGATGGTGGTGCATATATGGGATGGTTGGGCTCATTTGTAGTTATTTATAAAGAGATAGATAGGGATGTGTCATGTGCCCAAGAGGAGTATGATGTAACGTTGATAGTTTTTAGATAGTTTGATAGCATGAGATATTATCTAAAGGTCTTACAAGGGAGATAAGGGATGTTCTGAGGATGGTACTCAAATTAAATAGATTTCAGTGAGTTAATGGCTACATGACTAATGGGTCAATGTGTATGAGTGGTTTTAGTATGAGTAGGTCACATGATAGTTTAGTGTATTTCAGGATATGCCCCTAGTACTAGTCATATAGTTGAGGAGTTCTCAGCTTCCTATCAGGCCAAGTAGTAGTCTAAGGCCATCTATTATTGAGTTAGATCTTATTCGCTTAATAAAGTGGGATCCTAAAATTGATGTATTAGATGTAGTTGATGTGGGAGTGACTAATGCCTTCATATCTTGGTGGAGAGATCTTATATAGGTACATTTATTTTTGAGAGGTAGGATTATTGTAGAGGATGTACTAGAGGTTGAGCCTCTTAGGGATGTTGATGGTAAATTATGACAATGTGTCTGTATATGTTATGTATAGTTATTTATTTATGTGAATAGGAATATAATTTATTTCATGTGCATGTGTAGGTTCAAGTGATGATGAGTATTGGGAAACCACAATCAAGCTAGTGATTTGCATATCGACATAACATATTCTTAATTATTCCATGGAGGATGAATTGATAGAGAAGGCCACCAATATAGCTAGTGTTCATTCCAATTTTTTTGACTAAGCTATCATAGTTATAAGAATATACAAACAACTAGATGTAGATAGAGATGAGGTACATGTGGAGTTGCATAGGCATACCATTCCTCCACTTGATGTTCTAGGTGGGGCTAGTATTTATATAGTATATGACTGCATACATCTTCATCGAGATCTTATAGAGTGTATGGTTGATCTAGGTATGTATCATGAGAGATTGTGTAGATGGAGTCATCGATCTAGGTCATGAAGAGAGAGTGGAACCTCTAGTTGTAGCCTTGATATTTCCAAGAGTGAGAGTGATGTAACTATTCCTAGTAGCCATTTTTACATCATTGGGTGATGGACTATACTTTTATTAAAACTATATTTTGATTTATATATGTATTTTTTGTTTAAATTAGTATTATATATATTAGTATTTGGATCTAGTTATATTATATATGTTGATATGTGTTTGATTGGTTTGACTACTTTATATGATGGTATTTGTATATTATTTATGAATTTTTAGGCATATATATAGCCGATTAGGATTTTTTATTTATTGGTATAGTTTTTTCATTTATTATGTAATATTTTTTCATGTAAATCATGTGACTACCATATGCCCTATCTAAACTTATATTGCATAGAGAAACAACAACCATCCTACTCATGTTGTGTCAATGTGGAAGGAGACTCTAAAAATAAAATTGTGTGTGATACCTTCCTGGTGGGTAGATGTGTAGACTTTAGATGAAAGATTTTGGTTGGTTGGTGTTTTGAAATTATACTCTAAGATATATGATTTATGACAAATATCTTGATTGGTCTATGAATTAGAACTATTTCTTAAGATCTATAGTCATTTACATATATTTTTATTTGTGTTTGAAGTAATGTCATGCCTTTGAATTTTTTTCCATATATCTTGATTAGTGTATAAACTAAAGTTATGTTATGATATTTGTAGTTTTTCCCATATATCTTTATCTGTGTTTAAATTGATGTTGTACCCTTATATTTCTAGTTATTTCCATATATCATGATTGGTGTAAAAACTAAAGTTATGTTTTGATCTTTGTGAACTAGTTGCCATATTTGATAAAACTATGGTACTCATAAATATGTGTCCTAGAAACTGCATGGCTTATATGATGAGTAACCAATGTCTCCTTAAAGGAACATCTTGGAATAACTCTATCATATAGGAGTGTAATTTAGGAGAGTATGGATAATGAGATCTTGATTCCCCTTGTGTAAATGTTATAATTCCTTGATTTACATATTGGTCAATGTGAACTTAGAGTGAATAACAATGGTCATTTAAATGTCCATTTATATTGTAAAAATTATAGTATGTATTATGTGGTACCCTATGTAAATGGTGTGGTGGATGATAATTTTTAGGATGAAGTGTGATCATATCCCTATCTAAGAGTGTCATAAAAATTTCATGAGGCCCATCCCTATCTAAAAACTATATAGCTACTTTGTGTGTATCTTGTGTTCTAGTTACCATAAGAGGTGTTTTTTAAGTTAGTTTTTTGCCCTTGTTGAGTATCTTTATCAGCTATTTTTGTTCCTCTATGTTCTTAATTATAATTAGAGTAGGCTCTTATACCATGTTAGATGATTATTTCTCTAAGGTTCCTACATCAAAATTTACCTTAGAATGTGTGACTACTAATCCAAATTCTACTTTTAATGATACATCTACATTACATAAATGTTGGAATGATTTTGATGTCTCATATAGTAATTTTTCCTTAAGAGGAAAAATTAAGCCTCTGGAAAAGATGTACTATACCTCTAAATTTTTTAGTTGATAATTTAACTAATATAATCAAGATTTAAATCTTAAAATGTATTCAGATGTTAGATCTGTCTTAACCTAGTATAAAGAAGGTAACATCTCATTTGTAACTTGAGGTCCCTTATTCTATATGTAATGCTTGAGAAAGACTATTTATAACTTCTCATATGTTTGTAGTGACTCACTGGGTATTGAATGTTAGAACCAAAATAGTTCTTCCCCATCTAAGGAGTTTTGAAATAATTGTATTAGAGTCAACTTATTAGTAACATGTGCCATGACTTTCTCATAATCTTAAATGTACAAGTATGGATCTTCATGCCCATAAAATATAGGTAAAACTAGTATATTAAAGTTGTGTGTCAACCTTGTAAAGGTGATTTTGTGTGGAATAGGGTTTCTATATATAGAATTGCCATCATCCTAATATTGGTATGATTTATTTTCCAAAGTGAGATGGTGTACTTATTTTTTCAAATCACCCATAGCATGCATCAAGTAAATTAACACTTGTGAAGGTATATTATCATCATCAAGGGGTTCATTTAATGCTTAAATTTTGTTATGTATCTTATCCATTTTTATATTTCATCATAAACCTTTTTTATGGAGGGTTTGTTTTCTCTCTATAATATTTTGAGTTGTGATAGATGGGACTTAGTTAGATGGAAATGAGTTATCACCCTCATTTTGGGTAGTTTGAAAAATAGGTTCTAATTTAGTAAGGGGGGTTGAGGGAGATTCATTAGTGTCTCTTATATTTTTAAGTTACAAATAAGTATCACATGTTAATGGGATAAAAGGTAATTTATTCTCAAGTAAATGTAAATTATGAATATAAGAATAAGTGTGTGTGTGTGTGTGTGGGTGGGTGGGTATGTTTGTGCATATGTGACCTAGTATTTGGTTGTTTAAGAGAAATAGGTGGAGTAGGATAATAACTAGAAGGTGTAGATTTTATGTCCTTTTCATCATAATCAAAATAATCATCATTATCCTATGGTTCATCAAAATCAGAGTTTAATTCACTTCTATAAGTAAGAGTAGAAGAAGTATCATCCACATGGTCATTAAGAGAGATAGAGAGAGAAGGGGAAGAATTTAAAATTTTACTACTATGAAATGTGTCATCATGTGCAAGTGTAATGAAATGCATTTGTTCAATATCTATGTGTAGAATTCAAGCATGATTATCACTTTTAATTTTGGATTTAGAGGTAGAATAATTAGCAATCATGTTTTCTTTTTGCATATTATGACATGTAGGAGAAGATTTAAATACATTTGCATTATCAATTTGTTGTAAATAATCATTAAATTGAGCTTGAAATGTGAAGGAAGGTGATAAAATAATTTTATCTACCTTAGTTTGAGAATTAATAAAAGGTGTAATATTATTGGTACATGTTTTTTTTAACTTAACTAAGAAGGGTAAAGAAGATGCATTGTTCTTATCTATTTTACTTGAATCATGCAAAAGTATATTTGGTGTATTTCACTTATATTGATTTAATATGAATAATGAGGTAGCAAAGTATTTGAGAAATTAGGATTAAATTGGAATAAATAACTACTAATAAGAGGTTCTTTTGGAATTATATTGTTAGTTTGATTTTGAGGAGTAAAAGAAGAATGAGAGGAAAGAGAAGATGATGTATCTAATATATCCTCATGTTCATTTTCATTTTCATGCTCATATTAATCCTCATATCCATAATTATAATAATAGTCATCATCATCATTATAAATTAAATCACTATTATGATCCAATGTACAATCTTGAAAATTAGTGCATTCAATGTTGAATCATGAAAGAAATTCAAAAGTTTAACAATTGGGTGAGGGGTAGAAGAACTTTTTAGATGCCATTTTAAACTTGCCAAAGAAGATAATATAAACAAGTAATATCAAACACAGAAGAGGTTCAATGTAATCTAATATAAGTATATGTGTAATTTGAAAAAATTTAAACAAAGTGTGTAACAGAAATTAGGATTGTAATTGAAACCCTAATTGCTAGTATTTATATGTATAGGGACATATTATGTGGATCTAGCATTTTAAAATAGAGTTTTGTAGTATAAATATTAATTACATTAAATAAATGAAACCTTGATGTAGGATTGATTAAATTAGCTAAGTTGTGTCAAAAAATAGGAATAATAAAATTTTATAACCCTAATTTAATGCACAAAAATTGGGAGAAGGTAAAACTTAAGAAAAACTAGGGTTTTAAGAAATATTCAAAGTAAGTTAGGTTATCTAAATGTTTTCACCTTTTATGACTTAACTCATGTAAATATTATATTGTTAAAATGATGAATGTGTTATTAATCTAGAATAAAAACTAGAAATGATTGATTCAACCTGACTTTCCTAAAATATCAAGTGAGAAGAGAAAAGGTACTTATCTAGAAATAAATAGATTTTTATGTAGATCAAGGATATGGAACAGGTTAGAGAGATAGGAAAATACCATTCATCATTTGATTGTTTATTGAAATATAGTATTAATGATATCAATATGTTATCACCATGTGGTACTAAATGTCCAATTATAGTGTTAATCTCCCTCTTGTAGGTGCTATCTAAAAATTTCAAAGAATTTATGGGAGGTTTTATAGATCTTATAAGAAGTTTTATGTCATTCAAGGGCTCACCTATGTTACCTTTTTAGCTAAATATCTTTTGAAACACTAATGAATACTTGCACACATGAAATAATAACAAAATCAAATATAAAAAGGAAAGTAAAATTTGGATTATGGGATGTTATGATCATATAAAGTAGAATCCTTGTTGTCTTAGCCACTGCCTACATTAACCCTAATGCTAAGGGTCTTACATCATGTGTAGTTATCCATTAGGGAATTGTCATCATCAAATTTCATATTATGATAGAATGAATTTTTCTTAGGCCCTTATTTGATCAATCATGCAATGTTTATAAGTGATGACTGAGTAGTATGTAGAGTATTGAGTTGAACCATTGATTGATTTTATGTAATAATGTGCAAAAATAATAAGTGGTAAATTTAAAATTCATTATGATGATATTTATATAGAAGGAAATTTAATTTTAATATAATAAATTTTCACTAGATGACAAGTCATAAAAGAGGGAGAAGAAAACATAAGAGAAGGATCATGTAAGGGTTAGGACTCAAAAATGGGATAAAAGGCCCATCAGACACTAGAGCCATAATTGGAACCTAGTGTTATGTGACACCACTATCTTTAAATTAGCACTAATGTCCTAAGGCTTAAATAAGAGATAAAACCAAGCAATATAGGCTAGGCCCCCCTATGCCTTGGAAAAGGTGACTTAGGACTATTAGGGGTGTCACAAATAAGAAAAATAAGACATAAGAAAGATTAAAATATTCAAATTGACCATGTATACGAGGACTATAATCATCACTAAGACCTTCATGTGAAAGAGCAAGAAAGATTAGAATATTCTAATTGACCATGTATACAAGGACTATAATCATCACTAAGAACTTCATGTGAAAGAGCAACAAAAGACATAGTAATTGTGGTTCCTTGACCAAATTAGGATGTTTACACTTTCTAAATACTCAACTAGGACAACAATGTTTTTTATATTGAAAAATCTATTTGGTAACTCATTATCATTCAATTTCACATCTTGGTCATCATATAACTTGAAAATATAACTAATTTTTAAACAAAAAACTAATCTCTTTTTGCATAAATGAAATGAAAAATTGGGAAAACATCATCAAGACTAGACAACTTAATTTCATGGGATATCCAGTATTACCTCTAATTTAACAAGTTGACATTGGTATATTAGGGTATATTTGGGCCTATCCAATTGAGATGTGACTAGTATGAATCCATTATCATCCTTGTAAAAACTCCTTAGGTTCCATTGGCCTACTAAAAGCTTCAAATTATTCAAGGATATCAAAACACAGTTGCCTTGCTTCACTAAGATATTTTTGAGGCTCTAGAAGACTACGTATAATTGTATTCCTGGGAATCTAAAACTAATATTCACTTTTTGTAACCTCATTCATGTCTTCATCATGTTTGGTGACAACCTTAGATTCTTCAATGAAATAAAAATATTGTTTCCACACTTCATCAAGGTTTTCTTTTCGCTTCATGAGAGTTGGTATGAAGATTGATTATTCATGTATACAATAGGATATTAAACCTACATCCTCCATATATTAATATGGATCAAATGCATAACAATATTATGACCAATCATCAAAATAATAATCAATAACTTCTTCTACTAGTGTAGTAGCCTCATCATGGGTATCATATTCCTCAAGAAATATGTAAGTGCCTAAATTGGTTTCTTTAATGAGCTTATACGGATCATATTGATGATGTTTATTCCCCCATTCATTAATTAAAATATTAGGGATGACTTTAATATGTGTGATTGGGTCGTAGTCTAGGACATACTCTTCTTGATTAATATTTTTATAGTTAACATTGGAAATATTGGCCACACAAGGATCTATGTGATATCTCACAATTGGTTCAGACTTGATAGTGACTCTAGTGCCATACCTTGTCCTAAATAACATGTGAGACCAATATAATGACAATTAGCCCCCAATCTTAGCTATGAATTCTCTAGATAGGTATAATGCAAAATAGGGTGAGAGATCTATAATGAAAACATCTCGAGGTATTGATAAATTAAGACAAACATGCAAAAAAAGAATCAATCCCTTAATCACATCAATTATTTTGATGGTTATACCATATAATTGTAAAACTCCCCTAGTGTTTGGTTAATAATTCAAACGTATTTTGTCAGTCATTTGCTTAGGCATCATAGAGCTACTTATACCAGAGTCTGTAGACACCTAAATTTGGCCAGCAATGGTTTCATATCTAAATTTAGACCAATTCTTGCCAATCATTGAATATCTAGCCCAAGAATTTATATTAGTCTCAAATTTGAATTCATAACCTTACATTAAATCAATTTGGCATATTAAATCAATTAAACAAGGCAAATACATACATTGAATTAATCAAAATCAAATAAATGACCAAATGCATAAAAATAATTAATCAAATTTCACACCCTAATCAAAATTAATTAGCAAGTTAAATCAATTTCAAATCCTAATTGAGTTCACCCATGAGATAATAAATCAATTACTAAAAAGAAAATTCAATAGAATATTACCTTTATGATTTTTTACTTTTGGAAAATATCTAAAATAATATCCTAGAAATACGCCAAACTCAACCAAAGTTAACAAACTCAACCATGGTTATGAGTTGTCACTTTTGGAAAATATCTAAAAGAATATCCTAAGAATATGCCAAAATCAACCAAAGTTAATAAAATAAACCATGGTTAGATTTACCCCATTCCAAGAGATTTGAAAGCCTATAAAATCAATCCTAGATCTCTTCATTTAGGATCTCAATCAAAGTAGAGTTATAATGCAAGAATAGATTCACAAAGCTAAAAACCTAGTGTTATAATGTTTAAATTGAGCCAAGTCATATCAATCAAGCCAAGCATTCAACAATGGTATATAGAAGAGATGATGTTATCCATATGCCATTGATGAATACTTATTATGAATAAATTAAGAAATATAAATGAATAAATAATTTGAATCTCTCAAAGAAGGTAAAGATTATTGTTCTTTACATTTTAGTTGGGTTTTCAATTGTTGTTTGTTCATTAAGCTCCCCCTAAGATCTAGGCTTAGAGATGTAAGTATGTTAGTGTATTGATTTCATGGTTTTATGGAATAACACTTGATGTAACCTCCTCTCTTTATCAAATTCCTTTATCACAAATGGAACCACTGGTGGGACTATCTACACAATTGTACAACCCACAAATTTCTTTATATTCATAGTTTTAATTCTCTTTTTTTTCCCTTTACTAGAGTAAAAATGGTCCATAAAGAATTAATAAATTTTTACTTAATATTTTTTCTAATTTTTTTTAGCAATATAGATAAATATTTTATTTATATTCTCTAAAATTTTCAAAAAAAAAATCTCTTTATATTTTATTAGTTATAACTCTTTTAGTGACTATCACTTTCTATTTTTTTAATTTTTAATAAAAATGGTTAGTATAGAGACAATAACTTTTTTTTATTCACTAGTTTGACCTAAATTTGTAGAGAGAGGTTCAAATTAACCTATAAATAACCTCAAAAAAATTTGTGACAAATGGATATATATTTTTAAAGTTATTGCTAAATTACTGACTATAGGTTTTTATGATTTTTATGTTCAGTTTTCTTGTTTTTTACCTTCTAACTTGTTTTCATGTTTCATAGGTTTTTTTTTTTTTTTTTAAGTTTTTTTTTTAAATTTTTTTTTGAGATTTTTTCTAACATTTTCCTAACCTAACATGTTTTATTTTTTGGGGTTTTGCCTTCAAGTTGACAGATTTAGCCCTTCAAAGTTGCTTGTCTCATTTGATAAATAAGTTTCAAGGCTAAATGAAGTTCTGACCATTTCATTGCAAGACCTATTTGGAGAAAACCATTTCAATATAAATTAATATTTTCAAACTTCATTTGAATGTCTAAAAAAAACTACGAATCCTTAATTTTGGTGTTTAAATAAAAATTTTAGGGTGTTTTATTAGTTAAGTTTTTATGTTTTCTTTCAAAGTTCACAACTTAAAGCCAAGGGGTTAAAAGAACACCACCACATATTTTGTTTAGTGCTATAAAATTGAATACACTTCAAAGTTTTTTTCAAATTGTTTTCATTACTTTTTAAGTCTAATATTTTTTGAGTAAATAGGGAGTTGTGCGTGTATGCTCTCCCATCCATCCCTTTTCGAGAACTTTTTGAATCAAAAGTGCCAACTTCTTTTTGGGTGGTTTACAATTATTTCCATTTTCACTTATTAAAACCAAGGGGATAGTAATGAATCTAATCAAACACTTTCAATTTGATGCAATGATATTAAATTTGCTTCAATTATTTGTAAAATTTTTTATGGATTGTGTTTTTGTGAAAAGGGATGTGTATGTATGCTCTCCCATCCATCCCCTTTAGGGAAATTTTGGGATCAAAAGTGCTATATCATCACTCTTTGAGCCTAATCCAAGGCATCGAAATAATTTCATTTAAATCTCTCCCCAAAAACTCACAATAGTATTGGGTGATCTTTAGGTGACTACAAAGTCTTTCTATTGTGTCATTTATTTCATGCATCTTGGCTTGTGAGAGGATTTAATTACCTCTCATGAGTTATTTAGGGAAGCTTTGACCTAGGGTTTCATCTCTTGGAATCAACTTAATCACCCCCACTAAGATTAGAGGTTTGAGTAGTTAAACCACCTTTTAGTTTTGGGGTTAAGTACTAGGATGTATTTACACATTGGACATCACACTATACATAACAAACAATGGATGTAGTGGTTAAAAAAAGGGAAAAACCTTTTTACAACCAGCCAAGTACCATCGACATCCAATTAAAGTTCATTTATTTTTCATCATTTGCAATGAAATTCATTAAGCAGTTGATTCATCTATAACATTTTCAAAAATAATTAGCTTAGTAAACCCCAAATTACCATACCCTTGCTTGGATTTGGATGATTATACTTGGTGTATTTTGGTCATTTTTGCTTGGTGTGTTAGATAAAAACTTGTATTTTTCAAACCATTTCATTTGATGATTCATGAGTGCACATCACTCCATTATTTGAGGAGGCATTATTCCATATATATGACACATTGATTTAACTTAACAAACATTCCCTTTTGTGTCAAAACATTGGGAGTAGCACTTGATTGAGGAGGGAACCATTATGTTGCCTAAATCATTTTGAAATATTGTGCCTTTGAAGTCTTATAACATTAACCATTTATCACATCATCTTTCAAGAATGTTAACACCATTAGGTTGCCCATTTTGTTTCAAAAGACTTGTATTATTTCATCTTGTGTCTTCATTTTCATTTGTTTGCAACCAATCACTTGAGCCTTGTTGAATCTTGGATTAGCATGGTCACACTATTTAATTATTTTTATATCTTTATTATCAAATGCATAGTTTATCCTTATTTGAGTCTTTGATTATCTATTACAAGTTCAAATTCAAATATTGGTTTATTTTAGTTTAGACCTCAATTCATGGGGTTGATACCTAGATCTTCTCTTTTGGATTATGTAACTTGGGTTAATTAATCACTCACATTCAAAAAATTATATTATTTTGTGTTTTTATTTTGGTCAAATTAGTTTATCTTCAAACATCTCTTGTTTAGAATTTTATACCAATTAGATCATGTTTTATGCCTAGAGTCATTTACCTTGTCTATGTTAAACTATTTCAATTTTGTTAGATTGATCAATTACCCTTTTTAAGTCAATATTTTTCCACCATTTATCCATTAGTCCTCACATATCCTATTTGAGCCTAGCTTTTGACTCCATGTTTGAACAAAAGACCTAACAACTTTTCCCTTTAGTATCTTAGACCTACTTGGAACATGTTTCAACATTAGAGTTTGGTAGTTTGATTATTAGGCCATTTTTCATGACCTTTGCATGTATCAAACACTTATCTTTTGTCATTTGATGATACACTATTTTTATCAAGTCTTTGCATAGACTTTCTAGAGATTCAACTCTACCTTTGACCAAGCTAGATCATGTTTGAACCCTTTATATTTTCAAAAGGCATAGCTTTTCCAAAGTTTATAGAACCTTAATCCCTTCTCTTGTTGTGATATATTTGTCATTTAATTTGAACATGGCTCACTATACATGTAGTGGAACTATGTACAATTCTGGATATGGAAATACTTTCACACAAGGGGACTTCATGGAAAACTTGCTGAAGACAATGTCATTTGGGAAATAGATTATTATCCACCCAAACACATTAAAATAGGGAGACAAAGTTAAGATCCTTTGGATAACTATTTAGTTAGTACACCTCCATAAATAGAGAAAGATCATGAGATAATGGCCCAATACTTATATAGCATACCACAGATTGTTGAAAGTACTCAACAATAACCTTATCACATCATAATTCTATCAATGTCTGATCTCAATAGAATCATAGAGCTAGGGTATGAAAACTTACAAAATCTAAAATGATATCTTTCTAACATGATTTACAAACAGACTCATGGAAAATTCTCTTCTAGCAATCCTAATGCCATTATACCAATACCTTATCAAAACCCCCATGTGTTTATCACACAAAGAGGTCCCATGGATGACCACTTCAATCAAATACATCAATCATACTAGACATACCTCAATTTAGCACATAATTTCACTAATATAACCTTGTCAAATGCACCTCTTATTAATTTGGATCCTCGAACAAAAGTTTTAATAGAGTTGACAAGTTAAGACAATCAAGGTTTAGACCCATTAATGCAAAACACTTCAGTAGAAACCATGTGTAATACACTAATTATAGAGGAAATATCTTTGATTTATATGCATGATACTAAGTAAAACATAAGGTATAATGTGTAATCAATGTCTAATTTAAAAAAAAGTGGTGTTGGCACATAAATAATCAATCAACAACAAAATGTGCCTTTAGCTAGTACCATTCATAGTTTTCCAAATCAAAGAGTAGGAAATTTTATTTCCCAATGTCAACCAACTACTTCTAATCCTCAACCATCCACTTCTTCAAGCACACAACCAATACAGTTAAGTAGCCATCCAACAAGCATTTTTGCACCACAACAAAATGTGTCAAATCCTACTCCTCCCAAGAATGTGACAAGTATTATTCTATAAAAAAAAGCATAATCAAGTATCCCAATTCAATAGAGGCCAAATGCATTATCACCTCAATAGGGGTAAACCAATGTTCCACTTCACTAGGTAGAAACAAACATACCTCTTCCTTCATAGGCTAATATACCAATCCAAAATAAAATGATGTATAATCAAAAACATATTCATATTTGTCAATGATAGGTACCAAATATCCAGCATGCATCCACTTCTCAATAGGTTTTCACATAAAAAATAGGTTCCAAGGTTCTTCCAGTATCTTCTAGGTAGTAATTGTCTTTTAAATAGAATGTACCACAGGTTCAGAGATAGGGTCTTAGCTCATAGGTTCCTACTCAATAATAAGGTTTGAATAGTCAAGATCAAGTCCCTATTCAACCAAAAATGGCATATTATGGTTATATCCCTCCATCCCAGCCTTAATATCCACAAAATCAATCATATATATCCAACCCCAAGTAGAATGTCACACCACCATATGTACAATTTAGAAAATTACACCCCAATCCACATATGCACATTCCTAGATCATTCCCTATCCAATCTAACCTACTCTAGTGAATACCTCCATCATATCCCAATCCAAGTCATCCACTTATGAATTCCCAACCAACAACCCAAGCCAATATTCCAACAAGTTTCCTTGAGCAAGAATTACAACAAATGAATGATGCAATTTCTAACATTCAAGCTAGGAAATAGGTTTAAAAGTTCAAATTGGATGATGTGTGTTCATATCCTTTTAATATGGAGTAATTTTATATTCTATTCCCTTCAAGATATGAGCCACCCAAGTTTGACAAATACAATGGGAAAGGTGATCCTAAAGCACATCTGATAGATTTATTTATTGCATGTCAGCTAGTGTCATATAATGACATCTATCTGTTATTGTTTCCAAAGAGTTTAGCTAGACAAGCCTTGGAATGGTTTTTAAAACTACCAAAGAACTCAATTTTTAAATTCAAATATATATTAAATAATTTTATGCAACACTTCTCATACAATCTTGAGCACGAGATTTCATTAGTAGACTTAACGCAAACAAAGCAAAAATTAGGTGAAATCTTCACAAGTTATCTATAATGATAGAGATCTCTTGCTAGCCACTTTACCCATAGTCTACCAAATAAGGAACTCACAATTGTGTTTACCAAAAATGTATATAGTGAAATATCCTACTATCTGGAGTTGAAATGCGTGCATACATTCAAAGAGATCATTGACAAAGGTTTAGTGATTCAAAGAGCCCTTATTAACAAAAGGATCATAAAACTAAACTCAACCAGTCAGAATAATGGCCAAAACTAATAATTAGACCAATAATTAGCATCAAAATCCAAACCAAGTGCAAGCATCACAAATGGCATAGGGCAATAATAATGATAGGCCAAAACAATTTAACCACAATAAAAATGTTATTGAGAATGGAATAAAAGAGTCACACCATGTCCAAATGATGCAAACACCATGTCCAAATGGTGAAAAAACCATGTATAAATTCTTCAAACACCATCTACTTAGCTAGCACCACCTTTTCATCTTAATCCTACCCAACAACCTCTTAAATATTTTTAGCATGCACTATAAGCACAACTTAAGCCAGTGCAACAAATGCAATAATTGTAGCAGCCTTTGACTTTGCAAAATCCACCTCCTCCAAGGAGAAAAATACCTACTCACCATACTTTTACCAACATTGGAGAACCCATCAAATCAATCTTTTAAAAGTTCATAATATCTAAACTAATCATATACCCCATTCCAAAAGAGCAATATCATGAAGGTATATACATGTCAGACTGGTATAAGCTAGAATAATTATACAAGTTTCATAAGGTTAAATTTCATCCAAAATATGTTAGATGATGGTAAGATCACATTAGATAATAGAGATTACACATCCAATCAAAACCTTGGCATCTATCGAAACCCATTTCCTCAGCATAACAATCAGCTAGTGTAACAATAATAACATCAACATAAAGGTTGAGTCAGTAGAATCAGTAGGAGAATGAATAAAGCCAAAATAATGGTCAAAAACAAGTCTATAATAGTGGTCATAACCAAAAAATATGCCATGTTTTTTCACATGAATATAACTCAGTTGTAGGTCATATCTTGGGAGGTAGCATTAATACCATTTCCATCATCCTAGACCAAATTTCAACTAAACAAGACCATTGCTAGTCATACCAAATGAATACAATCATTCTGGTAACCCTTCTTTGACTTGAGACCACACACAATTGAACCAGTAAGCAAGGATTCCCATGTTAAGTCCTTATAATGATAACTCATCATTTGTCCATGACCATACTCAACTGCATCAACAATTAAGACTTATCTTATTTGGCCCTCTCCACCATCATTGGTTATCAATAATAGTCTTGTATCTAATCCCAATTGTGAAATCACAACTCAATGGTATAAAAATAACATACTAGACCCACAACCACATACCACTTCACCCATCATCCAACCCATTTTTTAGCCTCAAAATAAGCCATTTAACATTGTTCAAGAAAAGATATTTGATATAGTGGAACAATTGCAAAAAACACCAACAGAAATATCCATTTTAGATTTATTGTGTATGTTAATAATCCATAAGCAAATATTAAATGAATACCTTAGCCAATCCAATATTCTAAATGACATATCCCAAGACCAATTTCAATCTTTGTTTGGACACCTAGTTCCAACCCACCAAATCACATTCAACTAAAGGGATATGTCACCTCTTGGCCTATTTCATAACAATATATTATACATTGAAGTATATATAATGTGTCACAAAGTGAAATTTGTCCTTATAAACAATGTATCAAGTCTAAACATAGTATATCTCAAGCTCATTAATCTTTTTGGGTATGCAATAATGGATCTCTAAGCAGAAATAGTCACCATCAAAGCATATGACAGTCAAGAGTGTGAATCATAGGGCACCATTAACTTGTGTAGTTATCATTGAACCTTGACTCATGATACCCTTTTCCATGTGTTAGATATTGATTTTTTATACAATATGCTTTTGGGTAGGCCTTGGTTACATGAGATATGTGTAGTCCCATTGACATTGCACCAATGTATCAAGTTCTCCTATTTAGGGATGGAGGTTAACATTCTAGGATATTTGCATTTGTATGAGCATTGTAAACATCTACAGGCTGAATTTAGAAGTTACAACTACCATTTTGGTAGGAATTCATCTAATAAGTAGGATAAGGGGAAGGAAATATTCCTTGAATTACCAAAGGACAACTTCATTTATCCTAATACCCTTGATTCTCTTAGTCACATACTACCTCCTAAAGTATCTAATCATTTTACCATCTTGACTAATGGCATAGGAGAGTACTTGACTCATGATACATTTCATATTTCAAAGCTTCCTTAAAACCCAAAAGCCTTTGGAAGACATAAAGTTATGGCACACATGCACTGGTAAATAAATGGCAAAGGCCACATTCATAATCTAAGATTAATCATTTTCATACCAACTTCTAGCCTAGAACAAGAACCTCTCAAAGGAGATGAGTCATGGTTGTATAATGATAATTTGGCCAATTCTTACAAAACCCCCAAGTATCTCATTCCCAATCACATCATGGAAAATTAAGATTATGGAGGGGCCTTGAGCCAAATCTATAAGGAATATTAGAACCTATTTCTATGACCAAGTATGAAGGACCCTATGGGCTTGGATTTAAACCACCTGGGGGTGACCCCATATACCTTACTCATGTTCCATCACCATTGACTAGTGATGAGGATGCTAAAAACAAAGTAGAGTCTAATCATAGCTTATTTGATGACTTAGCCCAAACAAACCTATTTGATAATCACACCATTTACACCATTCACCCCATGACTCATAATAATCCCCTACAATTATATTATCCCCAACTAATATATTGGGACCAACAAGAGACACACATACCAATTGATGAGTTTCAAAATGATGAAGCATTCTATGATTTTCTAGGCCTTCAAGAAAATTTTCTGTTAGGAGATCATAAATTAGGATTCTCAATCGAATTGGATCATGAAGCCTATTTTAGAGAAGAGATGAACACCCTTAGACAAAATAAAATAAATAAAAAATTGAGGTGTTAAATTAAAAACCTATTTGAGGCACTTTTTTACCAAGGAAATAATAAAGATAAAGACTAGTCTAGTAGTGAAAACCTATTTCAGGTGCCACTAAATGGGGGTGTTCAACCTTCATCGTGTATAGATAAAGAGAACACCAATGATGATCTTATCTATGGGTCTGAATTTAGTATTGAAGAGCATCAAGATTTTGAGAAAATCATGAAAGAAACTAACAATGATGAAGTTCACTATGGATCTAAGTTCAACCCTGAAGAGAAACATGATTTTGATAAAATCATTCAAGAGGATGCTAAGAAAAAATAGGATAATGGTTTTGAATTCAATATTGAAAGGTAGGAAGCCTTTGATCAAGTCATACAATAATTTTTGAATATATTTGTCACATGGCCTAATGTCCCATTAGGATATTTTGATTCATCGTGTCTTGGAGAGCTTGTCAAAGAACTAGTCTTAATAGAGGACTCTAATGTTACCAATTAGTTAAAATCATTACCAACTATCCTTGATGATGGCCCCACTCTTATAGTCAAAGATACAATAGAGGTTAACATCAAGTCCCCAAATGACCCAAAGTGGATCAAGATAGGTGCATCCCTTACTAAGAAAGAGTGTGGTCTTTATAGCCCTATTGAGAGAGTTTATAGATATATTTGTTTGGGAATATTCTACCATACCTAGTTTGGACCCCACCTTAGTTATATACCACCTTGTGGTCAATCTTGATGCCAAATTATTAAAAAAAAAAATTCATGAGATGAATCCTCACATTGTTGTATTAGTGAAGAAAGAGCTAGAGAAACTCTTAAAATCAAGATATATTATACTAATTAACTACTCTAAATGGATTTCTAACGTAGTACCTATTAGTAAGAAACCCAATAGAATTAGAACCTATACTAATTTTCATGAAATTAACAAAGCATGCCCTAAGGATGAATTTTCACTATCTAACATTTACAAGATAGTCAAATCTATAACAGGTTATTGAATGTTTTCACTAATGGATAGTTTCTCAGGTTACAATTAGATCAGAATAGCACCAAAAGACTAGTACAAAATAGAGTTCACCACTCCATGGGGAGCACTATATTATTAGGTCATGCCATTTGGCCTTACTAATGTAGGTATCACTTATCAAAGAGCTATGATAGTCATATTTCATGATATGATGCATGACATTATTAAATACTACATCGACGACATAATAGGCAAATCCAAAACTAAGGCCAACCATCCAGCAACATTAAGGAGTATATTTGAGTGACTGTGAGACTACAAAGTCATGATCAACCCTAAGAAGTGTGTGTTTGGAGTTACATCAAGAAAAATATTGGAATTTATCATGTCTCATATGTGC
This sequence comes from Torreya grandis, assembly GCA_037957365.1. NCBI lineage: Eukaryota > Viridiplantae > Streptophyta > Pinopsida > Cupressales > Taxaceae > Torreya > Torreya grandis. The sequence goes on along the minus strand of JARHVA010002433.1, from coordinate 1,144,919 downwards.
ATTGAAGTAGATCTAGCGAATGTAAGATCCATAACATAGATGCTACCATTGACCAATTTGAAGTAGCTCCATAGTTTGTAGGGAAATATCTAATCCATTTGACACTTCATATCTCAATTATCAAAAAAATTTCCATCCATTTACACACCTACTAAAGAAAGGTGTCGCATTTCAATGGGATCATGATTGTCAAAAGGCTTTTCAGTAGCTAAAGGACTATCTCATGAATCCCCCAATTTTATTGCCTCTGATTACAAAGAAACCATTATTGTTATATCTTTTTGCTATTGATAATACTCTGGGGGCACTTCTATCTCAACATAATGACAAGGGAAAATAACATGTAGTGTACAATCTAATTTGTACACTAGTTATGTATGATCATAACTATATGCCCATCAAAAAAGCTTATCTCACTATGGTATTCACAACTCAAAAACTACGCCACTACATGTTGAATAATAAGACCATGGTTATTTCCAAAGTAGATTACCTTAAGTATCTACTATCAAAAATAGATTTCAAAGGCTTTTTGGCCAAATGGATTAAGCTACTTAGTGAGTTTTAGATAGAGTATGTAAACCAAAAAGCAATTAAGGGGCAAGTTCTCACAGATCAACTTGCTGAAGAACCTCTTAAAGACACAGAGCCATTAACATTCCAATTTACTAATGAATCCATCATGATCATCATTGAAACACCTATTAAGTAACAACCTTGGAATCTATATTTTGATGGATCATTCACTACACATGGAATAGGGGTAGGCCTTTTATTCATAACACCTTAGGGGGATTTAATCCCCAAGTCATTTAGAATCAGCTTTCCTTATACCAATAACATGGTCAAATATGAATCAATAATTATAGGGATTTGATAGGTATTACAATGGAACTATGTCATCTAAAATTTTATGGTGATTCTTAGTTAATCATCAATCAGGTTATAGGCCACTTCAAAACTAAGGATGACAAGTTGGTTCCATACAAGGCAATGGTTGACATTCTCAAGCACTAGATCATCAACATTCAATTTGAGCATATACCAAGAGTGAGAAATAGAATAGTAGATGCCATGTATACCATTGGATCATTGATTCATCATGAAGACATAACTAGCAAGTATTAGTTTCTTATAGAAAATCTAAGAGCACCAACTCATAAACCTTCAACTATTTTAATGATATGTTGATATTTTTCATCCCAATTATAATTTATAATCAAACATATATTCTTATTTACATGATAAAATACTCCCACCAAACTTATCCCAAAAACAAATTAAATCTTTCATCCATAATGCCCAACATTACACCCTACTCAAACCAACCCTATATCATCTTAGTTTTGATGGAACTCTACTTCATTGTTTAGCTTCAGTAGAATCTATACTAGTATTATGGGAAATTCATGGAGTATGTGAATACCATAACAATGGGTTAGTCCTATCCAAAAATCTCTTATGTAATAGCTACTATTGGTTGATAATGGATGCAGATGTAGCTGCATATGTCAAGAAATGTGACAAGTGTCAATGGTATACTAATTTGATTCATGCACCTACCAAGACCTTAAAAACAATGCTGACACCATGGCCATTTACCACATGGGTACTTGACCTCATTGATAATATAAACCTAACCTCATCAAATTTCCATAAACACATTCTCACTACCACTAAATATTTCACTATGTGGGTTGAAGTTATACCCCTCACTTACGTGATTGGAAAGCAAATTGCCAAATTCATCTTTAACCATTTCATCTACCACTACGATATCCCTTATGAAATTATATCTAATAATGGAGTATCATTTAAAAACAATTATTTCAACAAGTTATGTGTTGAATACAAGATCACATAACACTTTTCAATGATGTATTATGCTCAAGGTAATGGTCAGGTTGAAGCATCAAACAAAACCATTGTCAACATTATCAAAAAGATTGTCAATGATGTTGGTCAAGATTGTCAACTTTAGATATTATATGCCCTTTGGGTATAGCATACCAATCATCACACACCCATAGGAGCCACTCCATACTCACTTGTTTATGGCATTGAATCCATACTTCTCATTGAGGTCGAGTTACCTTCATTATGCATATCTTTCAAGCATGTTCTTGATGATAATGAATATTGAGTAGCTCACTTATAAGAGATAGATTTACTTTATTAGAAGTATATGGAGGATGTGAATAATCTATAGGCCTATTAGAATCAACTTTGAGGTTAATAAAATTGATGTGTGAAACATAGAAAATTTGAACTTGGTGATCTTGTCTTAAAAGAGAACCAAAAGAATACCACAATTGAAAAGAAACATAAAGGAAATTTCAAAACCAACTAATTGGGTCCCATTCATAATCATTGTAGACTATGATGCTAGAGCATATAGGCTCACCACACTATATGGCAACAAACTTGATGAGCTGATGAAAATTATTCACCTCAAGTGGTACTATGCTTGAGTAACTTGATGTATTATCTATAAGGACCATTTCAAGTTATACCATATTATCAATATTATTTTTTATACCATTATCAAAATATTTATTCTACCATCCTCTCATTTTGAAATTCTAACCAGACCATCCAACCATTCCATTCCTACTCAACCAAACATGTTTTGAATCTTATCAACCTAGCCCATTTGACCTTGGTTCATGTATTGGTTTCACATTTTTAACATACAAAATTCAACTGGTTTCAATAATTATTTCAATTATTTTAGACAGAGGTAGTATTTTTGAGTAGTATGATAGAAGTATTGGTAGTTGCATCCTTCATTTCTTATTCCCTTCTTATCAATTTTGTTTATGTGAGCTTGATTATATTGCCTACTGGGGCAAATCCATGTTCACCGGTCTTGATACTAATTATATCACCTGTTGGGGCAAATTTGTATCATTGATCTATTAGTTTTATCCTATTTAAAACCACCTATGGGCAAACTACGAGTAACATTTGTTTATTTTTCCTTGAAATATCACCTAGCCATTCTTATGTCATCATACTAGCTATGCCTATTTTGTTTGAATTGGCTATTACACTATTCACATTCCTCTATTGTGAGGTGAAATACTATAAACTAAAACAATTTTTGAACTATATGGGTCATGTTTAATTCATGTTGATGTCAGCCTAGTCCCCCTTCATCCATGTTCCCACCATTTTGTGAGCATCAATTCAAGTTACAATGTTCTCATCATTTTATGAGCATCATTTCAAGTTATAATGCTCTCACCATTTTGCAACCATCATTTCAAGTTATAATGCTCTTGCCATTTTATGAGCATCATTTCAAGTTATAACACTCATCATTTTATGAGCTTGGACCATTTTAGTGTCTTGGCATTATCTATTGAGTTGAGATGCTTTGAAAATTCCAAAAACATTTGAAAATCATTTAGAAAAACTAGAAACATTGACCACTTCTTTACCTTAAGGATTTTAGGAACCCTCACTAAGTCACAAATAAACCACTTCTTCCTTAGTTTCCCAATCCTTTTTGGCCTTTTATCCTACACTACCCCCATTTTATGAATTCATCCCTATTCTTATATCACATCCATCATGTCTTCTATCAATCATCATTTTCTTCCCATTTCCTAGGAGAACTACATTTGGCCTAAAGTTTTGTTGGATTTTCATATCCATGGAAATATGTAGGTAGCATCCACTTGCCAGTACATATAGAGATATCTCAACCCATACCTTCCTTTTCTTCTATTCCCCCATCTTGTTTGTTTGTTTAGTTGTCACCTAGTTTCTAGGGGCAATGTTTGTCATGTTGTTTATGCTAACATAAGGACTAACACTTGTTTCTTTATTTCTTTATTTGTCTATTTTATTTGTTTGTGTGAATATTTTTTTGATTTCAACACTGTGGCCATGATTCATTCTATGTGTGTTCATCAGGTGATTCCTTGTACATTATTCTTGAACCTACCATTGAGTATCTAATATTGAGAGTTAGTCTTTATGTATATTTTAACCAAGCCTCCATGGTTTTCTGTCATGAGGCCTACCATCAAATGCTATAGTAAAAATAAGATTTAAGAGGTCTACAACATCAATATAGCATCACCATCTCCTCAATACCAACATCAAAAATAATCCTAATATAATACCCAATCATATCCCAAATAGAATAATTATGTAGCAAAATAATTTCAACCTTTGTTAGTTTGGATGAGCATCTCCCTACTAGCAGGTTGTCCTAATTCATCTTTATACTCTATATCAACTTATCCATCATCAACCATCAATCATGTTTTCATAATTGGGGTATATTGAATCAACACTATACATCATCCCACATGCATTTTCAATGATTATATCACCTATTGAGGTAAATCATTATGTTGTCACCAATTTTCCTTTCTTGTTTGTCTATCTTAACTAGGGTAGCTCCATATTCTCAATAATTATATCATCTACTGGGGAAAATCATTATGTTATCATGCCATGTTGCCTCAATCAAGGTAAAATAATTATAACCACCTTTGGGCAAACCATTGTACACTATCCCACTTACATTTATCAGTGATTTTTTCCAACTTTGGGTAAATTATTGTGTTATCACCCCATCATCTTCATTTGTTTGGTTCCCTCAGTTTTATTCTTTATTTTGAGGGTCTATTTATCGACCCACTTGCCAACCACTCCCTTGTGGAGGAATCTAAAGTTCAATCATTAACATTGTAGTTGTAAGCATAAATAACCATTTTATTCTTTGAAAAGACATTACTATGCTTATAGCTTGCAACATCTTCCCAAACAAGGGAAAATTATAGACACCTAAATTTGGTCACCAATGTCTTCATATCCAACTTTAGACCAATTCTTAATAATCATTGAATATCTAGCCCAAGAATTTATATTAGTCTCAAATTTGGTTTTATAACCTTATTTTAAATAAATTTGGCCTATTAAATCAATTAAATAAGGTAAATACACATATTGAATTAATCAAAATCAAACAAATGACCAAATGCCTAAAAATAATTAATTAACTTGCACACCTAAATCAAAATCAATTAGAAAGTGAAATGAATGTCAAATCCTAATTAAGTTCACCCATGAGCTAATAAATCAATTAAATAAATTAATAAAAAGGAAATTCAAGATATCTTACCTTTGTGAGTTTCCACTTTTGGAAAATATCTAAAAGAATATCCCAAGAATATGTCAAACTCAACCAAAGTTAATAAACTCAACCATGGTTGTGAGATGTCACTTTTTAAAAATATCTAAAAGAATATCCTAAGAATATGCCAAAATCAATCAAATTTAATAAACTCAACCATGGTCAGATTTAACCCATCCAAAGGGATTATAAAGCCTATAAAATCAATCCTAGAGCTCTTCATTCAATATCTCAATCAAAGTAGAGTTGTAATGTAGGAATAGATTCATGAAGCTAAAAGCCTAGTGTTATAATGTTTAAATTGAGCCAAGCCATATCAATAAATGCAAGCATTCAAAAATGGTGCATAGAGGAGATGATGTTATCCATGTGTCATTGATGAAGACTTCTTATGCATAAACCAAGCAAGACAAATGAAGAAATCATTTGAAGCTCTCAAGGAAGGTAAAGATTGTTGTTCTTTGAATTTTAGTTGGGTTTTCAATTTTTGTTTGTTCATTAAACTCCCCATAAGATCTAGGATTAGATATGTTAGTATGTTAGTCTGTTGATTTCATAGTTTCAATGACTAACACTTTATCTAACCTCTTCTCTTTGTCAAATTCCTTCATCATAAAGTCAGTCATACATTTATGAACCAAACAATCACCTATGATAATATAAAGGTATAAAGGAGGGAGTTTGTCACATAAATTTAAATTTTTTCCCTTAGGTTTAGGTTCATTAGTAAGGACTTATTTTACCTCCCTTTTTGGTCCATATAACATATGAAGTTTGGACAAGGCTTCTTGCAACAAATCCTTTTGTCCTAGAACGGACAACATCCCTCACATGGATATATTGAAATTTGTCTTATTCATTTTCTGAATGATTTTAAATGTAAAACTACCAAACTTTGATTTTAACTTGGGATTAATAGTTTTAACTTGAACTTGAGTGGATTAGAGTTAATTCTTAGGCTAAAACTTGCTTCTTATAGACTAGTTTTTAGGAATAGCAACATTTTCTCTTTGATGTTAACTGAATTGAAACTAAGTTTCCCATTGAAAATACTAATTTTATTATGTTTTATATGGATCAATATTTTTTTCACCTTATTAACATCTTGAGAAGAATGTAGAGTTACAACTTGACCAATTGAGGAAGATGTAGCTCCCTCCATTACCCTTTTCTTGAACATTATATTATATGCTACAAGGGTGCCACTTTTATTTGGAGTTTAAATTTGATTCATACTAAATAATTAACCTTATTAATAATTAACAAGAGTGGACTCCCCTTGTACTTGAGTTGGTTCATGCCCTCTTTCAATTTGTGGAGTTAGTTCACTAGACTACCCTTGATAAGATGATACACTTTGCACTGTTAAGGCCTCATTGAGTACTCCTTTGCATAAACGGTCTAATTATGAGTTTGGTTACAAGGAAATAAACATTCATAATAATACACCAAGTTTTTCTCATGGGCACTATTTCCTTTGAGGTACTATCAGTATTGGGCTTATGGTTGTTGTAAGGATTGCATGAGTAATTTGGCCATGTGCTTGAGAATTTCCCTAATAAGGATTTATATTAGGTTGGAAGTGATGATTTTATGATGGATAAGCCATGATATTTTATATTTTTACCTCTTATAATTAACTAATTCATTGTCAAATATATGTAATAGTGATTTCACCTCATTTTGTTCACTAGGAGGAGTTGCCCCTTGACTAGTTAGCTAGTTTTTTACTATTGGAATGGGTGATAAAATGGGATGAGTGAGTGGTGTAGGGGGAAATTATTGAAAAAGTGTCAATGGAAGACTTGGGAAATTTTATCATCTTGTATGAGGTAATTTCAAGCCCTAATGGAAATATCATAGGCGTTAGGGAGAGTTTTATCCCCCATGGATTGAATCATCATTGTTATATCACTATTTAAGGATCTCAAATAATAAAATAAAGTAGTGTTAGGGGTAATTTTAACTATTTTTGGGATTATATCCCAAATATTATTGAATATGAAGTTTAAATCCATCATATACTCCTGTGGATCTCTCTTGATGGTGGCTAGTTGGTCTATGAGTGAAAGGTGGTCACTCATCCTCTAACTACTGGCACAATATTTCTCCCAACTCATCCTAATTATGGATAAAACATGTTTATATACCTATATACATTTTTATATGTCTCCCATTCAATTATGTAGTTAGAATCCTCACAACTACATTGTTTTGTGTGACATGGTGAACTAAATAGATGTTTGCAACATCTTTGATGTGCTCAATAAGTGTCATGTAGTTTTTCCCAGTGAAGGATGGGATGCTCTTTAGGGATGAAACATTCATGTTTTCATACTTTTGGAAATACAATGGGATGACATAATTTAATGGTACAAATATTTAGTTCCTTTAAGTTTCCATATGAGAGATTTGAGGTGGTATTGGGTTTTGTTAGGAAGAATTGGTAGTAGAAAGGGGTCTATAATATGGAGAAAACCTTGTAAATATTGTTTTATAATTGAATATAATGATAAATCAACAAAATAAACCTATTTACCTTTATAATATGCCCTTGTTATTACCTTTAGAGTAAATATCAGATACTAATCTAAAACTAGGATCTTTTGAATGCCTTTCAAAGTTTCCAAGTGCTTAATATGTGTGTGACATTACTAAAAATTTCCAATAGGAGCACCTAATTATTATCAAAGTCTTCAATACTCTATATTATTAGTCCCACAGGGCATGCTAAAAACTATTTTCAGTATAGTCATCTAAAATGTCATTTAATGCAATGGGTGTCAATTAAGACCACCTTAGATTATCCATAGACCTATATTAGGCCCTCTTTTAATTATATTATAGCTTATATACACATCTATCCCATTCTTAAGTATACCAAAATCCACATTGAGCCATCACCTAGGCATCCCTAATCATCTTTCACATATGTTAGACACCTAGATAATAACATAGGCCCTTTGGCCTATAACACAGTGCACTATTGGAAAAGGAGGAAACACTATTGAAACTTACTTCCTTCACCTCAAACTGATATATCTCCACTCATCAAAACATCTTAGGGTTGACCTAGACTCATTTCTTGTCTTAACAAGCATCAAAACACTATGTAAGACCACTTTCATTCATTTTTCCATTAGATGGAAATTCTTATGAACAAAATCAGAAATAATTGTGAAAATTAAGTTTATTAATCCCTATTTAACTTTTTTTCTACATGCATCCATCTCCATCAGCCTCAAGCTCAATTTTACTTAGATTTCTAGTTTCTAGTCACATTCAAAGTATTCAAATTGGCATTCATACTTAGGCATACTAACATCACTCTCACATGTATAAGAAGTTAGATTGGGAGAAATAAATTGGGCTTGATCTCTTTTCAAGGTATTGGTATGTAGGCAACACTCTACACATGGGGTGTTGAGGTCACATCTAGCCAATGCTACTAACACCACTCTTCTTACACTTGTGTTCATACAAACCCTAAAAATCATAGATTTTTAGGGTTTCATAGTTAAATTTTTCTAAATTAAACACATATGGTGATCCAAGTCTCAGTCACATAGGTATAGGTTTCCCATAATAGAGTGAAGCTTCCCCAAATTTCACTACTTCATTTGTACAAGGTCAATAGTGTTATATATAAGGTCAATAACACAACGTGTTATTTATAAAGAGGGACACACTACTCTCTAAAGAGGTTTTTGACACCTATTCTCTATTGATGACACTCTTCCTTGCTTCTGCATCACATTCTAGCCTACCACTTTTTTGTTTGTCGTAGTTTCTAGCTAAGTACACCCTTTTTAATTCATTATTATTTATAGACTAAGAAAATAAATCAATTATAATACAAATTAGTGGATATTGATATTATAGTATTTTATTCCTTGGTTTATATACTCAACATTTTTATCTACTTAGGGTTTTACATTAATTCCTAAAATAATTAATTTTTTTGATGAACCCACCTTACTTCAAATAGTATCCAAACCCTAGCCTTAGATGTTGTTAGGGTATACACTTTGTATACTTATATTTTCTATGCTCATTATTTAAATTCAAAATCTCAGATATGATTCATTATTTTATTTCTACAATCTTTCATAGATTTAATTTCTTAAAAGTCTCAAAGTATACGACTTTTTGTTTTATTACTTTCAAACCTACAATAGAAGAATTAGATAACCAATTTGATTAGATTGATAAGAAATAATTATAATATTTCATTTTTAAGCATTCAAATATACAATATGATCTTATTTTTATTATTTATTAGGAGATTCTAAAGTCCACTATAGGTAAATCCTCTAACCCCATATATGTTAGTATTGTTACACATACTATAGTGGAAACTTAGATTATACCACAACCTAGTATAAAAAGCCAAATCTCACTAGTGGAAACACCTCCTATGGCTAGTACACATCCCTCCTCTCCATATGCATACTCACTTAGGTAAGAGATCCATTCTTTGTAGGCCAGGGTGTTACATCTTTAATAGGGTGTTGTTTATGTTTGTTTTTACACACCCCCAAATTTAACAAGGTAACCTCTAATGTTTTACGATCTCAATGTAGGTAAACTGCACTCTAGGGTATGATTTCTAGGTATAGATTAAATAATTGGGAGGTGGATAGTAGACTGAGTATGTAGGTTGTTAATCATGGGTGCTTGTGGTGAAATAAATCCTAGTAAAGAAATTAAAATGTATTTGAGTTGGATGGATGGACCTTATCCTAAAGTTGGTATATCTCAATCAAATAATCTTTAAAAATAAGAAAGTATAGAGCATAAAATAAGTCTCTATGATCTCAAGGTATTACTTCCCAAGTTTGTTTCTTTATAGACAAGCATTTCTAGAACTAATACTTGATATTGGTATCTGTTACACATATACATACAAACATAGTTATGCAGTTTGGGAAGAAATGATATAGGAAACTCAAATATCTCAGCTAATGTTGTTCTTTTTAGATTAGTTATTTGACACCCTTATTCAAGAGTTTATATCTCAAACTAGAAAGGTATATAGGGAATCTATGGCTCATACCTAGAAGATATATCAAAGGGAAACACTATTGCACACTTGATAATTTAAGATAGTCAAACTATTTGCTTAAAATCAATAACACTTACTAATTATTCAATAGTTGTTGTACATATAAAATTATAAGATATTAATGACAATAAAAGTAATTCTTCATAGGTATTACACACTTCAAATTAGTTAATCAAAATAACCAAAGAAACAAACACTCAATTACATATAATTGGAAGGAAAACATGTCTACATGGTTAAATGACAATCAAAAATGAGTTATTCATATATTGATAATCTTTCAACCTTCTGAAATGAGGGGATTACATGTATAAATAGACTTGGGGAGGGGTCACCTCATACTTAAAATTCAAGAAAAACTATAAGTTACATGTTATTAATTAGAACATTAGTTCTAATTTGATGTCAAAATTGCATGTACAATAATATTTGATCATAATTATGTCTAAAAATAGATTTGCTTACATGATGCCATGTAATGTGTACATGCTTACAAACTACTCATGCTAACTATTACATGTGTACACCATGTATGAGTAAACTATAATTACATTGATTAATATTTTAGGCAAGATTACATATAAACTTAACCTTTGATAACTAAGGATTATTAAAACTTTGTGATTATGTGGATGCACTTGATGTAGTGGAAGGCACTACAGCTATTGGTAATGCTCAGCTAGGAGGTTGTGTTGAGATGAAAGCTAGAGTTGAGCTAGAAGGTGCAACCTTGGCATTATTTATCACCTCTAATTCTTGGAAATATTTAAAACTAGCATCATGTTGATATCTAATGATGTCCATGTTCAAAATTAGGGTCCTGTGTACCCTACTTGATTACTCCATTAGATGTTTTTACTCTAATTTGGTGCTCTTGAAATTAATTTGAAAGATATCAATTTTGTGACCTTCTTTGAAAAATTTACTTTAGCCTCAATCTCTTCCAATGATAATCCTTTGAAATTTTTCTTGAAGTTAGTTGAGGATTGATGAAGGAGTTGAATAAAACTATCTCTACTTATTAGTTCCCCTATGGAGTCCATAGCTTGATAATGCTTCAACTCATCCCTAATCTACAACATGAGTTTCTCATTATTTGTAAACTTTATCATTATTACCTTTAGATTTGCTACCCTCTTATGATTATTTTGTTTGAAAGAAAAATAGATCCAGGCAATTAGATGCCTCTAATGGTGTCATTAAGTTTAGATGGTTTTAGGCCTTATTTTTTGTGTACAAAATAAGCAATTTCAATTTGTTCTCATTTTATTTTAAATAATTAAATAATTTTGATGTTTTAATGATATGAGCGGATAATTAATCCCTCATTGAATTAATAGAATAAAAAATGTTATATAACCTTGAGGTAATGCTTTATACATCTATGTCAATTAGCATGGGAACATGAACAATTTGTTTTTATTCCCATACCTACTCTAATTCTTTCTCGAGCTCTCTTTTTGCTTGATATGTCCCTTAATGAAGCTTGATCAAAACATCATTTTATGTTTTAAATAAGATATAAAATATTCATTATAAGGAAACCACCTAGGTCTCCTATTCTTTCTCTTGGAAAGAGATAAGACATCTTGTATTTCTTCCAAGGTTATTCCTCTACCAATAACATCTTAAATCTTCCTCTTCCTTACTCTTTGGATATTATTATTAGATATATCAAAGATTGAGATTTCATTGGGAAGCCTAATTTTTATGAGATTTGGACTTTAAGAGGCTTGAAATTCTAAGTCTATTTCCCACTATGGGATCATCAATTAAGTTGATTCAGTTGGGTGAGTGTCCTTAGTTGTAGTCTTAGCCAATAAGTACCCTAAAGATTGTTTCAAGGCTAATGCATGTAAGGGGTCTAGTAGTGAAGGCCAAATAGAATTGGAAAAATAAACACAATTGAATTTAGGAATAGGGTGTAATATGTATACCACCTTCTTCTTCCCAATATTCTTAGATGATACTATAATAGTAGTCTAGGTAGGACTAGAAGAAGGCATTGGCAAACCCAATTGAGTAGAAGATACATGTAGATTTTCACTTGATAATGCACCCCTAGTTTGTTAGGATGAAACTTTTTATGCTTATGGGTATTTGAGGGAACCATGGAGGTCATGACAGTGGAAGTGGGAACAAAAAATGTTGAATACATAACTAGAATTTTAGTAACAGTGGTGATTATGGAGCTAGTAGGACCAGAAGAAACAACTTCCACTTTTGGAACAACTAGAGAAGGTAGAAAACTAAGACTTAGATAAATAGGATAAAATAAAGTAAAAAACATAAGAGAAATAATTGACATAATAGGTAATGTATAAATAAGAGTAGCTAAAAGATAGTTGAGACCACACTCTCACCTGATTAGTCTACTTCAAGTGGTGTATTTCCTTTAATTTATTGGAGGCTCAAGACTTTTGATCTTTGTAAATATTCATCTTTATCATCATCAATGGGTTCACCTCGTATAGATGGTTTATCATGCTTTATGGGTTCTTATATAGATTATGTATCAATAGTTAGGCTTACAGGGGGTCCCTAGGCTCTAGATTTCCTCCTATAACAAAGAGTTGCCTTTTTTGTTAAGGGAGAAGCCATTTGAGTGGCAGAAGTTGGGACTTCCAAACTTGAAATCACATGAGCTAAAGTGGTATTAGGAAGAGTATGGTATTCAAAATCCAAATAGTCTATGAAAATTGGCTCTTCTTATTTTCTAATGGAACTTGGAATGATAGGAACCTCCTTCACCCCAGCATCTTGCTCTATGGTGTTCATCATAGTGGGTGATGTTTGGGATGGTTCCCCTTTGTCTAATGATGAATGTGAGAGCATATTATTATATAATTCCATTATAGCCCATCCACTTAAATGTGGAATCATAGCATGTGCATGTATAATTAAAACTAAGGGATTCCCTTGGATTATTTTCAAAATTTCTTCATTCAATCCAACCATTTGAGTCCTCTCTAAGACCTAGGCATCATTCTTATCTTTCGAAAATATAAATTAATGGTATTAAGGCTCATGTTGGTATGGGATAAAAATACCTTGGATATGTTTTTAAATTCAACCATGAAGGTCATAGTATCTATGTGGTAGGGTGGCCAATGAATAGTATTCCCTAAACTTGCCAACCTCTCTAGAGTGATTGTGGTTGATGTAACACATCCTTCCAATCATCAAATGATAGCCATAGAATTCAATCTTTATTATTTTTATTCAAATATTAATCAATTCACCACCATAATTAGTATGTTATATCTTTCTCAGCTATTTTATTTGAAACATACATTAGGAGACATAGTGTAGTAACCTTGTGCCTTACAACCATAATCATAGTATAATTGGTGTAGAACTAGTAGTCCCCTTTAAGAATAAATGTATTTTATATGCATTTTGATACTATAGGTAGTTGTGCCTCATGGATATCCCTTAAAACTTTAATATACATGTCCTCTATAATTCTGACTATATTTATTGTGTAGGCATATATATGCATGAAGGAGTAACAGTCATATATATGATTCTTGATGTAATTTGGAGTTGGGATCAACAGTGATATTTTGTGAATTTATATTATTCCCATCACTAAATTTAGGAGGTATGACTATTGTAACTTGTATTTTCACCCTTTGAGGATATGCTAAGCTCTCCTCATCCAAGTGGTATAATGGAAACACCTCTAGGATTGTGGGTAGCCTAAGGATGAGGTGAATCTCTAGATAGGGATAGATCCCTTGATGTACCACTTTGGATTGTAACTACACATAAAATTTTATGGAAAAAAAGAGAGATATAACTAAAAGAAAACTATTCTAAGGGAGGTGATATAATAAATAAGATGATGACTTCCAACCAATAACATGTTACACATGATAATAAAAGACTAACCAAACATACACTCCTTCAATCTACATCTTATCACATCAATGTTACATTATGAGGTTATGAATGAATGTGAAAATATGGGAGGACTAGAAAAGAGGCCTTAAATGAAACTAGTGAATAGACTACCTCACTCAATCCTTGAAATTTCCTAGAACACTTCACATGCACTACTAGAAGAAGCTTTCCAACTACAAATAGGATGAAATAATGGGATAACATGATAAGGAATCGATAGTTTTCACTAAGAAAGATCTAACATTCAAGTAGATCACACTATGAACAGTCATGAAGAGGTCAAAAATTAGTAGTCTTATTGATCAAATGGTATGTAAATGAGCATGGATTTTCCATACTCACATAGAGTATAAGTTATAATAGACAAAAGGCTAGTTCTTATAGCACTTGAGAGAGAGATGAGAAGAGAGAAGTCCAAGGTTCACAAGGACACTTGTTAAGCCAATAAAATTAGTTAATTTTTCATGATAATAGGATATGGGATGAACCATGTAAGGTTCAGAATAACAAGTGTCCACATAAGTCATTAAATTCTTGCAAAGTGGCATAAAAATTCTCATTCTAGCTTAAAAAACTACCTTCATAATTTAGACTTGTTTTAGCATACAAAAACTAATTAGGGATAGGTCTAATGATTGGAATTAATTGTAAGAGTTAAATTCATACCTATTCATGTATTTTATGCAAGCTTTGTCATTGAGAATCATCTGAGAATAAGTCATCATTGTCTACACTCCAAAAAACTCCTCTTTCAATAACCCTACACACTTGGCCTCCAAAAAGGAATCAATTTTTTATGAAAATCCATGGGAGGTAGTGGATGACACCTATTAATACCCTCCATGGAATTATAGGAATTAGTCACACTTTAAAATTAGTTTACTTGAAGTTTTTCACCCTTGTTGCCATCATGTCCATTATGCTAGTTTTGTCCAGCTAAGATGAAGCATATGATTGAGTCACCTAGTAGTTTTTTCAAGGAATTAAATTTACATGGGGAGTTATATTATGTCTCAATATTTTTTCCCATGTGATTGGCATCTCTTGGAACCCCTTAAAACCTACACAACACACAAAATAGTTAAGAAAATCCTATTTATACCATGTTCATATAGATTAAATACAACTAATTTTGATTTTAGGGATCCTAAATAGGTCCTCTTTCAACCATAATCATAATTCATGCCATTATGGTCCATTTTAGTGCATTATCTATCTCATTTTCTCAAACTAGCCTTTACAAGGGCTTAACAAGGGTTTTGAGTAGTTGTTGTCCTTAAGGTTTGTTCATAAAGTTATGATGTTGGAGTTTAAAAAAAATTCCTATAATGTTATGTTGAGGACTCCAAATAACTTTCCAAAACTCCTCTATCCTCCATGTAAATGCTCCAAGAAGAAATGAACCTCCAAAGTTGTTCCATCAAGTTTGATTTTCCACTTTGCAAAGGTCTAACATTGGTCCCATGCAAAAATTGATTCTCCTTGTGGTTTTTATGAAATTTTAAATATTTAACATACCTATAATGACCGTAAAACTACACTACAATAGGATAGGAATCATATCTCATGCTAAAAGTGGAAGTGGCTTCTTATTTGGCCTTAGGCTTAAACCTTGCTTAATAGGTCTAACGGCACCTTAGACCTCAAAATGAATTTTTATGGTTTTACTTGAATATTTATAGATAAAAAACATATATAATTATCCCATATACCTTCTATAATGTTTTTATAAATCCTATTTCATGCTATAAATGGAAGTGATTCTCCTTTTGGGTTTAGGCCTAAACTATGTTTGATAGGTTTGCTTATAAACTTTGGTGTTTTAGACCATATTCTTGGGTATTTATCATCCATAATTTGTTTCTAATGTTTTCATAAGTTTCATATATATTTTTAATCATTGATAAAATGTTTATTTAATCCCCAACTCACCTAATCATCCTCTTTCCCTAAAACTGGTAGTTTGCATTCAAGGGGAAGTGCCTTCTGTCTAAGATAAAATACAAGGAACTTCCCTTATTTTTTAGTCATTGGTGGATATTTTATGGCATAATAAAATTTATGGATAACTTATAAACATAATTTAATCTTTATATTAGGTCCTTTTACCCCTCAATTCATCCAAAAACTAAAATAGACTTGCGTGAAGAAACTGTTAGCAGGGTTCAAGACTATGGACTATACCTTGCTTGTTTATGGCTCATTTATTTGCATCATTTCCCATATTAATGTTTCATGATAATATGATAATCATGTTTTATATATTCCCATATTCATTTGTTTCTTCAATCTTTCACATGCTCCCATTTTCCTACCTAGCCTAGACTCAATATATAATTTCTAACTCTATATTTTCTTGGAGTGATACCTGTAGGTGTTAGTGCATAATTTAAGATTTGAATAAAATTATACAAGACATTATTTATGTTACCAATTTAATAATATAAATCACATAGACCTAAATCCATTATACTTGAGCTATCCAACCATGAAAACACCATGTTGTAGCTCACTATTTACTACAATCAATTGTAGTTGACTTTGTCAAGGTAACAGGGTTGATATAGATGTATATCCACATTAAAATACATATTAAAATGTTTATGGTATCATTTTCAAGTATTTATAATAATTTTTAATCAACCCAACATTTATGTCTTTATATTCACACCCTTACTATGGACTGTGTGTTCCTATAGTTGGCTTAAGGTGAGAAATTCTAGAAATAAGCACACCTATAGATGAATTTAGGGCTTAAAATTTAGGATATCAGCTCCTTGAAAGACATTCAGGTCATGAATTTTCACTTAAACATTTATAAAAACTCTAACATGGTGTCATGATCTTAAACTAAACTTTTTGTTAAATGGTTCTTTCATAGCTTAGATCCTACAGATAATACTAACTAAAAATAGTGCATAAATATGCAACTTTGGCCCGTCTAAAAACCAATATCCATTGATAATCTTTTCTAAAAAAATTTCATGTATTTTTTATATTATATATGATTCAAGACAATTTCGTTTAGATGCATAAAATTAAAATGAAACCTTGTTGTAGGATTTCATCAAAACATCAAGGATCTCTGTTATTCTCTTTTTAGGAAAAGGTCCCTATACTTGTCATCTAACCTTAGAGTATGTTTCCAACCTCCATGTCAAATTAAAAACTCAAATGAGTCTTCAATGTTATCCCCATATATTATGACTTTAATAATATTTTAAACACATGTTTAAACACTCCAAAGTGACTTTTCAACTAACACCACTTGTAGGTGAACATTGTCATATATAGGTTGTAAAGGTGAGAGTTGGAAGTAGATAAGGATTTACATACTTGTGAACAACTCTAAGATTTTAAAGGTTTTAAATTATTCCATTATCACTCTAAAATACTTAAATTCTTATCAAAACTCCATTCCACCATGAAGTCATCTAATGAGGCTCTTATAGATGCCCATTAATGGTAGGTGACTATGTAGAAGTGAAGTGAATAGAATTTAAATAAGGTATGTTGATGAATGGTCTCATGAGCCTACCTAAACCCACATAAATCCATAAAATTAGTCTTTTTATTTATTATAATCTTGATTCAAGTCTCCAAATACCCATATCAATGTGAAAACCCTTTACAACCAAAAACTATAGGGCAAGTAATGATGTCTAGTGGTTGTTTGTGTGGCATATGAACTTGAAAACTATGAATATTTCCTTGGGGAATAAATTTATAAGTTAAAATTAATAAGGATAACTTATAAAAAATTTAAATGAAACCATCTCAATCCCTTGAAACCATTGACAAAAGATGAAAATCCAAAAAATGGTAGAAACTTATTTATCATCCCATATGAGAACAATGTGCAAACCTGAGATGATTGGCTCATAAAATATACTTAAAACATGAAAAAAAGAATGGATAACATTATATAATTAATCCAAACACATATAAAATCAACCTCAACAATTGGTTTGTTAGACTTCTCCAAACCATGGTAAAACCCATAAGGTTTACAGATTTACAAGAAAAAAAAACATAGTCAACTTCATATGGATGGTTCATAAATAATAGGCCACAATTATTAAAAATAATTATATGGAATTTAATCTCTCTGAGTTTTCTTTCACCTCCCCAAGGATTTTTATCTTAAACTTCCCTTACTGGCTATACCAAGTACAAACTTAAAGACTAGGTTTATGTGCTTAGAAGGGTGAAAACGTAGTAGAATGGTTTTGGGCCAAAAATGGAATTTATATATAATTTGAAATGTTTAGATTATCTTGAGTTATATTAAAGGACATTATATGATCATATCCCACATGGCACACTTCCCCATGGGTTGTACAAGTGCTAATCTCACATTTTTCCTAAGAAAAATGCTCTTTCTTCTGAAGCACCTACCATTTTCAGTTATGAACAATTGATTAAGATATGTGAGGACAAATTTAACATTACATAACCTTTTTTAACCTTCACAATTCCTAAGTAATCTATAAAACTCATTAAATTCCCCCTTTTTTACCCTAAAATGACTCAAAATGACTTAAAGGACTAAAAAGACTAAGGACCAAGGCTAGTATAGCATTAAATGACATTAATTAACCTATAAAATACCTTTTTAAATATGTATTAGACCCATAAAACACCTAAAACTCAATTTTTAAACCTATATGGGTCCCAATTTGACCTACATAGTCAATTTTGGTCAACAAATTAGTGACTCATAGGGGTAGTATGCCTGTTATACTAACTAAACCAATAGATTTATCAGTCCATTAGTCTTATGGAGTCATATGAAATATGATACAAAAAAGGACCTTCAAAACAATTTTTGATCAAGATAATACCACTTGACTACCTCAACCACACCAAGTAAAGGACACACACAAAACAAGCAAACAAACTAACAAGAGACACACACATGTGCTCAAGGTACTTAGTGGAATAAAAAAACTATTATTCAAAAATAGAGACTAATAATACCTCCTTTGCAATATAAAAAAGAAAATTTCTTGAATCTTTTTCTTATTGAGGTGAGTCATAGTGCCAAGCATGTTTCTCCTTTAATTGGATGCTTTGTAGATCAGACCTCTTCCTTGGCACTTCACTTGATCTGTCCTCAAGTAGATCATCTTCAAATAGGTCTCCAATTTAGATATATTACTATTTAAATTTTACACATAACTCATACTACTACTCACTCTTCATCCCATGATCAACTTCTTTCTCCTTAGTAGGCATGGCTTTAAGAGGAGTAGTTTCTTATTCCTTAGAATATTGTGGCCAATAGGAGCTTATTCCATCCTTCAAAAGCTAGTGTGTTTCTTCTAGTATGTTGAGAGGATGATATCCCATATTGATTATTTTAAACATTTCATCATGAGATTCATATACTTCTTGGATAGATAGATTAGTAAGATTGTTTTTTCTTTGCATACTCACTTGAGTACCAAGGTTGCCTTTTCCATTATTAATAGATCATAACCTAACTGAAGAGGAGTATAAC
The DNA here is from genome assembly GCA_037957365.1 of Torreya grandis. Classification (NCBI taxonomy): domain Eukaryota; kingdom Viridiplantae; phylum Streptophyta; class Pinopsida; order Cupressales; family Taxaceae; genus Torreya; species Torreya grandis. Next base: position 1,125,293 of record JARHVA010002433.1, on the reverse strand, counting down.
TTGCTTCATTGATTTCAAACGATTCATCCAAATTTTTATTAAGAACTTTTCCTTTCCCATCCATGACATCTTGCATAATGATGGAAGATCCAATGATAGTTTCCTCTTCTTTGGAAAAAGGAGAACATTCTTCCTCATCAATCCAATCATAAGTGTCCACATAATAAGTCACATTTTATTAATAATTTAGGATCTCTTGAGGTATATAAAGTTTAATCTCAACTACCACAACATGACATTAGTTCTCAATAGATGCAAGATCTTCCATCTCCTTCTTTATGATTCTAAGACTAGGCATCTTGAAGTCATGTGACTTAGTCTAAAGAGGATGCCAAGGAGCTAGAATTTCTTCAAGAAAGAGTTCAAAGTTTTTATCAACCAACTGATCCTATTTAGGTTTCCATACCATATGTCCATCAAGATAAAGGGTGATGGGGTGAGGACAAAATTAAATAGTTGGCAGAGGTGGTACATAGAACTCAAAATCAGAGTGAAAGTGAAGTGTAGGGGATTCTTTTGGGAGCTCTTGAGGAAGCAGAGGTAGACCTTGTGCTAAAATGGCTTGGTTTTATTCCTTCCATTTTAAAATTAATTCATTTAAATATGATTTGGCTTGATCATTCTCTTGAGGAAGGCTATATGGGGTATGTTTAGGTAGATCTTCTTTTGGATCTAAACCTTCCATCACACCTTGACTTAGCAATCTCATCTTTGACTATAACTCTTCAATTTATTTGGCTAGGTTCTCTTAGAAAAGTTTTTATTTAAGTTCATTAGACTATTCATGAGTATGAAGAGTATAAGAGATTTGACATGGAATATAAGAGGTTTCTTTAGGAGTGGTGGGAGGGGTTTATATAAGATCAAATTCACTCATAACTTCACACTCCTTAACCATGCTTCTATCCTCTTTCTTTCCCCATGACTCCACTATATTATTCTAGCTTATAATTTTAGGATTATAAATATTTTCTTGAGCTGGTGATGCAATTTTAGGAGTGGACGAAGTGCTCAAAGAGCTTGTAATATCCTTAGGTTTGTATTCTCCACCCTGTCTCCAACTTAGAATCTCATATCTAGAGGTCTTTTCTTGAGATGGGAATGCAATGTGAGAGGGAAAAGAGGGTTTTAATTCCAATTTATTTTTTTATAACATGGACTAATTCATATGCATATTAGCCAACTTAATTTTTCTATCAAGATTAGCTTCAAAAACAATGTTTCTCTTTTCAACTCTTTCTTCCAACTAATTAGGAAAAAGATGACTTTGATATCCTTGATTGGGCTCATGAGTAGGTTTCAAATATGGCTAATAGGAAACTTTGGGAAGTGGATATGAAGGATGATAGGTTTGGTGAGGTTGCCTTTGATGAACTCTTACCCTATCTTCTAAGGAAGAAACTAGGTGACGCACATCAAGCATCTCACTTGTGAGCCTTTATTGATTGGATCTCTCAATAGGTATGCACTCTCTTTTAACCAAATATAATAAATGTCTCACCTTACAAATAAAATTATCTCTATACCACATCCCCTTTGTGTTTCAAGATCCAACATGTGATTTTCATAGCTCAAAATTATTTGTTTAAAGGTGGAAATAGATATACTTGAGAAGTGACTAGGTTGACTAGCAGGAGTAAGACATTGAGAAGGTTGGTTATAAGACTGATACCCTTCATAAATGGTTTAATACACTTCATGTTGAATCTGGTACACTTTATGATAAGGCTGATTAAGAACTTGGTCTTGTTGATAGGGAATGGTACAAGCTTTAAATGTCTCACCAACTTGTGTAAAACAAAACTCAACACTAAAATTAGCCATGAAACCTCATTGAAAGTAAGAGCACAAAGACATATATTACCAATAATATTACAAAGTAAATATGGGTTTCTTGACCAACTAATATATTTACATAGTCACCATTGATGCTTTGATAGATGCCTCTAGGCTGATTTTTAAAAGATAACACAAAAAATATTTCAACCTCTTTGACTAAGAGTCCCATCAGGTATGCCAAATACTATTGTCACTTGTATTTTAACCCTTTGAGTATATTCATAATATCTCTTCATCCAAGTGGCATAATGAAAACACCTCTAAGCTTGTGGGTAGCCTAAGGATGAGGTGAATCTCTAGATAGGGATAGCTCCTTTGATGTACCACTTTGGATTTCAACTACACCTAAAATGTTTTTTAAGGGGGAAGGGAGGGAGATAATTTAAATAAAATTATTCTAAGGGATGTGATACACTAAATAAGATGATGTCTTCCAACCAGTATCATGTTACACATGAGAGAAAAGGACTAACCAAACATACACTCCTTTAATTTGCATATTCTCACATCAATGTTACATTATGAGGTTATGGATGAATGTGTAAATATAGGAAGATTAGAGAAGAGGAATTAAATGGAACTATTGGATATAATAACTAACTCAATATTTGACATTTCCTATAACACTTCACATGTCCTACAATAAGAATCTTTCCAATTGTAAATAGGATGAAATAATGAGACAACATGCTAAGGAATCCATAGTATTCACTAAGCAAGATATAGCATTAAAGTATAAAACACTATGAATGTTCATTAAGAGGTAAAAACTTAGTATTATTATTTATCAAATGGCATGGAAATGATTAGGGATTCATCATACTGAGGTGGAGCATAAATTACACTAGCCAAAAAGGCTAGTTCTTATAGAACTTGAGAGAGAGAGGAGAAGAGGGAAGTTCAAGGGTTAGAAGGATACTTTTAAATCTGAAAGAATAAGTTAATTTTTCATGAGAATAGTATATGGGATGAACCATGTAAGGTCAAAAATAAAAATTGTCCACACAAGTCATGAAACTCTTGTAAAGTGGCATAAAACTCCTTACTATAGCTCAAAAAACTACCTTCATAATTTGGACCTATTTAAACATCCAAAAACTTATTATCTACATGTATGATGATTGGAATGAATTGGAAGGGTTTTAGGCATGCATATCAATGCATTGGTTGTAGGCCTTGTCATCTAAAATCATCTAAGAATGAGCCATCATCATCTACACTCTAAAAAACTCCTATTTCATGCACCTTGTACACTTGGCCTCCAAAAGGCATGATTTTTCCATGAAAATACATGGGAGAGATTTAATGACACCCTTAAATACCATTCATATCATTATAGTAATTAGACACACCTTAAGTTTAGTTCACTTGAATTTTTCACCCTTCTCACCATCATGTCCACTATGTTATTTTTGACTAGTTGAGATGAACCAACTAGTTAAGGTAATTAGGAGTTATTTCAAGACATGAAATTGACATTAATAGTTATATTAAGTCTCCATATTTATTCTCATGTTATTATAATCTCTTGTAACCCCATGGAACTTGCACAACACACAAAACAATCAAGAAATCCCTATTTTTACCATGTTTGTACATATTTCATAAAGCTAATTTTGATGGTAGGGATCCTGACTAAGTCCTCTTTAACCAACAATCATCATTCATCCATTATGGTCAATTTTGGTTCATTATCTCTCTCATTGTCTCAAACTAGTCTTTAAAAGGGTTTTGAGCAGTTTTTGTCCTTAATGTTTGTTCATAAAGTTATGCAATTAGAGTTGAAAAATAATTCCACTAATGTGATGTTGAGTAACCCCAATAAATTTCACAAACTCCTCTATCCTCCATGAAAATCCTCAAAGAATATATGAACCTCCAAATTTTCTCCATTGAATTTGATTCTCCACTTTGCATGGGTTTAACATTAGTCCCAAGCTAAAATTGATTCTCCTTGGTGGTTTTTATATAATGTGATAGCTTGCACATACCTGGAATGACCCAATAACCATAATCAAATATTATAAGAATAATATCTTATGCTATAAGTGTAAGTGGCTTCCCATTTGGCCTTAGGCTTGAACTTTGCCTATAGGCCTAACTGCACCTTAGAGCTCAAAATGAGTTTTGATGGTTTTCCTTGCATACTAATAGATCAAACACATTTATAATCATCCCATATACCTAATAAAATTTTCTATAAATCCTATCACATGCTATAAATGGAAGTGATTCACCTTTTAGCTTTAGGCCTAAATTGTGTTCGGTAGGCCTGCTTGAAAACTTTGGTGTTTTAGACCACCTTGTTGGGTCTTTATCCTTTATGCTTTGTTTTTCATGTTTTCATAGGTGTAATATAGCTTATAAATCCTTAATAAAAGGTTTAATCAATACCCAAATCACCTAATCATCCTCTTTCCCTAAAATAGGTAGTTTGCAGTCAAGGGGAAGTGCCCTCTATCTGAGATAAAATAGAGGGTACTTCCCCTATTTGTCAGACCATGATGGATATTTTAATGGATATTCCAAGAAATAGAGTGAAATTACCCTATTTTTTATACCATGGTTGATATTTTAGGGTATCCTCCAAGTTTTGGATACCTCCTACACATAATTTTATCCTTCCATTAAGTCATTTGACCCCTCAATTCATCCAAAACCTATAACAAACTTGTGTGAAGAAACTATCTATAGGGTTTAAGATTATTTAGATATCATTTATTTGAATCATTTACACTATTAAATTTACATTATACTATCATAATCATGGTTGAGATATTCCCATATTCATTTGTTTCTCCAATCTTCCACATGCTCCCATTTTATTGCCTATCCCAGAATGAGCGTACAATTTTTTATTGTGTATTATCTTTGAGTGATGCCTATAGGTGCTAGTTGCATAATTTAAGATTTGAATACAATGATAAAATACATTATTTAATTTCCCAAGGTCATAATATAAATCACTTCGAAATAATTATATTATGTTTGTACTAGTCAACCATGAAAATACCATGTTGTAGCTCACTATCTGCTACAATCAACTGTAGTTGACTTTGTCAAGGTAACAAGCTTGTTGTAGATGTATATCCACCTTAAAATCCATGGTAAGAGTTTTATGCTCTCATTTTGAATTCTATAGAAGAATTTTTCATCATCCCAAAATTGATGTCTTTATATTCAAACCCTTAATATAGACTGTGTGTTCTTACAGTTGGTTATCATTGAGCAAATCTAGAAATAAGCACAACTGTAGATGAATTTAGGGATTAAAACATAGGATATAAACTCCATGAAATAAATTTAGTTTATTAATGTTCACTTCACCATTTATAATCACTCTAACATGGTGGCATAATATTAAACTAAACTTTCAGTTGAATAGGTTCTTTCATAACTCGGATCCTACAAATAACATTGACTGAAAATAATGCATAAATATACAACTTTGGCCCATCTAAAAACCAATATCCATTTATCATCCTCTCTCTAAATTTTTCATGTCTCTTTTCTATGCTAGAGGATTCAAGACAATGTCATTTATATAAATAAAAGGAAAAGGCGACCTTGTTGTAGGATTTTAATAAAACATAAAGGATCTTTATTTTTCTCTTTTTGGGAAAAAGTCCATGTACTTGTCATCTGACCTTAGAGTATGTTTCCAACCTCTATATCAATTTAATACCTCAAATGATTCTTCAGTGTTATTTTTAGGACTGCAAGAATAGTTTCAGCACATGTTTAAACACTCCAAAGTGACTTCTCAACTAACACCACCTATAGGTGGACACTATCATATACAGGTAGTAAAGGTGACATTTGGTAGTAGATATGGATTTACATACTTTCAACCAATAAAAAACTTTTTAAGGTTTTCAAGTGTGCCATTATCACTCTAAAAGACTAAAATACTTATCAAAACTCCATGAAGTCATCTCATGAGGCTCATGTAGATGCCCATTAATGGTAGATGAGTATGTATAAGTATAGTGGACATAATTTGAGTTGATGAGAAAAAAATAATTATATTATTTAGCTTAAAAAATGAAATGTATTACAAGGGATATTATCTAGCCATGAAAGTAGTTTAAACAACCTCTAATAAAATAACATAGATACATAACCAAATAACTTGAAATAAGTCTACAAGTGAAATAATAAACAAATTAATTTAAAAAATCTTATTTAGAGTGATTTATGCTATGGTGAATTAATCACTATAAAATATTATCTAACTTTCTCCCCCTTAATTCAACATAGATTGAAGTGAATAAGAGAGAAATTCTCTAAATGCCTCAAATTTGTCATTTGAAAGTGACTTGGTGAAGACATATGCACTTTTTTCTTCTATTGGGCAATACTGGAGCTAGATGTTATGTTTTTTTACATGTTTTTGAATGAAATTAACGTGCACCTCAATGTGTTTTTTTCATTCATGAAAGATTGGAATATGAACAAGTTTGAGAACACCCTCATTATCATAGTACAGGATGGTAGGTATATTTTTTGGTGCTCCTAATCCTTCTAGTATGTGATCTAACCATATCAATTCATATTTAGCTCCTCCCACAACATGATATTATACTTTAGTGGAATATTGAGAAACAAAGTTTTTTTTCTTTCTCTCCCAAGATATAGGACCATATCCTAAAAAAACACATCCAAAAGTGTATTTTTTATCATCAATATTTCCTACATGTTCTAAGTTGGAATATCCTATCAAGAATAAATTTTAATTCTTATTATATTCTAGGATGAAGTCCATTATACCTTTTATATATCTTAGTATTCATTTTTCTACTTTCGAGTGAGACATCTTTGGCTCCTACATGTATCTTGAAAGATACCTAACTTCATAGCTAATGTCTAGCCTAGTATATGTTAAGTAAATAAGACTCCAAAGCAACTAATGATAGATAGTTGTATTTAATTATGGTGATGGATCTGTATGAGATTACTGAAGCCTTGTCTCCATAGGTGTAACAATTAGATTACTATCCATCATCCTAAATTTCTTGAGCATTATCCTCGCATATTTCATCTATGACACAAAGATGTGGTATTTATTTTACCATAAATCAAATCCAAGATAATAGTATAGAAACATAAGATATAGCATGTCAAATGATCGATTAAAATATTTCTTGGTTGCATCTATCATCTGCAGTGAACTACTAGTGATGACTAGATCATCAACAACAATTACAATCTCTCCCCCTTACTATTTTAGGTAGAGATTTGGATCATAGGGACATAATTGGAATCCATGTTAGATGAGATTTTCCATAAATATTTTTGTACCAGGATTAGGGAGCTTGTTGGAGACCATACAAAGATTTTACTACTTTACATACTTTTCCTTCATTACTAGGTGAGATAAAACCTTCTGATTGTGTCAGGTAAAATTTTTACATCCATTTAGAGGATATTCCATTCAAATTATGTAGCCAGAGAAAATATCATTCTAATTATTTTGATCTTGGACATAAGAGCAAATGTATCCTCATAATCTATGCCTTCTTTCTATGCATAACTCTTTGCTACGAGTCATGCCTTATGTTTATCAATACTACCATATGCTTTGTATTTTTTTTAGACCCATTTACAATTTATTAGTTTCTTCACTGGTAGAAGATATTCAAAATATCATGTTTTGTGTTTTATTAGTGATTGATATTTTCCATCTATAGCATCCTTCCAAGGTTTAAAATCTAGGGCTTCCTAAATTATCGAGGGCTCTACTAATTCTACAACTATGTTCATTAGGGCTGAATTAACCTCATATTGAGTCATGATATGAGTGCTTGTTTTAGTAGTCAATGTGTTTGTAACTCTATCTAGTTTAGCATCTCTTAATGTACTTATATACCATTTAGGCATACATTTCAATATTCTTGTGGGTTGATTTGTATTAATTAGATTATCATCCTCATCATCATTATTAATTTAGTATGGTTATGAGCTTCTAAATTTTATAGAGGTCTAATTATTGAATCATGTGAGTTTGTGGAAGGTAAACTAGTTTTACTTTTCTCATCAAACTCTACATCCCTGCTGATGGATATATTCTTTATTTTAGGTTCCATCAGTCTATAGGCTAATGAGTTTTCCCTATACCCTAACAAGATATAGGGAATGGATCTAGTATCCAATTTATTTATCTTATTTTTAGGAACATGAATATAATCTTTACATCCAAAAACATGAAGATGAGAAATGGAAGGTTTATTCCCTATCTAGGATTCATGTGGAGTCATATTATGAAGAGCTATAGTGGGTGACTTGTTTAACAAATAGACTATTGTTTTCACTACCTATGCCCAATACGTGCATGCCAAACTTGAATATTCAATCATGCTATGCACCATTTCCATGATAGTGTAGTTTCACCATTCTACTATGGAGTGTATGGTGGAGTCATTTTTTAATGAACACCATGTTATTTAAAATAAGCAAAAAAAGCTTTATTGGTGAATTCTCCCCCTCAATATGAGTGGAGAGCCTTGATTTTATGATTAGTTTTAGTTTTAAATATGGCAGTGAACTCTTTTAAAGTATTTTAGGCTTGGTCTTTGGTCTTGAGATAGTAGACCCACATCTTACATGAGTAGTCATCAATAAAGATCATGAAATACTAAAATCCATAGTGACTAGATCTCATGGGGCCATAATTATTGATATGTACCAGATCAATCTTACCAGATACTCTTGAGGAACTTTGACCAAAAGATGTCTAATGTTGTTTACCTACTAGACAACAAATGCAAAGATTTATATTTTTCTTCAACTAAGGAAGTCCATGGACTGTGTTCCAATTACTAAGTGATTTTAGGTATCCAAAACTAACATGACCATATCTAAGTGCCATAGATTGGCTGAATTTGAATGTCAAGCTACAAGTGCTTGATTTTTTGATTAAACAAAGTCAAGTTGAAACATTTTACCAACTCTTGAGGTTCATACAACAATTCTTGAGAATTTTGACTTATCATTAATCAAACACATATTTTTGCCACTTTTTCAATCAAATTCAACTTTTAAGCTGTGGTCAACTAGTTGAGTGACTGATAGAATATTATTTGTGAGTCGTGAGACATACATGACATCTGAGATTTTACAATCATGTCATATAAGTGGTAAGGAAATATTACTAATGCCTTAAACTCGATAGGATGAGTCATCACCAAAAGAGACATGATTTTTTGGGGAAGTCTCATTCATGATGTAGAACCAATCTTATCTTCTAGTCATATGTTGAGTTGCACTTGAGTCAATGTATTATATATAAATTTATGATGTTGGTTCATCATGAAACTGTGTATCATATAAGATGTCCTCATTAGAGTGGGTGTCTTCTTATTCAGTAATGTTGCCTTGTTGATTGGATTTATTCTTCTAATGCCCTTTATTTTGTCCTTGTTCTTTATGTGGATGAGATGATTGTTGGTGATTGGTCTTCTTGTTACTATAAGAGCCCTATGTAAATGAGTTATACCAACAATTATCTAGCTCATGACCTATTTTTACACATATAAGATAAAATTTCTATTATTTATCTCCATATGAATGATGTTGTTAACCTTGATTTAGTTTATAAGACTTGATCTTCTTCTTTCCTTTTTTTTGATTAGAGTTAAGAGCATGTTCTTCTAATTCTTTTTCTATATGCATGGACTCTTCTTGTCGCAACATATTTACTAACTTGTCAAAAGATGGTTTATATTTAGTGACTATTAAAGTAGTCATAAAGTTCCTATAGGAGGGTGCTAGTGATCTCAAGACAATAGGTACAAGAGATGCATCTAACACTATTTCTCCCAATGCTTGGAGCGAGGCCCTCAGGGTTGCAACATGGTGAAGAAAAGATTCCACTTTTCACTAGAATTCAATTTGAGGGAATGAAGTTGACTCTATAAATGAAGAATGGTTCCTTCATTTTTTTCCTCATAGACTATCTGGAGATTATCCCAAGCATCTTTTATTATTGTGGCCTCATGGATATGAGGTTATACCTCATTCGATAATTTAAACATGATTACCAACTTTGACTTATGATTGGCTTTGTCAAACTTATTCTAATGATTAACATCAGTAGCATGTTAGGTAAGAGGACCATTAACAATAGGATAAATGTCTTCAAATTCCAAATGTATCCTAATTTTAGTTTCCCAAGTGGCATAGTTATCACCATGAATAAGCTGTAAGTCTAGCAAAAAGAATTTTGGCCCATTTTTGGCCATTGTGTAGAATCTAACCAAAGGTGATGGATTGGTTCCTTATCAATCTAGGTATCAAGTTCTCCCTTTCTATATACCATCAGTCAATTGTACAATACCTTTATTTATATGTACCCTTCCTTTATACTTGTTGGCATGTGGAAGAAGTTTATCATTTCTATATACCTAGTGGTACATGAAAGAAGTGTAAATGTATGTGAAAGAGTCTAGTACATGGTACTTAGATAGTATTGAAAAGGGTTCATTCAATCGCTACCACCTGCTTAGATATATTTTTTCATACGCACATATAACTTCACTATATACTTGAAAATACCATCAGTCAGGATTTGAGGCCTTTAATTGAAATGAATAGGTAGATGAAGGGATGGAAATGAGTGCATGTGCTCTTATTTCTCCCTAATAATTTAAAGGGATGATGCCTAGACATCATTATTATAATTATGATAGGATATGGATGTAGTAACTCAAGCATGATTACTTTACCCATAAACATGAGTTAGAGGCACTACTTGTACTGAACACTATGATTCAGTTTTTAAAACTCATGATTTTGTGTAGTTTACAATACAATTTTTAATATGAATTTGAAATTTACAATGCTTTCAAAAAAAAAAAAAAGCACTTTTCTTTTTTTTTCATTTTGTTGTGCTCTTTGGCCTCTTTTCAGTATATATATATATATAATTTTTCCTTCTCTCCTTTTTTAACAAAAATAAAAATAAAAAATTAGTACATTTCTAATTAAATTTAGCTAGTTATCACTAAAATTTAAAAAAAAGCCAAATTTAGAGGGCTTACTAAAAACTTTTGTTTGAGGGTATTTGAATCTCCCACCTCTCTTTGGCTAAAATAAATTCTTACCAACTCACCTATGCATTAGTACATGTTTGAATAAGATAAAACTAATATTTAAAGGCTGAATTTTTTTTATTTTGAAGTAAAACCACTAGATTTTGAATACCATGGGTAAGACAAATAGGTGGTTTCAAAAAAATTTACAACAGAGAAAGAAATATATGGGTGTTTTTAAGATTAAACTAAGCGGTTTTGGGTAGAAAAAGGTAGTTTTGGGTTTTATTTAAAAATGAAAACCTAAAAATTGAAAGTTATGATTTAAAGAATGCACCACCAACCTTTATCCTAGATGCATCCTTTGTTATATGAAACGTTGAGTTTGCAAAAAGAAAAATTCCATCAAATGAGAGCTTAATAAACCATTTTTTCAATGCCAAGCTTCAATGCTTTTGTATTTTTTATTTATTTTTTTGTTTACTATAAGCTACTAGTGCATGATGTTGGTTGGATTTTTTTAGATACTCCTTTTTAATCCATGCTCCACTTGGTAAAAAGAGACTCCACACTCCACTGGGTGAGAAGAGACTCCATATAAGTTGCAAGATCTGATTATTATCTTTGTCTTCAACATTCTAGATTTTTTATTTATTTTAGATGGCACTTGGGTTGCCAACTCTTTTTTTTAAATGATTCACAAAGACTTGGTATATTTTGAAGTTCTTGGGCTCCTCCCAATGAAATATCACCTAGATCAAGAGAGAGTGCCTCAAGGGTCCTCTTATTTTCTCCTAAATATCCTACTATGAAACCAAATGATGAGCAAAAAATAATTATATCATTTAGCTTAAAAAATGAAATGCATTACAAGGGCTATTATATAGCCATGAAAGTAGTTTTAAAAACCTCTAATAAAATAACATAGAGCCATATCCAAATAAATATAAATAATTCTATGGGTGAAATGATAAAAAAAATTAATTAACAAAATCTTATTTAGAGTAATTTACCCTATGGTGAATTAATCATCGTAAAATATTATCTAACATGAATAAGGTATATTGATGAATGGTCTCATGAGCCTACCTAAACCCACATCAATCTCTCAAATGAGTGTTTGGATTAATGATAATCTTGATTCAATTATCGAAACACATGTTTCAATGTGAAAACCCTTCACAACCAAAAGCTATAGGGAAAATAATGATGTCTAGTGATTGTTTATGTGGCATATGAACTTACAAACTATGAGGATTGCCTTGGAGATTGAATTAAGAAGGTAAAAGGAACTAGGAAAACCTTTATAACATGGAAATTAAACCATCACAATCCCTTGGAACCATTGATAAAGCATGAAAATCCAAAAAATGGTAGAAACCTATCTGTCATCCCATATGAGACCAAACTACAAACCTAAGATGATTGGCTCATCAAATCAAATTGAAGCCTAAGAAAAAAGCATGGGTAAACTTATATAATGAAGTCAAAATCCTTTTGAATCAACCTTAGGAACTATTTTAAATATACTTATCCAAAACAAGTCAAAACCCATATGGTGCTTAGATTTTCAAGTAGAAAAACATAGTCAACTTCATGAGGATGGTTCATAAAACAAATGCCATTATTATTCAAAATCTTGTTATGAAACTGAATCTCTTTGAGTTTAATTTCACCTCCCCAAGGTTTTTGATCTGAAACCTCCCCTGTCAATTATATCAAGTACAAACTTGAAGACTGGTTCTATGTGCCCAAAAGGGTGAAAAAGTAGCATAATAGTTTTGGTCCAAAAATGGCACTTCTAGAGAATTTAAAACATGGAACTAAGATTAAGTAATCTAAAGGGAAATTTTATAATCTTCTCCCATTTGGCACACTTCCCTATGGTATGTACAAGTTCCAAACACACCTTTTTTCCCCAAGAAAACTACTCTTTCTTCTAAAGCACCTACCACTTTTAGTTACCAATAGTTGATTAACACATGTGAGGACACATGGCACATGACATAACCTTTTAAAACTTTCACACTTACCAAAAAATCTATACCACTCATTAAATGCCCCTTTTTTTACCTCAAAATGACTTAAAAGGGATAAAAGGACCAAGGTAATTATAACATTAAATGACATTAATTAACCTATAAAACACCTTGTGACCTAGGTATTAAACCCCTAAAACACCTAAAATTAAAGTTTTTTACCTATATGGGTCCCAATTTGACTTTTAGGTCAAATTTGGTCAATAATGACATCATGCAAAAATAGCCTCCCATGGGCCTCTTACCTTTTCATAGTATTTGCTCCTACAATCTAGCATTAATTATCTCTCCCAAAGAAAATATTAGCTCTGAGGTCATCAATAAATCTAGCAGTGGAACCCACTTAAGATGAAGGAATTGGATATTAGGGTATCCATATAACCTATTTAGAAGGGCCATTCTAATGTGAATTCCCATCCAAAACTTGGTTATATGTATTGGATACTTCTCCTTCAGGATGATGGTATCTCCATGGATAATCCACTTGTTTAGTGTTTTATCAATTGACTTATTCTTCTTCAATATTACCACTATATGAAAATAAAATGTAGAGTCTAAAATATGCAAGGTTATGTACCTTTTTAAGGCATCTCCTAAAATGCAAGTGATGACAACTGTATGATCCATGTGATGTAAGAAATCACCCTCGATTACCTTGCCCACAAAGAACAAGTCATGTAGTAGGTCAATGCATGGTATTACTTTGGGATTGGATACTTCAAAATTTAATAATTATCACTTGATTAGGATTAAATCTATATCCAATTTCCTTGATGTTGATTTTAAATTATCTTCACATGTATGGGCATCCACCTTTCCAATTATTTCCCATAGAGCTGAGTAGTTGGGATACTCATCATTGAACACTATTGAATCAAAAATATTTTATGTACTGGATAGTCTTTTATTGAAAACATAAATGGTGTATGGGCTCCTATGAATGTCTTTGATGAATAATCCATTGCTAATTTGCAATGCTTATAGAGTTTTACTTCTTCAATTTTAATGGCTTAGTTATTCTAAAATCATTTCAGAGTTTGAACATAGGTGGCTAGGGCTTCAAGTTATCAAGTATGCAATTCCACTTGAGCATGTTTATGATTAATGGGCATGATGTTTTATTTCAATTCATTAATATATTTTTTGTTATTTAATTCCAATTCTTGTACCATTAATGCCTAACATCTATAAATTAGTTTACTCATTCAATTTGAACTTTACCAATTTATTTTGGTAGGTATTCCATGTAGACATTATATACATTCCAAGGAATGCCACATCATTTCCTTTTATAAGTGTTATCTCATCACTCTTTTTTATTTAATTTTTTTATTTCATGGAGGATTTTAGTAGTAGGGATTTAGATGTTACCTTAAAATAGGGTCAATTAGAATTCTTGAGAAGAAAACACATCTTGTGAACAAAATCTCTAAAGACTTATGGCGAACATATTTTGTGAAGGCTGTGAGGGTTGATTTTTTTGAAGGCCAAGTTATGAACTAATAAGTTCTAAAACATTATTTCCAAACAATTTTAATAAAGACCAAATGTTGGTCGATACTTTTCGAACCAAAAGTTCTGAAGACCGCTTCTAAATAATTCCTTTGAACATTTTTTCTAAACATTTTCATCAAGGACCAAATTATGAATACCAAACAATGAACATATTTCCAAAACAGTAAATTCCAAACACTATTTTTGAAATTCATAAGTTGTGAATACCAAAATCTTGAATAGAGTCTACAATAAATGTGAAATCCAAAACCCCAAAAGGTGAATAAAACTTGTGAACTTTTGAAGTTCTGAATAAAACCTATGAACGAAAGTTTTGAGGAACTTTTTTCATAAAGGCTAACATAAGTTTAAATGATCCAATAATGTCTAAGGTCTACTTATGAAATTTTTTTCTGAATATTTTATTTTTTTGAATCTTGAGAATTTACAAACTACGTATGTTATGAAAACTTGTGTATATGAAAAACTTTATAAAAAGTATTAATAAGTCAGTTTGAATAAGTAAAAAATGTGAAAATTTCCATTTTCATTTATATTGAATATAGTGAAGTTAGGTGCAACATATAAATCTCTATGGAAGAATATTTTCAAAACAAGCCTAAACCTCTTAGAATAAGTGTGTCCCCAATCAAAAAAAATGGGGGTATGTTGAGTACAACAAGTTACATTCAACCATATCATGCCTTATACTCTTATGTTATCTTACATACACCATTAGCACAACATATAGTGTAAAATACTTTTCCATCTATATTTTTGGCACCCAAGCTTACTATGTATGATGGTAAGGGTGACCTAAAGCATCATCTACGTATTTTTCATGTAGCATGTTTGGAATACATTTCTAATGATTAGATCCCAAGTAAGTTTTCCCTCATAGTTTAAAGGACTATGCATTATAATGGTTATATGATATCCCTAATTGGTCCATTACAACATTTAATCCACTCATAGATATGTTTTTAGCACACTTTTCAATCAACATCAATGACAAGGTTTTATATGCTCAAGTTTCTCAACTATAGAAAAAATCTAATGAGCCAATAGTTGATTATGTCTTACAATATAAAAACATATTAGAAAATATGAATAGCCCAATGGTAGATAGAGAAATCCAGGACATATTCAAGTAAATTTTAGTACTAGAAATACATGAAACTATATTATTCAAAAAGGTTTTCATCATTTATAGATCTATGCAATATAGTGAAGGAATGAGAAGTCAAACTTCTTGCCATGGACAAGTTAAATTACATATCCAAATTATATTCCACTAATAAGAGTTAAAATAAGCTCCCATTTAAGGTGAGGCCCACTGATAACAAGAATAAGTAAAATATGATAGATAACATAGATTTAGAGCCAACTCTTCATCTAGTTTTATTATCTCCTCTAAGGATACCTTTTACAAATATTCCTAAACTACCATCTCATATTCTCCATTAAATTTTGGAATGTAATGTCATATATCTCCCCCCATTTAAATAGGTTGATATGACTATGATTATTATAAATAATTATGATTCTAATGAATTTTGTGATTATTGAAAGGCCCCTAGCCATACTATAAACATATGCATTAGATTATGACATAAGATCCAAGATTTAATAGAGGATAATATAATTGATGTGAGCACTCCTAAAGAAACACCCAAAACACAACCAACTAAAGCAAAAGAAAAGAAAATATTTTTTTATCCATTTCTAAAGCATACATTTAATGAGAAAACAAACACTTTAGGTGTTCATTATACTTATCAGGCACATCCACTACCAACATCTTATCATGCTCATACAATGGACACACACCATATACATAATATCATTGGTGTGTATCATACTACAGTGTTTTATAGGCCTCCTATAACTGTCTTAGAATAGAAGATCATTGATGATGACTCAAATTTATACATAGTGTTTGTACAAGCTTGCATTGAACATCATCATATTTAAAGTGTCATGGTTAGCAATGGGTCAATCATTAGTATGTGTAATATTACACTTCTACATCACTTCGGATATTAATATTAGGATATTTATTTGAAAAATATAGTTACCATAAATTTAGTGGTCATGTCCATATTTTTATTGGTGAGATCATACTTCGATTATAGGTTGGTCCCACACATGTGGACACTAGATTCATAATTGTACCTAGTGTTGAAACATTTCATATGTTATTGGGTAGGCCTTGGATATAGAAAATTTGATCCATCCCCTCCATTATACATAAAGGTCTTGAGTATATACATGTTAACCAGGTTATTACTATTGATGGTGTTCCATATGAGTATCCTTTACCTACTCTATATCTAGCTACATAACAATCACTAGTAATAATTCCATGCATTACCTTACCTTAGATATCAATTGATCCACTAGTATAGGTGAGGTCTACTTCCACAACATTACCACATCTATAGACTCTCCCATGGTGACCTTTATTAGAGAGACCCCTACTAGATTCTAGAGAATCTATCTCTAACCCATCCCCACCCAAATCAGTGTTATTGACTCCCCATTGTACATTGCATAGAGTATCCATGATAGTTACAAATTATTCCATAAGATGGGTCCCCAAGAGCCCTATAGTTTACAGACCACTTCAATCAGCTCCATAGATTCATAGCCACACTTCATAGCTAGTTTTAGCTATAGATTATTTAGTATATTTGGTTCCCAAATCTTAGATACATCCTCACCCACCATGTGCGATCACTCTTCCTTTACTTGATACATGTCACCTTGATAGTGGGTCTCTTTCAAAACTCATCAGTTAGCATGTTCTCCTTTTATTTGTACATAGTTTCTTTTATCTTGCTCCTTGTACATAGTTTTTTTTCATGTTTATTATACATATCTTATACTTATAAAATACAAATTTTAGATTACATGCATTTCTATGTTTACATTCCTTTTATTTTCTAGGTAATACATATTTTATCTATGTTAGTGTAGTCATTTGTATCATACATACATGATTCAATTATTCCTTTTGAGTTTTCACAAATTATTATAGGACTTAGGTCTTCCTCCTAGATCTATATTTGATACTATTCACCCATTGGGGACATATATACATATACACAGATTCAACATTGACATATCATCCCATTGTGGGAACCATACACACACCTTTCAATTTTCTAGGTTATATTTTTTTATACTCTATATCATAGATTTAGGATTGATTATTTCTTGATATTGATCATCTTATACTACAATGATTTTTTGTTCACTACTACTAATATAGATTCAACTTATCTACATTTTTTCTCTTATATGGATTTGTATCATATGTCTATGCATACCTTCATTTATATATTTAATATTTTATATTTGATTGTCCCTTTACTTCTACATCTACTTGAGGGCATTTGAATATGCCATTATTATATATCAAAGCCAATTCCTTTCATTATATGTATGCTTTGGACATGTTGCCATGTTTTTGTGTGTGCTTCTTGATTGTGTATGTAGACATTTTAACATGTCCTTCCATGTGGATCTAGGCCAACCTTGTTTTCTCTTTACATATGTAGACATTTAAACATTCCCTTGTGTGTATTTCCTTATCATAATTAGTGACATGTGCCCATGTTCCTTGTATTTTGGCCCCATTGTCTTACTTTACATGCCTCATGTATTTTTATGTATGCTTTCATGTATATGTCATGGCCATGACACTTTAATCCTGATTTTTGTTTTCACATCTAGTTTTTGATGCCATGAGGGACCTTAGGCATCTCTCATTCCTCCTTAGGTTCCTTGATACACATAATGACACATCCCCCTAAGTATTTCATTTAGATTAATTCATATTTTATGTCCATAAACATGCTTACATTGTTATATCTATCTTGTCAATCTTTTGAATGCTAGATCTAACATACATCATACCTTTCCAACTTATGTTGAATCTCTTTTACATTTAGATGTCATGTATACACATTATATTGGTTTATAATGTAGACATCATATATTTTTGATCCAACATACATGATGCATAGCTTTTTTTTTAAGATAGTTTTTCCAAAGGTTCAATAACTCCCCTTAAAAGAGGGGACATTCACAAGGGTTTATCAAAGACATCAAATCATCATAATTAACTCAAAACACATTTTTTATCATGCAAACACAGATTATAGAGCCCAAACTTAGGAAAATATAAGAAAACATAGTCAGCATAGATCAGTCTCAATTTCCATTAGAAATAATACGTTTAGACAATCACATAATACACATCTAGAAGTGTAGTGTGTTATATTCCACTCACCATGTTATTAACTAGTATCCTCAAAAATAGAAAAAATTAAAATTATAAAAAAGGTACATCAATTATAGTTCATATTTACACAATCTTAATCACATATTATCATATATGTTTTCCATATACTTAGTTTTTACATAGAATTACACATGTTTATTGAAATTGGGGGCATATTACATGGCATGATCACTCCCATTTAGTTTTAGATATACACAGACACACATTACTATAACTTAGTCTAAAATCCATATGCATAGATATAAAAATTAGGGGCATGTATATGATGTTATTTACATATGTTTAGTTTTACATAGTTCTCTTAGACAAAATGACAACTCCATGTCATTCTCCACATTGTATACTTCAGATTCCAATATGCACCAATTTTTCACTAGGATTACATACATTGATGCCTTATTTCATCTATAAAAATTAGCATTTTTGAGTGGCCTAGAGACATATACATTCCCAAGTGGTCCAGATCTATTTTACATTCCCAAGTTCTGAGGTAGCCCCTGAGCTATTTTATATTTGAAAGTTTTCATGTGGTCTAGATCCATCTTACATAGTTTCAGTAATATCACATAGTTTTAATTTCATGTTAATCTACTACACATGGGTAGGCAATATTGGAATCATAGCTGACTTGATTTCTTGAACAACCTACATAAAAGGTTTGGACAAGTTATATGCAATCAAAAATGCATCAAGTCTATAAATCATTCATAACTTAGAGAAGGTAGATCCTACTTACAATTCTAATTGGAGATACATTAGATATTCAGGTACATGACCAATATGTGGATCGAATAGACCCAATTAGGGGATATCTTATCATAATAAATAATACTAGGAAGGGTTTCAAATACTCTAGTCAAACACAATCATGCAATAACATTAATTAATCCCTATGTTTTCATATTCACTAAACTAATAACAAGTAAATTCTAATCTAATGCTCACTAAAGCTTGTGGCACAATATGGGGGTTAGTAAACAAAAGGAAATAAACATGCATAAGAGAATATCAATTAATCTATGTATGAGTAAGACCCTAATTCATGGAGAAGAAGAGTAATATTATTCAAAGCCAATACTTATGTTACTTCTATCTACTAAAGAGAGGAGAAAAGTTAGAGAATACTTACCTAAAAGGCAAAACCATTGAGAATAAATCTCTCCATTGGCCAATGAGGCTTTGCAAGAGGTTTTTATGGGTTTTAAGGATCACTAAGAATGGTGGAAGAGCATATTTTTAAAAAGCACAAGTGAATAATAACTCTTGATCATTAGTAAATAATGATGAAATTATCTTGTATATATAGGTGTATTTAACCCCAAGCCCTTATAAAATTTTTGGCCAATAGGGTCAACCCAGTTGACCTAGTATTGTTATGGAATAAAATTCACTAGGTCACGGCCTAGGTCAGTCGAGAGTTGACTTAGACCCTAAATAAATTTCACCCACAAGAGTACAGGGTCAATCTAGTTGACTTAGTATTGTAAACTATCAAATGGGGCTTACGGTGATGAAAAGAGGGATGAAAGGTGATAAAATACTAGAGGAGTGTGAAAAATAGGATTATTAGATTAGGGGAATGTTTTAGGAGCTGGTTGGATTGGTAATAAGTGGTAGTAAGAGACAACAATCCTATGAAGCACCAATGGTTTTCCCACTCTTTTTTCAATACACCCCTTAAAGTCTACACTTAGAGAGAATGAGTCTCAATGGATTCTTGTAAGATATAAATCATTAGTATTTAATAAAAGATGAAAATATTATGTGTATACATATGCCCCACTTGAATCTCATCATGTGTCATTCAAGTATAAGATGGGATGGTGCTTTGAGAAGAAACATAGTAACACACCACACTAAGGCTAAAAAAAATTATAGTATTTTAAAATAAAAATAATTAAAACTAAATGATTGAAAGGGACATAACCAAAAATTAAATGGATGTGTACATTGAATTACCTTTATTGTTGGATGGTTATTTATTGTGTTTATATTTTTGATTGTCTAGGGCATAAATATTGCTTTTGACAAATCCAAGAATAAAAAACTAAAGAGAAAAAATAAACATAGGATATCCAAGATAATTGATACTATGTAGATGGGATGTACTTGGAAATTTGGAAAGTTGGGGTGATAAGTGATATGTTAGACTAGACCAAGTCAAAATTTAGAATAAATTAGGTAATCAAAAATCCAAGGCTACTAAAGACCAAAAAACTCAAAAAATTAAACCTTAAGTAAGAAAGGAAAAGTAACCAAGTCAAACCAAAGATACATGTCAAAAATATGGTAATCAAACATTAGTGTGAAAGTAATAACAATCCTTACTTAAACAAAGTTGGGCAAGCAAAATGGTAAAACAACATTGATGAGTGAGAAGTAACAATACTTACTCAACCATCAATAGAAAAAGGGTCCATAAAAGGGAAAACAATAGTAGTGAGTGAGGAGTAACAAGATAATCTCACTCAATAATAAAAAAAGTACATGAAAGTAGAAATGGACTTAGGTGTTGTTAAAAAGGGTGATATAACAATAAAAAATGGTAAAAGGAAGAAAAAATAACTATAAATGTAGATCCATGATATAAAGAAAGTAATACATAATTTCTCAAGCATATTTATTATTCTAAGGATAGATAAAACTAAAACAAAATAGTGTTATCATGCTTTTAAGATATGAAGAGGGAAGTACATAAGAGGGAAGATAGATTTAAAATCATAATTTACCTATCAAGGGGGGAAATTAAATGGGTCGAGGGGACAAATGAAGGAAACACCAAAGTAGAGGAACTCTTTATCAAAGTAAAGACACTCAAATTAGGTTTGTCAAAACAAGAAAATTGTCGACCTTAAGGACTTTGAATAACTTATCTTAGCCACACAAGTATTAGGTCAACAAATGAAGTATGTAGATCATCTCATGAAGGATATATGTATGAAAATTAAAATGAACCTACCTTCCCAAAATGTGTTCCCCATTCCTCAGGACCCCTTATAGAGTCATCAGTCTATTGCTAAGATTGGTCACTTACATGAGAAAGTAGGTAGTACCATAGAATTTTTAAAAATATCCTATTCCAATATATTGTTCTAATGCACCCCAATGGGCCTTAGATATATTGTGAGGCCAACTATAGAGTTTGAGCCTCAATTAGGGATAGGAGATGTGGTTGTAATCACATATTTTGGTGTGATTTTGACTTTTGAGATTTATATGTTGCCTTTTGTATATCATTACCTTTTGTTTCAAATGATTTGGATTTTAAATTTCTTGATGGTATTTTATAATCCTTCTCCATACATATTTGGAAAAACAAATGTGGGTGCTAGAGTTGTCTTTCATTTAAATACCTAGGACTTGGTTGCTAAGAGAGAGAAATCAAAGAGTATGGTGTCTATGAGTCTCATAAATATAGGTGAAATAAAAGTGATATATTGAATTTAACCTTGTTTTATCCAATGTATAGTGAAAGGAAATGAAATAAAGAGGAATGAAACATGAAATAATTTGAATTTCTTCAAATTGTAAAAAATGTGAGAAAGGGTGAAAAAGGGATACAATGACAAAAAATATGTGATTCCTTATCATAAGAATGAGGGGAATGTAGGAAAACATGATATCATATATTGTTACGTAAATTCCATCTATCAAAAGAATCAAAAGCTAAAGTTGAGAACAAGGATCAAGAACTCATAACCATTGTAAAATACATTCTAGAAAAGGAATGAAAAGATGGTGATTTTATGAGGAAAGTCAGGTCCTATCCATGGTCTTACACTATAAATCATAAAATAAAAATCCATGAGGGTGCCAGAAAAGTATTGGAAAGGTAAATGGGATAAGAAAAAGATGATATTTGTGAATAAGGCTAGTTCTTATCTATGGTCTTACATTGTAACTCACAAAAGAGAAACCCAAGATGGTGCCAAAAAGTGTGTAAAAAGTATGAAAATAAAGAAGAATATAGTACATCATGAGGAATTATAGGTTATATCCATGGTTATAAAATTCAACTCAAGAGAAAAATGAAAACCAAAAGACCCAAAATAAAGGACTAAGGTTTGTGAAAGGAGAGAATTGCTATAAAGGGTGAGACCCATGAAAGTAACATATAAAAAGTGTTAGATAGATAACATATAGAAAACATGAAAAGAAGGGAAAGATTAGGCAAAATACTTCTTGATTACTTGTGAATTAGTAGGCTCTTTGAAAACATGGCCTTCATTGGTTTGAAGGTGATATGTACTTAGATCAAGAATATATTTGACTAAATAGTGGCCCCACCATTTTTAGGTGTATTTACCTTCTTTATCATGAGTGTAGTATAATTTAAAGACAAGATCACCAATATTAAATGTGAAAAATCTTAACATGTTTCCTATGTTGTTTGGAAATACAGGCGTTGTAATGGTGATTGTGTTGTAAATCAGAAAGATGGCATTCATCAAGAAAATCAAGGACATGAAGGTGAGCTTCACATAAATTTTAATCGAGTATGATACCATGAAGAGATATATAGAAAAAGGGAAGTTCAACTTATAATATAAGGACTAATTTAGAACCATAGACTAGAGATAATTTTGTTGGCCTAGTGATAGTATGTATGTTAGTCTGCTAGCCCCAAAGAGTATGATAGATTATGTAGAAGCATCAAGCTAGTAAAAACATCAATTTGATGTTATTGTCAATAGCGGTTAAATTTGGTCAAATTTTGGATGTTAATGTGAGTGAGGGACATTCAAATATCAATTTTTGTCTTTGGAATCTTTTTGAGTCATAGGGATGTGTTAGGTAGGTTTTAGGGGTTTTCCCTCCAAAACTAGGAATTTGAAAATTCAAATGTTTGAAAAGAGCTTAAAAGAGCATAAACATGGTAAAAGGTGGTTATATGAGGAAATATTGGTTCAATAGGGCCAATAAGCCTTTGTAAAATATTTTTGAAGGTATATAATTCTAACAAATTTAATTAGAAGTCATATTCTAGTCATGTAATCATAAATCTCACATTGAAGTTATAATCTTAGAGAGTTTTGGCTTGTAACCACCATAACCAACATTGGAATTGGTTGAAGAAGAAGTTGTGAATTAGTATTGGAAGTGGATAAGGTGATAGGGGAGAGAAATGAACTCCAAAGAAGAGGAGGAGAAACTAGAGTATAGAAGGATGAGTAAAAACTCTTCAGGAAATATCTCAAGTCCATGATAGGATTGTAATGTATTAAAAAATAACTCAATGAATAAAAGAAATTTAATTGATGTAGATTATCCATTAAATTTATATTTATTGATATAATCCATGTTTTCTTTAGAAGTCCTTTGAGTCCATGAACTTGTTATTGTTTAGTAAAGATTACAGGTTTGGATCAAGGACTATAGATCCCAACATAAAGAAAAAGGGGTTTTTGGGTGTTTGATATAGGTGAGTGAGGTGAATTTAATCATGGCATACATCCTTTCATATTTTTTGGTTATTAAAACCTTTATATATTGTAGATAACCTATGTAAATGGAGTAAATTAGAGTAAACAACCATTAAATCCATGAAACCTTGTAGATTATTGTTACAATCAAAGAATGAGGGTAAATCCTTGTTCTTAAGCTATAAACTATAAAGATGTTGAGATGAAGATTGGTAGATGGAGGTTTCCACAAATTGGTTATTTAATTAGTTTTTTTAATTCAATAATAGAGTGAAACTTTAATACATAGTCATCCTTGATGATACTTTATTGACTCAAGTCAAGAACCCTATGCATATAGATTTACAACCCCTATTTTAGAGGGTATTGGATGGTTAAAATGTTTAGAGAAAATAATGATCACAATGTCAATGATTTATTGATGTGTTTAGATAAAGAGGAAGGTATATAAATAGTTTACAAGAAGAGAGAGAACATTCTGAAGACAAACATATTGCAAGCATTTATAACATTTTGTACCCTATTTTGACATGAAATCTATGAGAAAGAAGTGTTCATGCCTAAAGAAGAGAATTAGTAGGTGTTTTTGAGGTTTTAACATGTTAGCTAAGGTGAATAAGGTGTGAGATAATCCTTTGGAATCAATAAACTCCTTTGAAGTTATAATGACTGTCTATAACCCTATGTAGTCAACCAAAAGTGTGTAGTCCTCTATGTTTTTGTTGATCTCAAGCATGAAATGGATGAAATAGAGCCTCTTACCTATTAAATAAGATTAATTGGACATAAAAATACTTGATAATGGTATTTTATTCCTTTAAAACATTACCAAACCCCAAAAAATGAATTTTTATGCCTCTCAGCTTGTGTAAAAGGCCCTTTAGGGTTTCAAAACCTAATATGGTATAAGAGTTTTATCCCTTGTAAATTAGTGAAACTTTGTAATATTTCTCAAAAAGATATTTTTAAAGTGAAAAAAGTGGTTTGGGTTTGGTTTAAATCCATATAGTATATATTATATAACAAAAGAAGTGTGGTTTAGATGTGGATTTAGGTCATAAAATTTCATACAAAGCTGTAAAGAGATAGTGGGTGGATATAATTTTTTAAAAATCTTCATAAGAGTTCCTATTTTGATCAAACAAAGATAAATTCCACAAAAAATGTTACAAGCCTAGGATTACCATTATGAGACTTTTATATGGATTTGAGTGGTGAGGGTGATTGAGAACTTGAATGGGATAAAGATAGGTGTAATATGATCATATAAGATCATCTATGACAATAAATTACATTCCTAAGAACTGTTGATAATTTTGACTTCACAGGTCAGAATGTCACCCCTACTATTCAAAAAAATTCATACCATGTAAGTTATCCTTTTGAGTCAATATTTTTTTATAAAAAATAATTGAGGAAGCCATGGATAATAGGTCCCAAGGCTGATTAGGTAATTTAAGGTCTTTACCTTCACTTGTCTTGTGCTTTCAAGTCATTTTTTGGCCTTTTCAAGCCATTTTCATTGATAAGAAGATTCTAGAGTGTTTTTATGAGATTAATATCATGTGTCAAGATCATTGCATTCCTAAAATATGGATAATTAGGTTTATCACATTTTGGACTAATTCTATGACTCATTTTTATGCAAAATCTAACCATTTTGTGCTATTAATAGAAGGTTTTGATAGTATCTAATCATAAATAAGATTTATTTCATGTTTATTAACCTCATAATATATGTGAGATACTTTTAAAAACATTTATATCATTTCATTCAGAGCTCCTTGGTGAAAATAACATTTTTAGTGCAAAAATAAGCCTTTTTGAGGCATTCATTTTGGTTTTGAGGCATTCATTTTGGTTATCAGAGGATTTTTGTGATAAAATAATCATATAGTATTAATTGGATTCTTAAAAGGTCATATTAATGGTTTTATCTAATTTATATGTGGAAATTTTTCAAAATCCAACTTTACTCCAATTTTAACCTTTCTTGGATGCCAAAAAGGGTAGTTTTCAAATGCTCGGTATAGGACAAGGGGAGAGAGTTAGGATATAAAACTTTGTCCATTGTTAGTTTTTTGATTAATATTTAAATTAGTTTAATGTTTTTTTATAATTGTTCCCCCATATTTATTAACAATCTCTAAGAGTGATAGTAGGTCACTATATCCTATGCATCTGAGAGGGGTCTGTTCTTGGATATTTTTTCTCAATATCAGTAAAAAATTAATATAAATGGTTTTGGGGGATGTTTTTATGGATAATTAATCTAGTTTTAATCTTATTCTCATTTTATAACTCCTTCCAAGAAGGTAAGAGTTCACAAGTCTCCATTCTAAGTTTATCTCTTTGTGAGGGCTTTAACTGAGTGTCTCTTCAGCATGGTAAATATGTATTATTTGAGTTTGAATTATGATTTTTTATGTTTGATTTATATTTAAAATATTATTAAAATCTTATTAAATCATAAATATCCAACTAAGGATACTTCAAACACTATATTATGGATTGTGATAACATGTATCATGTGCATACATTATCAGCTTCTAAAGTGAGCATCTATAGGCATATGAGAAGGTAATAATAATGTTATTAAATAATTTAAATCTTTTTTTGAAACTTTTAAAAAAAATAAAAGATCAAATATGCCTGTAGTAACACACAAATCTACTTGTAGCAACACACAACTCTACCCATAACAACACACAGTCAAGGGTTTCAAAGGTGGATGCAAAGAAGTAAGAAGTATATATTATAGGTGACATGTGACTCAATATCCATTCAGTTTGGCATGGATAAACACCAAGCTCACTAAGAGTAACATTTTTCTCAAGACCTTTTCATTTCAAACATGTAGTTCATAGTCAAGACCTGATACATTCACTTACAGCCCACCATATGGGTACCTACAATAGGTTTAGTCAAACACCTACAACCAAGTGAATTGGTAATCATAAGGCATGCTTTGTCGTCACCAAGAATGTTTTTAGCTAGGTATAAGAGAACAAGCATGAGTATAAAATTAAAAAAGGGAGTCTCATAGAAAATTTAGTATGGAAACATAGAAAGCAAGGGTTTTTTGTTGGAAATATTATCATTGATGTCAAAGGTCTAACATTATTGGTGATAAAGGCCCCATTACATTTAATGGTGATTTTAATATTAATATCTTGGCTAATGTGTGTTAATATTTATTTAATATTAATGAATATATTTTTGGTTACATATAAGTCAAAAGAGGGTCCATGGATAAGTCAAAGAGTCATGAGGTAAAAGATGAAAGAGGAATGGGACACATTTTCTCATGAAGAGTCATCTTGAGGAATTTCAAGAGTCACCATGTGAAGACAAAAGAGGTAGGGTGCATGTTTCCATGGAGGGAAAATTTGAGGAATACAAAAAGTCACCAAGATAAAGATAAAAGAGGAAATGACACTTTGGCTTATGAAGGGTCACCTTATGACTTTTCAAATGTAAGGATATGAAGGGTCATGCAATTTTGACACCATTTTCCATGAGGATTGAAGAGTCATAAAGGGTGAATGCCAAGGTCTTTTGTAAATCTATAAATAAAGGCTTGAAAGTCCATTTGTAATATGCAAGAGAGTGCATTGATTGTATTTGTTTTCAAAAAGAGAAAAGTAGGAGATATTGTAGAGTTCTATCATTTTTTGAGTAAGCAACATTGAGATATAGTTGTGTTTTATACAAAAGGTGGGTTGGTGCTCCTATTGATTAGTGCTCACAAATATTTACAATGGTTTGGTGCTCTTGTGGGTTGGTACTCACAAATAGTTGTTTTGTTGGTGCTTCAAATGCAAGGATATGAAGGGTCATGCAAGTTTGGCACCATTTTCTATGAGGATTGAAGAGTCACAAAGGGTTAATGCCAAAGGTCTTTTGTAAATCTATAAATAAAGGCTTGAGAAGCCATTTGTAATATGAAAGAGAGTGTATGGTC
The DNA here is from genome assembly GCA_037957365.1 of Torreya grandis. NCBI lineage: Eukaryota > Viridiplantae > Streptophyta > Pinopsida > Cupressales > Taxaceae > Torreya > Torreya grandis. The sequence continues at coordinate 1,097,196 of JARHVA010002433.1, read as the reverse complement.
TGTACTTGTTTTCAAAGAGAGAAAAGCATGAGATATTGTAGATTTCTATCATTTATTGACTAAGCAACATTGAGAGATAGTTGTGTTTTATACACAAGAGGGGTTGGTGATCCTATAAGTTGGTGCTTACAAACTTTGTATTTTGAGTTAGTACTCATCCATATACTTGAGATTGTTCTTCATGGTTTTTCCCACTTTGGGTTTCCACATAAAAATCTACTCTCTCTCTCTCTCTCTCTCTCTCTCTCTCTCTCTCTCTCTCTGTGGTGTAAATTATTATATCATTTTTATTACATATCTTAAATGTGTGATTAAGTGGTTAAAGAAAAGAAATCAAATTACGTAAAAATATATATAATATATTGATTCAACCCCCTCTCGATATATTTCATGCTGAACAATTGATATCAGAGCAGGTTCCTTTTGAAAAAGTTTTAGAGCTTAAAGGTAGATTAGGAAAGCATGATGGATGGATCACATGAAAGATTTCTAAAAATAAGGCACCTTTGTTTGATGGGATGAATTATGTTTTTTGGAGAATAAGGATGAATAATTATTTTATGCACCTTGGATTTGACATATGGCAAGCAGTGGTGGAGTAATATGAAGAGTGAAGAACACTTGTAACTACTCTGGCAGAAAAGAAAGCAACTAAAAATAATGATAAAGATTTAAATGTTATTCTATGTGGTTTATGTGAATCAAAATTTATTATAGTTATGCAATGTAAATATTCTCATGAAATTTGGGTAGAACTTGATAATATTTGCAAAGGTGATGGAAAGGTTTAGCAAGCTAAGCTTTAGACTTTCAAAAAATAGTTTGAGAGTTTGAAGATGGAAGAAGAAGAAAATATAGTATGTTTTCTTTTGTATGTTGATCAAATGGTTAATTAGATTCAAGGTCTTGGAGAAAATTTAGAAGAATCAATTTTGGTTCAAAAAATTTTGAGATCTCTACCATTGAGATATGATGCAAAATTTTTAGCAATTGAAGATATAAATATTTTATCTAAGCTAAAGATGGATGAGCTTCATGTTATTCTCATGGCATATGAGATGCAAACTAAACAAGATAAATCCTCAAAGAGAGAAGCCACTTTCAAGACATCAAAGAAAGAGAAGTATAAGATTCAAGAATCAAGTGATAGTTCTAGCGATGATGAAGATGGCAATGGAGATCTTTTCATTCACAAGCCGAAAAAAGGCATAGGTAAATATCAAAGAAAATTACCTTTTAAATATTTTAATTATGGAAAGATTAGACATTTTTTAGCTAAATGCCCAAATAAGGGTAATGATGACAATGAAGAAGGAAAGTCTACATACAAGAAGAATTTCAAAGGTAAATTCAAGAAGGGATTCGAGAAGAAGAGTTTGTATTCTAAAGATGCTGGCTCAGCTGAAGATAGTGGAGTCATTGATTCAAGAGAAGAAGAGATTTTATTCATGGCCATACATGAAGATACCTCTGCAAACAAAAGAATAAATGATCAAGAAGAAGAATAGGATGAAGCTAAATTGAATCTGGAAGGAGAACTCATTTGTGCCTCAAAAGAGTTAAAATCTCTTGAAAAGAAGAATCGAAGATTAAAGCTCTAAATCAATAAAAATGAAAAGGAGTCAAAGGAAATAATTGAATATCTATAAGCACACATTTAAGAAGCTAAGAAGAATGAAGAATATCTAATGACATAGTTGAAAATAGTAAGTAAATAATGTGAAATGTATGTTATTGAATTTGCTTATTTAAAAGTATATCTTGAGAAAATAAATAAAAAAATCAATGATAGAACATCCAATTATTCAAAATTTAAGAATAAAACTAATATGTTGAATAAGGTATTAGAAAATCAAAGATCAATGTCAAATAAGATAGGTATTGGATTTGAAAAAGAGAAAGAGGATATCACTACTTTCACAAACAAGGAAAAAGGAAAGAGCTATGATGAAGCTCTTACAAAAGAAGAAATAAAAAGGGAAGAAGTTAATAATATAGAGGACATCTCAAACAAAAAAAGCTAGAGGGAACAGAGCTACAAAAGGCAATTAGGTTAGAGATACATAAATAGGTCCTATTTTTATGGTTAGTATTTTTATTGTAATGGATATGGTCATAAGAAAATAGAATGTCAAAAAAGGGCTAATAGTTTTAGAAATAAAGAGAAGGAAAGTCATGCAGAGTCAACCAGAAGCCACAACTCTTTTGATCCTCTATAAAGATTCAATGAAGAGACCATAATATGTTACAAGTGAAATAACTTTGGACACATAGCTTAGTATGGTAGAATCATGTTCGAGTCAGTCAAGAAGGACCAGAGTTTCAAGGCTCCATTCATCAAGAAGAAAGTTCATATAGGTTTATGGCAAAAGAAACAACCTAAAAACTATATGTTGGTTCAGACAACCTTGCATGCAAGAAATGAAGAAAATCCATGGTTCATTGATAGTGGATATTCGAGGGACATGACAAGAAATAAGATAAAATTCATAACCTTGAAGAAGATCAATGGTGGCATAATAAAATTTGGAGACAATAGTACTGCCAGGATTGCTAGAAAAGGTACACTAAGTTTGGATAATGGTAGAACTAAAAATGAAAATGTTTTATATGTAGGTCTTAATCATAATATTTTGAGTGTAAGTAAAATGTGTGATTAGGGGCACACACTAAATTTTTATGCATAAGGTTTTGAAATTAGAAGAAAAGATTCAAATGTGTTGGTTGTAGATGTTCAGAGAACAGGCAATAATTTGTATATGCTATCAGACATCAAAGGTCAAAGATGTTGTTTGAGTTACATTAAAGAAAGTTGTCTTTGGCACAAGAGAATAGGGAAACTAAAATTTGAAAATCTTGTCAACATCATAAAGAGGAAAGAAGTCCAAAATCTTCCAAAGATTACAAAGCCATCTAACATGCTTTGTGAACCTTGTCAGTATGGGAAGCAGGCTAGAAGGTGGTTCAAAATATAAGAGTACTCAACCACTCAGATGCTAGAGCTTATTCACACTAATCTATGTGGACCTATGAGAACTCAAATTACTCAAGGTGAGAAATATTTCATGTTGCTTTGATAAATTTTCACGTATAACTTGGGTAATGTTTTTAAATAGAAAATTAGAAAATTTCAAACATTTTAAAGCATTAATTGAGAATGAAACTAGTTTGAAGATTAAGTGTCTAAGATCAGATCAAAGAGGAGAATTCATGTCAAATAAAGTCATTGAGTTTTGTGAAGACCATGAAATAAAGAGACATTATTTAGTAGCCAAAACTCCATAGCAAAATGGAGTAGTTGAATGGAAAAATAGAATAGTTTAGGAGATGGTGAGGATAATGCTAAATGAATCCAAGATCGCAGATAAATATTGGAGAGAGGAAGTTGCTACAATAGTGCATATTGGTGAGATTAAATAGTGACAAGACTCCTTATGAGCTATGGAAATACAAATGAACAACAATTGATTATTTTAGATTTTTTGGCAGTAGATGCTTCATAAAGGGAATTGATGAAAAACTTGGTAAGTTGGAATCCAAAGTAGATGAAGGTATATTTCTTGGTTATTATTTCAAAAATTAAATATTATAAATGCTATAAAAAAATAACCAAGAGAATTTTTCAAAGTGCAAGTGTCAGAATATAAGAAGATGGAACACAATGAATTAGTGATCCAATAGACATTCCTAAAATCATTAAAGAGGAGGGTTTTGAAGAATCAAATGAAGATGAGAAGGATAAAAAGGACACCAAAACTCCATCCAGATATGTTCATATAAATCATAATGAAAGTGACATCATCTAGGACATAAATTAAAGAATTTATATTTAAAGAATGATGGTAAGTGAATCTGAGCAAGTTGATTTCTCTTTGTTGTCCAAAATTCAGCCTAGAACTTTTTCAGAAGCTAGACATGATAAGAATTGGGTTAAGGCTATGGATGAAGAATTAAATTAGATATAAAAGAATGATACTTGGTAATTAGTGCCTAAACCAAAATATCACAATGTGATAGGAACAAAATGGGTTTATAGAAATAAGTTGAGTGAAAATGGAGAAGTAACCAGAAATAAAGCAAGATTAGTATGTAAAATATATGCTCAAATTGAGGGAATAGACTTTTAAGAAACTTTTACACCAGTGGCAAGGTTAGAGGCTATTAGAATTTTTCTTACATATGTAGTGTTTAAAAATTTCAAAGTGATTCAGATGGATGTTGAATCTACTTTCTTGAATGGGAATCTAGAAGAAGAGGTCTACATTGAGCAACCTAAGGGATTTATTCTCTCAAATATTAGTAGCCATGTATGCAGATTGAATAAAGCATTGTATGGATTGAAACAAGCTCCCAAATCTTAGTATGCAAGACTTGATAAATACCTACAAGATAAAGGATTCAAGAGAGGATTTGCTGATAGTAATCTCTACATCAATGAGCATTAATTGATTATTGTGGTATATGTTGATGGCATCATTTTTGGAGGAAATATTGAAAAGATGACAAAATAAGTTTTTGATAATATACAAAAATAATTTGAGATGTCTATGCTTGGATAATTATAATTTTTCTTAGGATTGTAAATATTTTAGTTAGATAAAGAAATTTTTATAGCTCAAATTAAATATGCCAAGGAAATATTGAAGAAATTTGGTTTTGAGGATTGTGCACTCGTTAACACATCAATGTGTATAGGAAATAAGGTGAGCAAGGATTAAGATTCACCTATTATAGATTAATATTTATATATATCTATGATTGGTAGTATTTTATATTTAACAACATCAAGGCCAAACATCATGCATGTAGTAGGTATGGTTGCAAGATATCAGTCAGCTCCAAAAGATAGTCATGTTTAGCTGGTGAAGAGAATATTCAGATATATCAAGGGGACATTGGATTACATATTGTGGTATCCCACAGGTAGATATTTCACTTTGGTTGCTTATACGGATTTAGATTAGGTAGGGTGCTTGGATGATAGAAAGAGTACAAGTGGAGGATTTTTATTCCTTGGTGATAGCTTAGTATCATGGCTTGATAAGTAGAATTTAGTATAACTTTATACAACTGAAGTAGAATATATTGTAGTGGTATTGTGTTGTACTCAAGTGCTTTGGATGAAGCAAAATTTGGAAGATATAAAGGTAAAGTATGATGAATCTATTTATATTTTTGTGATAACACAAGTGTTATTAATATTTCAAAGAATCTAGTGATGCATTCAAGAACAAAACATATTCCAATTAGATATCACTTCTTGAGAGAGCAAGTTAAAAATCAGTAGGTTAAGATGGAGTATATCAGTACTACAGAGCAGATTGTAGATATTTTTAAAAAGGCACTACCAAAAGACACATTTGAGTATCTATGAGACAAGTTGGGAGTAACTTATTTTACTTCCTACCATTGAGGTTCAACATTAGTTGAGGGGGAGCTAAGTGTTATCTCTAGGTAGTCCCTTTGCCATTGATGTCAAAGGGGTAGAATAATAGGTATAGGTATAGGTTTAGAAATAGGTACAAGGAATAGGTATAGGTTGCTATAGTAAGGGGGAGTTATTATATGTTTTTTAGATGGTAGTATGTGTAGGTTTTAAGATATGGCAGTTTCAATTTGAGGTTTCCATAAATGATAAAGGGGAAGATTGTTGGAAATATTGGCATTGATGTCAACGATCTAACATTATTGGTGATAAAGGCCCCATTACATTTAAAGGTGTTTTTAATATTCATATCTTATCCAATGTGTGTTAATATTTATTTAATATTAATGAATATATTTTTGGTTGCATATAAGTCAAAAGAGGGCCCATGGAGAAGTCAAAGAGTCATGAGGTAAAAGATGAAAGAGGAATGGGATCTAGTTTCTCATGAAGAGTCATCATGTGAAGACAAAAGAGGTATGGTGCATTTTTCCTTGAAGGGACACTTTGAGGAATATGAAAAGTCACTCAGATAAAGACAAAAGAGGAAAAGATGCTTTTGCTTATGAAGGGTCACCATATGAATTTTCAAATGCAGGGATATGAAGGGTCATGCAAGTTTGGTTCCATTTTCCATGAGGATTGAAGAGTCATAAAGGGTGAATGTCAAAGGTCTTTTGGTAAGTTATAAATAAAGGCTTGAGAAGCCATTTGTAATATGTAAGAGATTGCATGGTTTTATTTATTTTTAAAAAGATAAAATTAGGATATATTTTAGAGTTCTATCATTTATTGAGTAAGCAACATTGAGAGATAGTTATGTTTTATATACAAGAGGGGTTGGTGCTCCTTTGGGTTGGTGTTCTTGTGGGTTGGTGCTCAGAAAAGGGGTTCGTGATCCTACAAGTTGGTGCTTGAGAACTTTGTATTTTGATTTGGTGATCATTCATATACTTCAAATTGTTCTCCATGGTTTTTCCCACTTTGGGTTTCCATGTAAAAATCTGTTGTCTCTCTCTCTCTCTCTTGTGTGGTGCAAATTATTGTTTCAATTTTTTTGCATATCTCAAATGTGTGATTTAGTGGTTAAAGAAAAGAAATCAGATTAATTAAAAAGATATATAATATATTTATTCACCCCCCCAGTATATTTCATTCTTAACATTTTCAATTAGTAACCTACAACCACCTTATCATTTTGGGGAAGTTGCTTTCTAGAATGGAGAGTCACTAGATTCATTATAATGATAGAAGGTGGTATAACACCTTAAAAATAATTATGTGTAGTTCATGAGGTTCAAAATTCATGGAAAATAGGGGATGAAATAATATTTTAAGGACAATATATAGTCAACTACTAAAGACCCTACATGTAGTCCCTTGGCATTTTGGATGTTTGGAGATGCTAGAAAGATCATTTTGAACTAAATTTATGTATAGGGGGTACTCATGACCCAAGTAACACAATAATGATTTTTTTTTCATGGTAAAATAGTGAAAATATCCACTCTTTTTTTCTCAAAATTAGGCCACTTTCTGGTGTGCATGGAGGCAAACAATGGTCAAAAAGTGACCAAAAAGAGTGTTATTTGTCTTGGGAAAACTTAAAGACATTTGGTGAATGTTTTTGAATGATAGGTGTAAGATGATAAGGGTTTTAATTATGTTTTTTATACATCATTACCATCATTAATGTTGTATACAAAAATAAATGGTAGCTCACACACCAACCTAGCACATAGTCCATGTTGCAAAAGTTTGTTTTGGGGTTTTGGACGTTTGGAGGTGATATAAGCATCAATTTGACTTGATATTTTGTAAAAATGGTCATTATGACCCAAAATAACCTTTAATATATTACAAATTTAATTAAAAATTGGGAAAATATTCTCTATTTTCTCTTATAAGTAGGCCACTTTTAGGCATGCACAAAGGCAAGAAATGGTGAAAATGGTCAAAATAGGTGTTGGGTGTCTTAGAAATACCATGTGATGATTTGGGATGATGTAATAAGATGTATTGAGATTTAAATTACATTAATTTAACTTAATAATGATGAGAAAACACTCAAAAGTGTTGGTGGGCAACCATGTGTAGCCAAACCCCATGGGTCTCAAAAAGGCCATTTCATGGTTTTGGTACTTTTAGATGGTTCTATATCACAAAAATTGACATGGATAATTTTGGTGGAATGATAAAATTTAATAAAAAAATTTATTTTAAGTTTCACACATGTGTGAGCTCCCAAATGCAAAATTTCTCTTCTAGGGCTTAAAGGGCTAATTAAGCCTAAGTTGGTAAATTAAATGGGCTAGAAAGCACATCAAATCTTGGAATTTGGATATGAAATTTTTATGGATCTATGGGAATATAATGGGTACCTATAAAAAGTATTTTTTTTTTTCCATTTTAACTTCTAATTTCTCCCAGACAAGGAGCTTTTTAGGAAAATAGGGCTATAAAGAATACATGGAAAATGCATGTTTTTGGTGTTGTTCCAAGTCTTGATGAGGGCTTGATGCCTAAAATTTAGTTTAAATAGGTTTTTTATACCATTTATAAGCCTTAAATTGAATTGAGATGCTATCTTGATGCAAATTTGAAGAAAACTCCTCCTTTTCCTTGTATGCCTTGGTGAAAAATGAGCCTTTTAAAGAGTTTGAAGGCTAAATAGGTGCATATAGACTATTGCAACGACTTGGATAGTTGAATTATGATATTTCACGAAATATTAAATGTTATATGAATTTAATTAATAGTTATAATGAAAGGAGGATTCGGTAAATGTCTCCAACAAGTGTAAATAGGACTCTTCCTCTTCCAAATGCACATGTGCAAGACAAAGTCAATTTGATTAAGGAATCTTGTAACCAACTATTTAAAAGTGTTTTAGAATCATTAATAATCCTATATAATGTTTAAAATCAAATTATTTCAATGAATTAAATACCTACATCCATGGAAGAGACTTTTTCCTAAAGGGGGACAAGAAAGCTAAAATCTAAGGGTTAGTGCAAGAATATAGGCACTCTCCAAGTGATCTAAGTTTGTTAAAAAATAATTATGAGTATCCTAAGACCCCTAAACATTATATAAATTATTTTCCATGCCAATTTATGGAGGTTAAATATTTTATAAGCTAAAAATGCTATGTATCACTTTTGGAGGAGCCATTTGACCAAGTTTGAGGTCCCCTACTTTGGGGCTGCTTTGTCTCCAAGCATTTATTTGCTATATGTATTATTTTTTACAAAATTTTATAATAATATTTGATATTTTTATTTTTCATAAAGGCTTAAAAAAAATTATTCACCTTTTGAGAGCAATAAGAAGCAAAATTCCTCCATTTTCAGGTCTTTTCTAGTGAAGTATATATGCTTACCATTGGTATAACTTAGTGAAATACTTGTTTTACTTGGTTATATTCTATTTTTGTACCTTCATTAGAGATTTTTAATTTTATACAGGTCATTATAAGTTTCCAAATCAAGATTAAATCCATGTATTATATGTGAGTTCAATCCTTCTTTGCATGAGTTGAGTTTGTAAGATCCTTATTGTGAAATATTGATGTAGAAATCTTACTTGGGTGTAGTGAATTTGTGTGTAAGATTTTTTAATTTCATATAAGTGTCAATTCAAGCATTGGAGTTCTCAAAAAAATTGGTGCATCACCTTCCATTTCAGGTTTCATTCAGTTTCATCTATTGTTATTGTATTTTGCACCCTTTTCCTTATCAGAATTAGTAAGTAATAGCTTAAAAGTAAGTTTTAGTGAGAGAAACAAGGGAGCTAGACCTCTCTAGAGATTATCTCCCTTATTAATTCACCCACACTTTGGAGAGATTCCATGTTCCAATAGGAGTGAGGAATTTCACACTTTCTCACAAGGGCACACTCTTGATTGACAACAATTTTTGGCATACCCAGTGGGACACTTACTCCTTAGAATAGATAATTTTTTTAAATTATGAGAATAATATGTTGTAGTAGAGGAGAATATTCATCTTCATCACAAGCTAAATATACTTCAAGTTTCAAGGTTTATAGTATCATTTAGGCAATTATTTGATGCTAAAGGTTATCAAAAGGTCATCTAGTAAAGGTATTCCTTTTAAATTTATTGATTTGTCTTCTACATCATATAAAATATCAATATTTAAGAGGACAAATCCATATCCTCAAAATCAACATTTGTCTCATGGTTATTCTACTGTTTTAAACACTTCAATCCCCATTATCCAAATGGATATCAAAAAATAGGTGTTTGTTCTATTTAATAGAGGTAACCCACTAAATTTAGTCCATTTTGATGAAATTCCTATGCCTACCCTCAAGAGTATCCAATTATTCTTAGGATAAAATCAAACAACACCTATTGAACACATCTAGGATGTAGCTAATATTTGTTTAGTCCATAATGTTGTTCAGGAAAATGTAGCTCTTAGACTTCTTGTTGATTTATTAAAAATAAAAGCACTACAGTGGTATATAAATCTCCCACTAAATTCCATTACTACTTGGGATCAATTGGGTGCATCCTTAGTTAGTTAATTTGAGGAAAAATATGATCACATATCTTTAGCTAAATAATTAACTACCATAAAGAGATCTCCTCATGAGTTCATGTCTGATTTTAACCTTAGATTTTAAAAAGACATGGACTAAGATAATGATGTTAATTAGGCCATCCCCTGAATATACATTCCTATACTATTTGAAATCCCTTAATTCTAACATTAGTGTGATGATACAATCAATGGGTTGTATTACCTTGCCAAATGCTTATAAGGTTATAATAAGGGTAGAGAATAGTTTGATGCAAGCCAGTAAGCTTTCTCCAAGACCTCTAATGCCTATATTTCTAGAAATAAAATCCATACCAGCCCCTCAAATTCTTCAAATTCCATCCTTAGCTCCTATTCCATCACCTCAAGCTCAAATTATAGCCCCTATTAGTCAAGCTACTGAGATAGGAGAGTTGAAAGGCATGCTAAAATCCCTTATGCATGAGATAGTAAAATTCAAAAGGCAAAAATTTCAAGTTAGTGGGCCTTATCAACAACAAAATAAAACTACCTATCAGCCCTTTAGAGATCAAAGGCCTCTTTATCAGGGTTTCAGAGAGAATATACCACCTTACCAAGCACAAGAAAGCATAAATCCAGCTAAACCATATGTTTCCCTTGATATAAATGCTCATAATTTAAAATCCATTTTTCTCATCCCACCTCAAAACAACTTGATCAGTATTCAAGCTGGCATCCCACAAATCTCAATGATGCTCAAAACTAGGCCTTGGTATCATAAAATATCACTATGCCAAAAATGACACAATAAGATTTTTCATTTTAAGGAGGTTAGTACCAATATAAAAGTTTGGCATCACAAGGAGAAACTCAACAAGTTTAAGGGAATCTTGATGCCATTAATATGAATTGGAAATGGATGATTATGTTACTTTTACGTAGGGTGTTAAAACTAACAATGTAAGTGGTCAAGTTACAAATGTAACTAGAGATAAAATAAGAGACATTGATGAGGCTCAAGATGTGAAAAATTCTTCAAGTACTCTTAATGTTGTTTCTAAGAGTAAAAAAGATCAACTTTCTGCCATTATAACACAAAAAAATAGAATACAGAGGTTGGTAAAGTTCATCACATACCTCTAGTTTGTGAGCAAACAGTGCTTCAAAAAGTGTAGCCAAAGGTTAGTGGGTCTAATTTAAATATATTGGATCAAATTAAAAATTATAATACTATAATTATCATGTGGTATTATCTTTCCATTTTAGGACAAAAATACATGCTTGTGCAAGAGCTTTTAGCTCTCAAATTATCTCCAAAACTAGTTGAGAAAGAAGGTGTTGTCTTAACTAATTCAGATCAACCAACTAAGAAACAAGTAAAAAAATTAAATAATATGGTAAAGGTGGGAAAAAATTATTTAAAATCAAATAAAACTACTCCTTTCTACCTTCCTTTGATAGTAGGTGATACTTTGGTTCATAATTGCATGGTGGATAGTGGAACTAGTAACATAGTTATGCCTAAGTAGATTGTAGACAAGCTTGGCCTTGTTTATGAACCAGACACTAAGGGGGTATTACAATTGGATGGGTCACCAAAAAATATGGTATGCATCATCAAAGATCTAAAATTAACACTACATGTTTTTCCCAATGTTACTATTCAGCAGGATGTTGTGGTAGACTTGCCTCCTTACTTTGTTATGCACCTTTCAAAGGACTTCACCTCAAATATTGGAGGATATTTATAAGATAATTAAACATATTTTATGTTTAAAAATAGGTATGGAACTAATATAAAAATACATTCTAAACCTATTTCACATTTCCATTTGGAACCATATATGCAAAGTGTTTTGAACACTAACTATATCATCTTGGATGAGGTAATAGAAAATAATGGAGTAGAAAAAGAATCACCTTTGGATGGAGTTTCAGATTTGTTTCTTGATGAGTGGGCTTATAATTTTCATGATCATGATCCTTATAATCTAATTTAATAAGAAGGACTTGGTGTGTATTAATTTCATGAGAATGACGCACCAATTCCAATCATGGTTAAGGATGATGATTTTAGTGAAGGTTTATGGCAATTTTACTTTAATGGATTAAGGAATAAACATGTTACCAAGGCTAGAATAATGTTGGTTTCTTTAACAAATAAAATTTATTTCTCTTCTATTGAGTTTTAGTTTGGTTGCTCACATAATGTTGTAGAGTATGAGGCACTAGTTCATGGTTTGCAGTGGGCTAGGAAAATGAAAGTCAACACCTTGCAAGTTTTTGGTGATAGTGAATTGATAGTTCACCAAGTAAGAAGTTTAAATGTATGCAAAAAATTGTTGCTTAAATATTATAAGCATATAATATGGGACTTACTTGAAAATTTTTAAGCTTTTAACATTCATGTAATACTTAGAGGTGAGAATAAACATGTAGATAGGTTGGCTACCATTGGGGCACAATTTAGTATTCTAGCTGATATAAAAAGTGAAAATAATTAGTTACACATAAAGGTGGTTGTAAGGCCTTCTATCCTAGATAATCATGAGAATTGGCAAGTGTTTGAATATGATATCAAATCATGAAATTCTTTCAAGAAGAGGTTGATTTTTCTTCAAGAAACCAATCAAATTACTTATAGTAGTTTGGTGATCAGATTATGAAAATTAAAACAAATAAGTTTCCTAAAGGATTGGTCACACTTGAGAAAATTTTAAATGGTGATGATGAGTTAAGGAAAGAGAATTCATCCTTGTCAACAAAAGAAGAGAACTATGCCAATGTAGAGATTTTAGCTGGTAAGAATTTGAAGTTGGATAAGGTATGCATTCCACAAAAATAAGCTTTCATTGAGTTATGCACAAGTTTTTTTGATGTATTGTTATGGTGATATAGTGATCTCAATGGATTTGACCCAGTTTTAGCTCAACACACCATTGAGTTAGAGGCTGAAACTAGACTAATGAGATATAGATAAAGGCCCATTAATCATAAGCTTGAGCCTTTGATGATATCTAAGCTTCATAAGATCATAGAGTTAGCTATTATATTTATAATCAAACACTCAACTTGGGTAGAAAATCTTGTTCCAATACATAAGAAGAATAGTGGGATTAGATTGTGTGTTGACTTCATGATTTGAACAAGGCTTCACTTAAAAATCACTATCATTTTCCATTAATGGAACAAATCTTATAGTTTTTTACAGGTTTAGAGAGTAATTCCTTGTTGGATGGATATAGTGTCTATAATCATATTTTGGTCAAGGAAGAGGACCAATTTAAGATAGCCTTCATAACCAAGTGGGCGACATTTGCATACAGAAAGATGCCCTTCATTTTATCCAATAATGGAGCCACCTTTTAGAGAGCTATGCATATGGCATTGCAAGGCCTTCTCAACAAGTTTGTACTTGTTTATTTGGATTATATAATAGTATTTTCAAAGATTTCAAGTGATCACATGGTTCATCTTAAGCAAGTGTTCAAAAGGTGTAGGCAATTTAGTGTATCTTTAAATCCCATAAAGTGCATCTTCTCAATAGATGAAGGTAAACTCCTTGGATAGTTGTTTCAAAGTATGGTTTAAGAATAGATTCTGAAAGGGTAAACTCCATTATTACACTCTCCTTTCCTAAACACAAAAAGGCTTTAAAAATCTTCTTAGAGAAAATTAATTTCATAAGGAGATATATTTCAGATTTTACCATTTTAGCTAAGCCACTAATAGCCATGCTTAAGAAGAATTAGAGTTTTAATTATTATAAAGAAGGATTAAAGAGTTTTTAAGAGATTAAGAAGGACATATCTAGTGATCCTACACTTATAAATCCATATTTAAAAAAGGATTTCATTTTATACATATGCTAACATGGACACCATTTCAGGCATTCTTATGCAACAAAATCATGAGGATTTGGAGCAGCCAATAGCCTTATTTATTCAAGGCTTGGAAGAGTATGAAATAAGGTAATTTTTTGTTTAAAATCATATAATTTCAATTATAAGGTCTCTCAAAAAATTTATATACTTGTTATCTATCAATAAGATACACCTAATGGTTTCCCATCCAAGCAATAAGGAGTTATTTTTGAACAAAGTTATAAATGAGAAGAGAGTCGGTTCGATTAAAAAAATTAATGGAGTATGATGTGGAAATTAAGGTCACAAAGTAGATTATAGGTAGAGGAATTTGTGATCATATAGCTCAAGACTTGAAATAGACTAATGAAGTTATTTTGGTTTCAAATGATGAAGAGGTTGTAGCTGGTTAACCTTACCTTCTAGCTGGTTTCATGACTTGTTAAGCTATCTCCAAGATGTTATTTATCCCTATTATCTATGTGCTTCAAAAATAAGATATTTTAGTGTGTAATAAATTCCATTTTTACTTGTTAATGGTGTTTTTTTAAATAAAGATATCAATGTCATGTTGCTAAGATGTATAGAGGCAAACCAAACTCAGAGATTGCTTTAAAAATTCCATGATGGACATGGTAGAGGATATTTTTCTAAAATAAATATATCCCTTAAGATCATGAGAGGTGGGTACTATTGGCCTATTATATTTTGTGATTTCCAAGCATGGGTTAAGAAGTACAAATAATGTGCTATGTTTATAGGAAAAGTGAAACTTGCAACCTTACCTCTCCAACCAATTATGGTGGATCAGACCTTTTTCCAATGGGGATTATATTTTATTGGTCTCATAAATCCTCCAAGTTTAGGACATAAATGTATTCTAACTGCTATAGATTACTTCACATGTTGCACAGAAGTAGTGGCATTGAAATAAGCAAATGAAATCAATGTTATATATTTCTATGAAGGTTTGCTTAATAGATTTAGAGTTTCTTCAATTATTATTTCTAATAATGTAATAGCTTTTGTGGGAACTAGGATCAGCCAATGAGCTATCCAACATAGAATTTATCTTAGCACTTCATCAAACATTATCCACAAGGCAATGGCCTTATTGAGTATAAAAATAATAATCTATTGAAGATCATAATTACTATTGAATAAAATTAGAGGTCATGGCATCTCAAGTTGAATTCAGCTCTATAGTTTGATAGGATCACCTACAAAATATCAATAGCCAACTCTCCATACAAGCTAGTATATGGTAAGGAAGCAAGGTTACCCATTTCTCTTGAGTTTTTTGCTTTACAACTAATGCATCAACTTGAGTTGTTGGAGAATGAGACCATGGAGATCAGGTATTCTAAGATTATGGAGTTATAAGAGATAAGAAATTAGTTCATGCTAGACATAAAAATTCATCAAGCACAAGTGAAGAGAGTTTTTGGCAAAGGAGCTTCTTCACAAAGTTTCAAAGAAGGAGATTTAGTACTCAATTGAGATAAGGATAGAGATAAACTAGGAAGGAACACAAATTTTAATTCCATTTGGAGTCGCCCAACCACAATCTCCAACTGCAAATTCAACAATTCCTTCCAACTTGCAAAGATGGATGGTGAAGAGCTTCAAATCCCAGTAAATGAGATACATCTAAAACATTACTACTAAAGATCTAAGTTCCTTGTACATAGTTTATTTGTTTTCTTCAAATTGGTTTTCAAGCACATTATTTTATCTATGTTTTGTCCCAAATAATTGATTTGTTGCACATTTTCTTTGTTTAGTTAGTTTTCCTATTTTGTGTGTTTCCCTTCTTGTTTTGGAGGAAGGAGTTATCTTATTTCAAATCAAAACTTGTAATTTCAGTCATGGATCAGTTTTTACATTATTTTTTGAGTCCAAATGTCATGTATATGGTCTATTTCCCAAGCATGTTAGGCATACTTCCTAGCTGAGTCGCCAAAATGTTGACAATTTTGACCTCATAGGTCAAAATGTCACCCCTACCATTCGAAACTTTGCATACCATGTAAGTTGGCCTTTTGAGTCAGTATTTTTTAGCCTTTTTGAGCCATTTTCAGTGGTAAGAATATTATATAGTATTTTTATTAGTTTAATAACATGTTTCAATATCATTACATGCTTAACATATTGATAATCAGGTTTATCACATTTTGGACTAATTCCATGACTCATTTTTATGCAAAATCTAACCATTGTGTGCTATTTAAAGAAGGTTTTAATATTATATTATCATAAAGAACATTTATTCCATGTTTATTCACCTCATAAAACATGGGAGATAATCTATAAAACATTTGATAGCATTCCATTTAGAGCTCCTTAGTGAAAATAACATTTTTAGTGTAAAAATAGGCCTTTTTGAGGCATTCATTTTGGTTTTCAAATTATTTTTATGATAAAATAATCATATAGGATTAATTTTTTCCTTAAAGGGTCATATAAATGGTTTGGAGGAATTTCCATGTAGAAAAATTACAAAATCCAACTTTGCTCCAATTTTGACCTTTCTTACATGCCTAAAAGGGTAGTTTTCAAATGCTCGATACGAGAAGAAGAGAGAGTTAGGAGATGAAAATTTGTACATTGTAAATGTTATAAGTAATATTATAATTAGTGGATTTTTTTTTCAGATTTGTGCCCCCATATTTATGAACAATCACTAAGAGTGACAGTAGGTTACTATAGCCTATGCATCCAAGAGGGGTCTATTCTTGGATCTATTCTCAATCTCAGTAAAAAAGGAAGATAAATGGTTTTGGGTAATGTTTTTAGGGTTAATTAGTATCATTTTAATATTTCTATCATTTTATAACTCCTTTTAGGAAGGTAAAAGTTCACAAGTCTCCATTCTAAGTTTATCTCTTTGTGAGGGCTTTAACTGAGTGTCTCTTCAACATGGTACATATGCATTATTTAAGTTTTAATTATGATTTTGGATGTGTTAATGATATTTAAAATATTTTAAACATATTATTTAATCATAAATATCCAATTAGTGATACTTCAAACAATATAGTATGGATTGTGACAACATGTATCATGTGCATACATTATCAACTTCTAATGTGAGCATCTATAGGCATATGAGAAAGAAATAATCATATTATTTAAGACTTAAAATATTGTTTTGAGAATTTTTTGAAAGAAAAAAAATACCAAATATTCCCATATAAACACATAAATCTGCCCATAGCAACACATAACTTTGCTCGTAGCAACACACAGTCAAAGGTTTCAAAGGTGGATGCAAAGAAGTAAGAAGTATATCTTCTAGGTGACATGTGACTCAATATCCATTAAAACTGGAATGGATCAGAACAAAGATCACTAATACTAAAATTTTTATCAAGACCTTTTCACTTAAAATATACAGTGCATAGTCAAGACCTGATACATTCACCTATAACCAACTATATGGGTACCTACAACAAGTTTAGTCAAACACTTACAACTAAGTAAATTGGTAGTCATAAGGAATGCTTTGTCTTAATTGATAAAGTTTTTAGATAGGTATAATATAAATATAATGATTTTAAAATAAAAATAAGGGAGTCTTATATCAAATTTGGCATGGAAACAAAGAAAGCAAGGGTTTTCAAATAGTAACCTACAACCACCTTATCATTTTAGGGAAGTTACTTTATGGAATTGAGAGTTATTAGATGCATTATAATGGTATAAGGTGGTATAACACATTATAATATTTAAATAAAAATACACATTCAACTATTAAAGACCCTACACGTAGTCAATAATCAAAAGTCTACCTTGGCATTTTGAACGTTTGGAGGTGCTAGAAAGGTCATTTTGACCTAAATTTTTATACATGGGGTAATCATGATCCAAGTAACACCCTAATTCATTTGTTTTTCATGTTAAAATACTGCACATATCCACTATTTTGTCTTAGAATTAGACCACTTCCAGGTGTGTATAGAGGCAAATAATGGTGACAAAAACAACCAAAAGAACACTTCAAGACACTTGGTGAATGTTTTTAAAGGCTAGGTGTAAGATTATAAGGGTTTTAATTATGTTTTTGAGACATAATGACCATAATTAAGGTTTTATACAAAAATAAATGGTCGCTCACACACCATCCTAACACATAATCCATGTTGCAAAAGTTTGCTTTGGGGTTTTGGACGTTTGGAGGTGCTAGAAGCATCAATTTGACTTGAGATTTTGTAAATATGGTGATTATGACAAAAAAATAACCCTTAATATATTAAAAATTGAATAAAAAATAATGAAAATATTCTCTATTTTGTCTCAAATGTAGGCCACTTTCAAGAATGCACGTAGGCAAGAAATGGTGAAAAAATGGTCAAAATGAGTGTTGGTGTCTTGAAAACACAATGTGATGATTTTAGACAATTTAATAAGGTGTATTTAGATGTAAATGACATTAATTTAACTTTTTAGTGATTAAAAATCACGTATAAGTGTTGTCCAACATTAATTTAACTTATTAATGATGAGAAAACACTCAGAAGTGTTGGTGGACAACCATGTATAGCCAAACCCCATGGGTCTCGAAAAGGCCATTTCATGGTTTTGGTACTTCCAGGTGGGTCCAAATCAAAAAAATTGACATGGATAATTTTTTGGGAATGATAAAATTTAATTAAATGTTTTCTAATGATTAACAAAAGTGTGATCTCTCAAATGTAAAATTTCTCTTCTAGGGTTTAAAGGGCTAATTAGGCCTAATTTGGCATGCTAAATGGGCTAAAAAGCACATAAAATCTTAGAGTTTGGACATGAAAATTTTTATGGAGATATGGGAATATAATGGGTACCTTTGAATTTTTATTTTTTTTTTTTCATTTTCACTTCTATATTCTCCCAAACAAGGAGCTTTTTAGGAAAATAGGACTACAAGGAATACATGGAAAACACATGTTTTAGGTATTGTTACAGGTCTTGATAAGGGCTTGATTCCTAAAATTTCCTTGAAATTGGTCTGGTATTCCCGTTAGAATCCTTATATTTAATAGATATGTTGGATTGATGCAAACTTGAAGAAAAAGCCTCCTTTTCCTTTTATGCCTTAGTGAAAAATGAGCCTTTCGAAGAGTTTGAAGGCTAAATAGGTCCATATAGACTATTTCAATGACTTGGAAAGTTGAATTAGGATATTTCATGCCATATTAAAGTTTTTAGGAATTAAATTAATAGTTATAATGAAAGGATGCTCTAGGAAAGGTCTCTAACAAGTGTAAATAGGACTCTTCCTCTTCCAAATGCACATGGGCAAGACAAAGTCAATTTGATTAAGGAGTCTTGTAACCAACACTTCAAAAGTGATTTAGAATTGATCATAAGCCTAGATAAGAGTTAAAATCAAATAATTTTAAGTAATTAAAGACCTACATCCATGGAAGAGACTTTTTCATCAAGGGGGACAAGAAAGCTAAAATATAGGGGTTGGTGCAAGAATATAGGCACTCTCCACATGCTCCAAGCTTGAACAAACATAATGAAGATTATCATAAGACCCTTAAACATTATATAAATTATTTTCCATTCCAATTTATTAATTTCAAATATTTGAGATGCAAAAAATGTTATGTATCACTTTTGGAGGAGCTATTTGACCAAGTTTGAAGTCCCCTACTTTGAGGTTTCTTTGTCTCCAAGTATTTTTTTACTATATGTATTAATTTTTTCAAGAATTTAAGAGGAATATAGTCTAATTTTTTTATTTTTCCTAAATTATACCAAATTTTTTATTCACCTTTTTAGAGCAATAAGAAGCAAAATTCCTCCATTTTTGGATCTTTTCTAGTGAAGTGTATGTACTTGCCATTGGTATAACTTAGTGAAATACTTGATTTCCTTGGTTATAGTCTTGTTTTATACCTTTATGAGAAATTTTTATGTTAAAAAGGTAATTATAAGCTTCCAAATCAATCTTAAGTTCATGTATTAGATGTGAGTTTAGTCCTTCTTTACATGAGTTGAGTTTGTAAGGTCTTTATTGTGAAATATTGATGTAGAAATCCTACTTGGGTGTAGTGAATGTATGTGTAAGATTTCTTAATTTAATATAAGTGTAATTTAAAGAATTTAAGTTGAAAAAAAAATTGGTTCATCACCTTCCATTTTAATTTTCATCCATTTTCATTGTATTTTGCACCTTTTTCCTTGTTAGAATCAGTAAGTAATAACTTAAAAGTAAGTTTTAGTGAGAGGACCAAGGGAAATAGCCCTCTCTAGATATTATCTTCCTTATAAAGTAACCCACACTTTGGAGATATTACATTTTCCATTAGGAGTGAGGAATTGCATGTTTTCTCAAAGGGTACACTCTTGATTGACAACAAGAACGACATCAAATTTCGGTGTTTGAAACCTATAAAGCATGCCTAGTAAAGAGCTTATGAAAGAGTTGAATGGTAAAGAGAGAATAGTATTACAAAATGATTTAAGAATAAATGCTATTAATAATGAAAGAAGTCTAATGAAACCAAGAAGAGTCTCTAAAGTGTATAAGGAATAGGTACAAAGAGAAGGAGGCTATTAAGCCCACATACAAAGGAAAGACTGGATAGGTGATGAGAACTTAAAGATAAAGCATAAATTTGAATAAGATTATACAATTTTATAGCCAAGAGAGGATGTTTTAGAGACTTATTCTAGGTACTTATACATCAATAGATATGAATATACCAATCTATGTGGGTTTCACAAATTATCTTTTGGAAAATTTTATTAAGAATTTTGTTGGTGGCCTCAACTTAACCATTACATTGTGGATGATAGAGTGTGGAAAATTTGTGATTGATTTTAAATTTATCATATAGATTTTTGAAATATTTATTTTTGAAATTAACACCATTGTTGGAAATTATAGTATGAGAGACACTAAAGCAGTAAATTATTTGATTAAAGATGAATCTAGAGATGGTAATACCAATAACATTAACAAGGGATATAACTTTCACCTACTTGGTAAAATATTTGATGGTAGTGATTATAAATACATGACCATATTGATATTAAGTAATTTTTTAATGAGATATAATCCCCAAATGGAGAATTACAAAGAATATTGATAGTTTGAAGCTCGACTAGAGGTGAGTGAATTAGATTATCATGGAGCTAGTAAAGAGTTCAATTTTTAGCAAATTTGATGGAATAATTTTCAATATTAGGCCAAAACTATCCCATATGTAGTAATTCATATGATGTTTCATTCTTTCTATAGTGGCCATTACAAATTCCCCAGTTTACTTGTTCAAGAAGAGGGGGAATCTCATCTTTCATAACACAATGGAGTAAGGTACCTTCAACATTGTCATAATAATAGATGTTATATATAAATACACAATTAAAATATTTTTTATGAATGAGAGTTTTTTCATAAGATTCTAAGTTGGTAAGATAAGTTTTATGTTTCATAAATTTAATGATGTCTTTGTACCATGAGCTTTGTTAAATGGTGACAGCCTCAATGTGGCAGATAAGTGAATCAGGTGGTTGAGTAGAAGATGGATATTTTTTTATTTAGATAAAAAAAGTAGGATTAGAGAGAATTTTTTGAGGATGAAAAATATATGCTAAAGAAGTAAGGGAATCAACAATGGAATCTTGATCTCAAGGGATAGGCTCAATAGTTAAAGAGATGAAGTCCTTAGCAAGAGTAGTTACAATTTGATGATAAGTAATGAGATTTTCACTTTGGCATTGGTAATCACCATTAACTTGATGGAAAATGAGCTGATAATCACCTAAGGCATGAAGGTGTTTGATATCTAAGTCAAGAGAAACTCTCATGCCTAAGATTAGATATTCATACTCTACCATATTTTTAGTGATGTCAAAGATTAAGATAAAATTTAAAGGAATGATTTTATCCAAGAGGAATTGTAAGAATGCAACCTACCCCATCTCCTTGAAGGCATTTATAACCATGAAAGTGAATGGTCCAATTATCCTCATGTAATTTGACATTAATTTTAGGATTTATTCTATAACTACTTTTGGTTTAGTAGTATTGAAGAGGATAATATATTAATAGAGATTACTTGCTTCAAGATTAGTAGTGAAGTTATGAAAGTAATATTTAAGAGAAATATCTTGATTAAAACCTTCAATAAAGAGAATGTTTTCATTAGGGAGATAATCATGAAGGTGATTGATAGCTGGCACAAGAGACACAACAAGTTGATCAGTTATGATTTATCCTTTGATAGCTTTTTGAGTAATGATTCAGAGATCAAATTCCATAAAGAGGAAAATCCACTTGGCAATTATATCTCTAAGAAGAAATGCATTGAAGAATAAGTGACAAAGGGGGTTGGAATGAATGATGACACAATTGTTTTGATAAAGCATGTAATGGTAAAGATTTTTAGCTGAGAAATAGATGGTGAGGCAATCACATTCTACTCTTGTATAACATTTCTCATAATTGATGAGGCCTCAACTAATATAGTAGATGGCATACTCTATTTTGGTATCATCTTGTTGAGAAATCTTTGCCCCAAATGATATGGGTGTGGAAGAAGTATGTAATATTAAAGGTTGATCATTTAAAGGAGGATGAAGTATAGGTGGGTGAAGAAATGATTCTTTCATATTAGTAAAGGCTATTGACAAGGATCTTTCCATTCTAAAGCATTACCTTTATTAAGAAGATAATTTATATAATGGATATGATAAGACATTTTAGGAATGAATTGTCTAATTTCCCCAAGTTTATCGAGATAAGTGTGAATGTATAGAATGGAAGGAGGAATATGCATGTTTATGATAGCCTTAATCTTAGAAGGGTCAGTGTCGATGTCATAGAGAGAGACTAAGAATCCTAATATTTTCTAGATGTGACACCAAAGACACATTTATAATTATTTATTCTAACTCATTATTTAAGAAGATGGTCAAAGATGATAGTAAGATCAAAAAGATGAGTCTTGTGACTTGTAGAATTATCAATGAAGTCATCCATATAGGTTTCAACAATTTTATGGATAAGAGCATGAAAGATAGGAGTCATTACTCATTTATTATTGGATTCAAAATTTTGAAGGATGAAATCCATTTAAACATATCAATAGGTACCCAATTCCTTGGTAAAAGTGGTCTTATGTTGGTCCTCAGGGGCAATGTGAATTTTATTGTAGCCCAGAAAGCCATTTATAAGAGATAATATTTCATAACCAGCTATGGAATAGATAATGACATCTATCAAAGGTAAAGGGAAATTATATTTGGGATAAGTGAGGTTAATATTATATAAATCAATAAAGATGTGAATGACCATAGTGAGCTTTTTCTAGATAAGAACTATGTTAGAAACCCATTCAGAATAGTCCACTAGTTTGATAAATTTAGCATCAAGAAGTTTGATGATTTATTTATGACATAAGGTGGAAAAATTGGGTGTAAATTTTCTTTGTTTTTGATGCACAAGTTTGGAATTAGGATAATGGATGATGTTATGCACCACAATTATAGGTTGAATTCTAGGTTTGTCATCATAGGACTAGGCAAAGATCTCATGATATTTATTGAAAAATAAACTATAATTATCATATTCAGTAGGTGAGATTTCACAAGAAATTATAATTGGTTAAGAGAATGATAGAGTAATATATTCAATTTGAGTATTTTAATTGATAAGGATATCATTACCATCTTAGAAGTGGTATGGTGCATTAGGTAAAGAAGAATTTGGATTAGCTTTAGGATCAATGCTAGTAATGAAGTTGTTAAAATAAGGGGCTTTATTTTTGAATTTCTAGAGTTTGTGATTATGCTAAGGAAGTTGAGTTTATCAATCATGGAGTAATTAAATAATAGATTCATCTCTAGGAAAATTAGGAAGAGTACCATAATATCAACATCTACTTTGAGATCTAGAATTTGATTACCATGGCTATCATATTTAGAATATATTTGATGGGCATTGGTGGCTTTGGCATCTAGTGTAATATCAATATTAGAAGTAGATGGATTGGATGGGATTGTTGTGTCATTAATTTCTTTGATGGGAGAAGGATTGGATGCAATGATGGGATACGTAGGTGTTAAATAAGATGCATGAATTTTTGGATGTTTGGAAGGTATGATTTATTCTACCACCCATGGAGTATTAAGAAGTGGAGAATTAGTAGGAGGTACATGACCTTCAGGATATAATTCATGATTAATATAAATGGTATGAAAATCTTGGTTAAAATCATATATTTGAGATAAGATTTTTTGATAATTTTAAACATCCAAGTCTTGATTTGAGCTTGGGCCAGTATGTAATTATCATCATATGTTAGAGAAACTATACATGCTTGAGATTTAAGGGATTTTTAGATGGTTAAATTCTAATATTACTAAATATATGTGGATACATGATGAGATGATATTGAAATAATTTGGCCACTCCATAATCATTACATGTGAAGGCCTATTCTGGTAAAGAAGGTTACTAAGCATTGCATGGGGGAAAATCAGTGATCTCATTAATGAGAGGAATAGTGTGATCATGAGGTAATAAAGAAGGAAGAAGATTATTCAAAATGTAGGGAGGTAGCTTGGTAATATTTAAATTATGTTGAAATTCATTAGCTTCATCATCATTTGAATTAGCAAGAGTGACTTGTAAATTAGGATTGATGTTGATGAACTCAGGTAAAGGAAAACTATTAATTTTATAAGTGGTAGGAATATTATATTGATATTTTGGATTATGTAATTGAATACTCCAAGGGTTGGGATCAAACTCATGCTTATACCATTTTCCACTATGTAAGAATTTAATGCATTAACTACAAAAATAAGCAATGGCCCTTATTCTATGAGTCCAAGGATGACCAAGGAGTATATTATAACTTAAGGGTAAATCAAGGAACATAAGATTAATTAGAATGATATTAGGTCTAATTGTTAGGGGAAGCCAAATAAAACCAAGTGGTTTTTTATTAGACTTACCAACAATGTGATAGGTAAGGTAGGTTTGATTAAGATGATCCTTGTTATAAATAAGTTTTTGGATGAGCCACAAAGATGTCACATTGCCTTAATCATCTAAAAATTTATGAATAAGGGTTATATTAGTGACTATTTTAATGAATGTGGTAAATAATTTGTGTGAAAAAGGATATTGTCATTAATCATGTCGTCTTCAAGAAATCAAATAGATGGTTTGGAATGACACACAATTTAAATAGTATGTACATTGGTAGGTTGAGGTTCAATAGAAGGTGGTTATTTATCTATAGGAGATGGATCTTCTATTTCTTCTTAATTTTTCATAAAGAACTTGAGATGATAATGGGAAGTATAAACTAACTCCAAAATTAGAATATTTCAAGGCATATAGTTAAGTTCTTCAAGAAAGTTCCAATGAGATTTAGAACAAGAACTAGCATGATGTTTAGAAGGTAAGGTAGATTTTGAATAAATGAAAGTTTTTAGGAGTTCAGAAGGAGGAGATGGTTCCTCATGAGCTTCTAAAGCTAGATTAGTGGTTTTAGTATATTTGAGAATTTATTCCTCTAAATATGGCTTCTTAAGTTTGGTAACTAGATCTTATGGAGTCATCTTGCGATGATAATTGACCTTAGGGAGTTAACATATTGAGAATTATTGTAATATTGGTCATAATTAGCATCAATAACACAAACATCCTTGGGATTTTGTTGATTATTAGTTGTCGAAAAATATTTTTGGTTATTAGAAGAAGAAACTTTAGAAACCTATCATTTTTTACTAGTGTTATACTCTTGATGATGAAGGTTGATCATAGATTCATGATTAAAGGAATCACTGAGCATGTAGGAGACATCAAACTTAGTAATCCCTCTATAAGATTTGTGGGAGTGACCAATTTCATAATGGAACCAAAAAAATTTATTAGTATCATACCACTGAGGAGGAATATTAGGATAAGTAAAAGGTTTAGAGGGTGGTAAAAATTGTTTCATTTGTTGTACAGTGAGTGGTGTGTGAGAAGATGAGAGATTGTGGGCTTTGGTAACTCCTGGTTTGGTTTTACGAGTATTTTTGGTGATATAATTAATATATGTTTGAAAATATCCTTTAAGAATATTAGGATTAGGTTTGAATTTCTTCATGATAAATTCTTGACATTTAGCTTGGTCAAGAGCTTCATTAAGTTTTTTGAGAATGAAAGTTTGAAACTTATACTAAAGAGGAGTTAAATCAGTGAATATCTTAAAGAAATTATCATCTATCATGTTATGGTTGGATTTAGGGGCTAGATATTTCCATCTTTTGATAAAATCATGAGCTGATTTGGTGGGAGATTACTTAGTATTGATGAAGTGGCTAAGATAGTTTTTTGGAAGATCATTAGTTGAAACTCTTTAACTAAAGGATTGAATAAATCCTCAAGTTGCCAAATGAAATGTTGTGAAAGTTGGTTATACCATTATAATACATCACCAGTGAAGATTTTAACTATAAGTTTATTTGTGGTGAAATTATTAGTTTGAATCCACTCTTTATAAAGATTGTCAAAGGCTTTGAGAAAGGATGCAGGGTCTTTAGTCCCATCATACTTGATTGGTGGGTATATGTTTCCACTACGAATAGACATAATGAAGGGATATAAAGGCTGATTTTGGATATTTTAAATAATTTTATTATTCATAATAGGTTGAGGAATAACATTGTTAAAAGCATCTCCAAAAGGTGGAAGAATGAAATTAGGATTGGGTTGAGGATACATAGCTAGAGATTGATTAGCCATATTGATCAAATAACATTTTAGGTTCATCATTTGAGAGGTGTTAAGGGTTTTCATTATGTTCATTTGTTATATTAATTTTTTAATAATTTTAGTTGTATCAATTGGTGGGTTGGTGTTTGTAGGAGTACTCCCTAAATTGGTATTAGGCGGAGGGTTATAAGAAGATGGATTATTGATTAGACTCATGTCAATTGCTCCCACATTAGTTTTAAGAGTTTGAAGATGAAAATTGTCTTGATAGGTATAGAAAATATCAGATCCACCTAATTCATCTTAGAGGTGTGATTTTCACCATTTTACAAGCCATAAATAAAGGAGGGGAAGAGCAAATCCAAGAGTGATGGTGTTGTTGGGAGGAAAAGAGAAGGATAAATGAACATCCCATCTAGTATCTAAATGGATTTAGGTTATCCAAGAAGATTTTGAAGGGGAATTCATGATAACTTGAAATAAATGAACAAAATTCTAAGGAAGAGAAATAGAGAAATGAGTCAAATAGACAAGGTAGGTAGTAAGAGTACATTGTCAACTAGGTCAACCTAGTACCACAAACTAGGGAAAATATAACCTAATAAGAGTACATAGTCAATTGGGTTGACCTAGTACTATTTTTAGACTAGTGAAAAAGACAGGGTCAAATAGGTTGACCTAGTATTACGATTAGGGGGGAAAATAGTTTGTAAAAGACTATGTCGAATAGAATGACTATGTACTAAAAATAGGGGAAAATATTACAATATACTTTGAAAGTAAGAAAAGAAAAAAACACATAATCAACTATGTCAATTAGGATGATCCAATTGAGTCACATAATAAAAAATTTACACCAAAATTGGCCAAAGCAAGTTTTTACAATACAACATACAATGGATTAAAGAGTAAGTAATCAACTTGGAAATTAAATGCTAACTAAATGGTCATCCTAAATGTTATTATATTATTAGAGTATGATTTTAAGTGTGATAGGAAGTTTGTTGAAATTAAGGAACTAAAAAGTAATCTATGGATGGTTTCAAGACATTTAGGCTAAAAGGGATCTATATTGGTAATGGTATTGGATTGGTATTGGGGCCTAAACCCTCACTTCACACACCATAATGATAAGGGTGTCAAGTGCTTTGTTAATAAATACCATTAACTATGTGTTTATACTTGGCTAGAAAACAAGTCACCTCCCCTCCTTGGTGATGAAATCCAAATAGGTAGGCCTTGGGTAGAAATTTTTTTAAATGTGTTTTGAGATTATGTGATTTGGTAGTGTGTTTAAGAAAGAGAAAAATAGTGAAACTAAATGGTATACTAAAAAACCACCTAATTAGACTATGTGATCTATTCTAAGCCTACAAGAAACTGAAAGTGAAAGTGTGAAGTAATTACTATAATATAAATTTTAATTCCAAATTTGAAACATAGTACAATGTCAGTTTAGATGATAGTGTATGTAAACATTATCTTACAGAGTTGACAATATTGGTACTATACTACTGAAGCAAGGGTCTATTAATAACTATGTCGGTAGTATCAACCTAGTCTTTTAGATAGAAGACAAAATATAGAACTAGGTCAACCATGTCAACCTATTTTGTTATATAAGGGTAGTGTTAAAGACTTAAAACTATGAAAAATAGGATTATAATGAATAATAGAAATGATATAGAAAGAGAGAAATGAAACTTGATGGGTTGGAAGATGTAGAGGAAAGTGAGATTGTTGTTGAAGTGCCTTTATTTTTACTTGAAATTTTTTCCAACTGGGTCAACCTAGTTTTGTTGTTCTCTATTTTTTGAATCCTATGAATATGACTATATTAGTCTCATCGACCTAGTACATTTTTTGTAAGTCAAGAAGATGGCTATACCATGCGTGGTTGACCTAGTATGTTTTTTCGAGATGAATGAGAGTACTATATCAAAATTTTCAACCTAGTAGCCTATCTGGAAATTAAAACCTATACTATATCAACCTATATAACCTATATATAATGAATACCTACACAAATATAATAGAGCCATTTTTGACATGACTGTGTTAAAATATTACTTTGAAGTTAGAAACTATACTAGCCCTATCAACCTAGTATTGAAAATATAGAAAAATAATAAATAAAATGATATAAATTAGAAATATGTGAAAGAAAACCTACAAGGGTTAGATTTATGTGGGTTTCACTAGAATGTATGAAATTAGAAATGCATCAAGTCTATAAATCAATCCTAAATCAAAGAAGATAGGTCATACTTACATTTCTGATTGGGGATACATTATATATTTGAGAAAATGACCAATATGTGGATCCACTAGACCCGGTTAGGGGATATCTTATCACAATAAACAATATTATGGGGGTTCCAAACTCTCCAATAAATCACAATCACATAATAACCCTAATTAATCCCTATGTTTTCATATTCACTAAACTAATAACAAGTAAAGTAAATTCTATTCTAGTGTTCACCAAAACTTATGGCACAATATGGGGGTTATTAAATGTTGTCATTTGTATTTTTACCCTTTAAGGAGATGTATCATCTATCCTCATCTAATTTTTCTCAATTGGGTCCTTATCCAAGGGTTTACAAGGGTTTTATTTTAGGTATTTTAGGCTCTTAAGATTCGTTAATAGAAATGGAACATTGAAGTTGTCAAAAAAATCCACAAAATAAATGTCTAGAATCGTTGTCAACTTCTCCAAACTTCTTGGATCTCCATGCAAAGTGCCAAAGGAGATGTGAGCATCTCAAGTTTCTCACTTGAGCTTTTCCTATCATTTACACAAGCCTAATGTTACTTTTGAGATAAAAGTGATGTCCCCTATGATGTATATGTAATATAGAAGATCTAACACATCTATCATGACTCTATAAACATGGTCTAATAGGTTATAATGATTTTGTGTAGTTGGAAATGAATGTGACTTCTCATTTGTGCTTTAAGCCAAAACCATGCCTAATAGGCCTAACTATAACTTTGGGGTTGTAGACCAATTTATTAAGATTTTACCTTATTTTATTGATTCCTCATGTTGGTTTGAGTATGTCTTAACTTTCCACACCTTCTTCTAAGGTCCATTTCCACCATTTCACCTTCTTTAAAAATGTAGGTTTTATTCAAAAAGGGAGTGCCCTCTATCTGAGATAAAATAGAGGGCACTTCCCCTATTTTACTAGATAAACCAAGTGGTGGAGGATCTTATCAAAGTGGTTAGGAAATTATAAATAAGAATTTATCCCTTTTACATACCATTTTCCCTTCCAACACTTGCCAAAACCAAAATAGACTCCTATGAAGGCAAATTGTGTGCAATGTTAACACTCTAGACTATGTAATGATTGAATAGGGTATTTATTATATGTTGTTCCTATTATAAATATAATTTTGAGGAATAAACATCATAATGTAATATTTTATAATTTTTTCATCACTATAACTCTCCATATATCCTTACATATACCTTAAACTCAGAAGATTGTATAAATCTCTTGATCATAACCTTGCTTTAAAGGAGTACCTATAGGTTAATTTGCATGTTTTGAGCTTGAGACAATGTTTGATGATCACCTTAGAGTATAGTCAAACATAGTCAATTCTGTTGGGAAGATTAAAACCCTGTCGATGAATATTCCTCTTGGAATATGTTACACATCACCTTTTTGGATCTCATGATCCATTTCTATCATCTCTCATCAGCCAACCTTGATGATTCCATGTTCAATCTTCTATCTTTGACTATGTGCTTCTATAGTCAACTATAGGTGAGTTTTTTTTGCATGATGGGACACCTGTAAGTGTAGATTGGACCTTGAAACATCACCAATAAACTCCTCATGACGTTATATATTCCCATTGGTATTCCATTCACTCAATAATGTCTTAAAACATGGTACTATTCCTTATTTTCACTTTAAGATATCAATGGTCAATCAAAGGCTCAATTCCTGTAGATGTCAATGCAAGATTTTAGTGTTGAAGTAGGCAACTTGATCCTTCCAACAACCACCCTCCACTAATCTTCTTGAATCCATATTTTTTATAGCTCCTTTCTTTGATAGAGGATATAATCCATACACATTTATATGTTTCAACTATCTTTGTAACCTT
This sequence comes from Torreya grandis, assembly GCA_037957365.1. NCBI lineage: Eukaryota > Viridiplantae > Streptophyta > Pinopsida > Cupressales > Taxaceae > Torreya > Torreya grandis. Next base: position 1,066,539 of record JARHVA010002433.1, on the reverse strand, counting down.
GTTATAAGATATCTACAAAATGGCCCAGACCTCTATTTTTACCTTTTAGGGAAAATGTCGCTAAACTCAGTCATCACCTCTTCTAAGATTATTTACACTCTAATTTTCCAATTTGACACCTCAAGAAAGTTTATCATGATAAAAAACACATATAAAGACTCCAATGAAGGTTTTACCACTTGTTTCAATGCTTTAAATGACTCTTTGGCTTTCTATGGTACCACCTGTAGGTGGGCATTTGTATTTATATAGGTAGTAAGCAAATTTGTGAAGTATGCAAGATATATATGTTTATGATAAAATGTATTACCTAACCAAGTGTTCAAATTCACTCTTATCACTATTAAAATATTGAAACACCTATTAAGTCTCCCATTTCATCATGACTTCATCAAGGAGAGACTCTTGTAGGTGCATTTGAGTTGTATGTAGGTAGTGGACAAAATTGGAACAATATGTATAGATGAATGGCCTAATGGACATACATAGTCTCATTATCAATTCCTAAAATTTATTTTTCTCACTATGAATATTTTGGTACAAGTCTTAAAATCTCTATTCTAATGTGATACCCTCTTGCAAGTACTTGAAACAAAGTATACTTTGGTTGCTAGTGACTAGTTATGTGGTGCATGAACCTGAAACCAATATTCCATCCTATTCAAACCTTAAAATGTACTACCTTTAGCTCCTAAAGACTTGAAAAAGTTAATATATCTTCATTACAAATCCATAAAAAATTTAATCCAGCTTGACACATGACTAGCATTGAAATTGAGTAAAGAGTTGATTGTGAGCATGACAAAACTATAGGTTTGATCAAAGATTGATGTGATGAAACCAAACATGGAAGGGGGAAATAATTATGGTATGGTGACATGGGAAAAATCAAATTATATACAAAGTAGACCCTTTCATATAATTAAGCCTTCTCAAACAAGGAAAACTTGACTAAGACTTCAAATGGTGGCACCTTCTTGCAACATGAGATGATTTACCTATCAAAACATCATGAAAAATGAAACCAAGAATGGAGATAATTTTAAGAGAGATGAAAAATCATTTGGAGTCAACATCACCAAATGGATTATATGGACCTATCTAAATTAGATCAAATCTTTAGGGTGTAGGAAATAATGAACAAGAAAACACAGTTAACTTGTTAGAGATGGTTTATAAAGAGTAATTGACCAGTGTTTGAATTTTTTTTATTAAAATTAATATATATTATTTTAATATCACCCCCTAAATTTTTTTGGTCTGAAACATCTACTATTGACCATACCAAGCATGAACTTGCTAACCATTTTTATGTGTTTTGAAAGATGAAGGAGTAGAATGGTTTTTGACATTTTTTAGCCCTTAAAAATGATGTAAAGCATTGATATGAGTATAATTAAGATGAAGAGACATTAAATTACCTTCTCCCATGATTCACCTTCCCTTATGGGTCGTACAAGTGTTAAATTCCTCCCTTTTAAGTTGGATTTTTTATTTTTAGTTAGATAACCTACAAGATTCATATGAGATTGACATTATTGATATGTAATATAAATTCTTGGACATTTAAAAGGAAACTAATACACTTATACACCTTTAAAACCATGCCACTTGCATTTATGATGCCTAAATGGCTATTAAGTTACTCAAAATGACATATAAACTAATTAGACCATGACTAAGGCTAAAAAGGCATAAAATTACATTAAATGGACTATAAAATACCCTATGATAAAATATTATAGCCCTAAAACATCTAAAAATTAAGTTTTTACCTATAGGGGTCCAAATTTGACATTAAAGTCAAATTTGGTCAACAAAATGGTGACTAATAGGGGTATTATGCCTATTATACTAAAGATAAATACCCTTATCTATCCATGGGCTAAGGTATTAAATTAATTATTTAATAAAACTAGTAAGTAATTACCTAAAACACACACCAAACAACACAAAACAAATCAAGAAACCAACAAGACTCACACATATGCATAAACACTTAGGGAAAACAAGAAAAATAGAAGCCATGTACAAAAAGAGAGGATAAACTTAGTAGAAATGTTTAATATATATCCCATTGAGTATGATATTAATCTCCTCTCCATCCATCTTTGAGATTTGGAAATCATTGTGTTTCTTGCATTGATTGATGACATAAGGGTCAATTCAGAAAGCATCAAACTTTGTGTGTTTTCTAGGCTTAACCCTATCTTCATCCCACTTTAGAACAATGTCTCCCTCTTTGAGGATTCTTGGAATGGATTTATTATAAAAATATCTCTTTATTTGATCTTGGTGAGCTCTCATAGTGTAAATAGCTTGATCACTTGTTTCTTTAAGCTCTATCAATTCACATAATTTGACCTCCATGCTTTCATTTTCTATCAACTCTAGTTGGTAAGTGAGATCCAAAGCTATTAATTTAATTGAAATAGGAAATTTATCCTCTCGTCAATAAAAAATTTTATATGGTGAGTTTCTAATTGCTCTCTTGGGGGTGATCCTATTAGCCCAAAGAGCTATGTTTAATATAGAATGCTAAGTTCTTTGATTCTCCTCCATTGTTCTCTTGATAATCCTAATTATATTATTATTATTGAAATCATCTAGTCCATTCCCTTGTGGATAATAGTTGGAGGAAATACTAAGATAAATACCATGTTTCTAATCCCACTCACTTGTCTTCATTTTAAGGAATGCCGATGCATTATCTAGAATGATTATTAAAGGAGCCCTAAATCTTGTCACTATGCCTTCATAAAAGTCTAAAACTAAAATTTCATATGCTTCCTTGAGATCTACAACATCCACCCATCTTTTGAATTAATGTATGGTAGCTAATACCCATTTGTGACCAACACTAGAAAATGGGTTTATTAAGCCTATGCAATCTAGACCCCATTGCATAAAAGGTTCGTCTACTTATATTGGATGAAGAGGTATGGCTAAAAGATTTTATTTTCCATAAAATAAGGAACATTAATGAAATTTAATTACCTGAGAATGAGTATATTTAAACAAAATAGTCCAAAAATAACTAGCTCTCATAGTCTTGGCAGTTGTGGTTTATAGAGCAAAGTGACCACCTGTCGATCCATCATGAAATTCAAACAATATCTTCTCAAACTAATCTGATTCAACACATATCAATAATACACCTAATAAATCTTTCCTAAAAACCACTCCATCAACAAGTACATAAGAAATAGATTGTAATTTACAGTACCTTCTTTTGGCTCTATCTAGGCCATATGGGCATTCACTGGTTTGAAGGAAATTAATCATTTCTTATGTCCAACTCTTTATTGGTGAGTATGTAGTTGTCATAGGATCATCTTGAAGGGTGAAAACATATTCTTTTTTTCCTTAAAATCTGAAGCAAGGTGCTCACATAATCTTTTCCCTTTCACTCGTTTGGTTGTCTTGATTTCTACATAATACTTCATTACTTTTGTAATCCAACCATCGCTTTTTTCATTCAAATCTCTACTCAAAATGAAATCATTGACATTAGGATGAGGTACCAATATATAAATATTATTGTTAGATAACATTTTCATAAAATTATTTATCAATCTAACAACTTAAAGTACTTGCATTTATACATAAGTGTACCTTACCTGATAACCTTCTAATATTTGACTAAAAAAGGCAACAGATTGCTCGAAGTTTTCTTCATTTTATTGAGTGATCATGGTAGAGATTAATTATTTATTTCCAAAAGTGTATAAGTTGAAATCCTTTTATAAATTAGGACTTGCAAGAGTTGGATCCTGAGCAATAGCTTTATTAATCTCTTCAAAACTCTCTTTCCTTCTCCTTGTCCAAGTAAACACTTCATCTTTCCTTATCATATAGGTTAGAGGCTTGACTAAATTAGGAAAATCAATATAAACCTCTTTATGAAATTGATTTTTCTAAAGAATATTTTCAAACCTTTCTTGTGTTTAGGTAAAGTTAATGCCAAGATTGCATTCACCCTTTCAAGATCTATGGATAGAGATTTTTTTGAAATAATATGTTCCAAATTTTTGCTTTCATGGATAGCAAACACACTCTTATTTGGATTAAGAGATATTTCAAAATATCTACATTTCTCAAAAATCTTCCTAAGATGATTCAAATAATCCTTTGTATCCTTGGATAATACTGTGATATCATCAAGATACACTAGCACTATATCATTTATTATGCCTTGAAAATCCATATCTATTGCACATTAGAAGGTTGTCCCAACATTAGACAAACCATAAGGCATTTTAATAAAAGTATATATGCCCCATTTAGTGGTAAAGGATATCTTGTATTGATCTCCTTCCTTTACCAAAATCTAATTGTACCCTAAATATCCATCAAGTAGTGAGAACCTCTCACTACATGCAACAACTTGAAAAAATTGCTCAAGGAAGGAAGAGGATAATGGTTCTTTAAGGAAACTCTATTAAAATATCTAAAGTCAACACATAACTTAATTTACCCATGTTTCTTCCTTATCAAGACTAAGTTTGCCAACCAAGATGAATTCTTAATAGGAAAATGATTTTAGACACAATTAACTTTTGAAGCTACTTTCTCATAAGAGGCTCAATATTAGGATTGATTGGCCTTTGCTTTTTCTTGATAGACTTAGCATTTTCATCTAAATATATAGTATGTTTAACTAGATTTGGATCAAAAAAATTTAAATCACTATATTCCCATACAAAGATATTAAAAAATTCTTTGCATAATTCAATGAAAACACATCTTTCTTCTCTAGTACATACCTTCCCAAGAGCAATCAACTTATCTTTGAATATTTTCACTCTCTTATAGTTTTCTTGTTTATTAAACATGTTTACCTTTTACTTCCTTAGCTGGTCATCAAAATTAAAAATACTTTAAAGTGTGACTAAGCCTTTAGGGAGATTTTTTGTCTTTAATTTTACAATCTTCCCTCCATATTACTATTATAGTTTGGACTAGCTTTTTTAGGAAAGCCAACCTCCTCTTGTATAAAAAGAGCTATTTTCTAGTCTATCAAATACTTGCTAATTAGTGATATTATTAGGTATATAGGGCCTTAAAATCACTTTCATATGAGGTTGGTTCTTACCATCTCTTATCTCTTTTGTAATATCAAACTAAGCTTAAATGGATGCCAACCTATCATCATGTTTGTTATTTTCTCTTGGTATAGATTAAATGTTTAAATCTTGGAAACATTCCACAAGATCCTGCACTCTATGCTTATAGGATTTAATAAAAGAGTTCTTAGTAATATTTTTATCTCCCACTTGATTCATAACTAACTCACTATCACCATAAACATGTAAATCCTTCACACCTCTCTTTATATCCCACTCAAGGTCATGAATGAGGGACTCATATTCTACTACATTACAAGTACAACTAAATTGAAATATGAAAGTAGAGTAATACCTTTATTTGGATGGAGATACTAACATTGTTCCACCACCTAATCCACCTTGCTTCTTGATCCATCAAAATAGAATTACCATAGACCATCCATAGTTTCATTTGGCTTCATCAAATTTGGCATGAAATATCCTTCTTCATGAAGAGAATACAGTCCAAGACTAGCTTCTTCTATGAATCTATAAGGATCATGTTTATATTGTTCATGTCCCCATTCATCTAGATGTATATTAGAAAATACTTCAAGAGAAGAAGTTTGAGATTGATCCATGTGAAGTTCTTCCTCATCAATAATATTATAATTGACATTTGAAAATTTAGTCATGTAGGGATATAAATGATTGTGATAAAGAGTTTATAATTCAATCATTACCTTAGTACCATACCTTGTTTTAAAAACCATATATGAGCAATTTTCTGCCAAGTATCCACCTATCTTGGTTGTAAACTCTCTTGACAAACAAAGAGCAAAGTGTGGGGGTAAATATGAAACAACCACATCATGAGAGATGGAGAAAGTAGGAAAATCATGTAAAGTAAAATATAGATTCTTGACTACTCCCAAGGTCTTTGTTGCTGACCCATCTAATTATATAACTCTTTTAGCCATTGATTCAAACTTGAGGCCTATTTTATCTGCTATTGACTTAGGCATGACTAAGGTCCTAGCCCCACTATCTATGATAAAATTGTGGAATAAACAATCAACAATGATCAAGGATATATAGAAATGAGTTTTATCAAATTTATTTACTTATTCATGAATGGTTTGAGTTCCATTCAGCAAGATGACATTTTATGCCCTTGTTAATCCAACTAGTTTACTTAGTCTAAGCAATTCCTTTTGGAGAATATCCTTTTGTCCTAGTATTATAAATGAATCCCATAATGAAATATTCATGTATAAATTATTAATTTTATCCACAAAATTTATAGAAGGATTTTTCAACTTGAATTACTCTTTAGAAGTAGTTAGTACCTTATGGTGTAGCATGTGAAGATGGATGTTTAAGAGGTGGTCTTGAATTCTAAGGTTTTTGATTTTCCTACACATAGGGGATGAGTTATACCAACCTAAAATTGGAGATGTTGTAGGAGTCAAAAAAAGTCCTTGATTTATCCCTTGTGCCTCTTCAACAACCCTCTTCTTAGATCTAGTGTTAGAGGATACACTATCATTCATGTTATTTGAACTTCTCAATTGATTTATGGCACAAAATTCTTCCTCTAAATGATTCATAAAAGTAGAATCAGGTTGTGTTTTTCCATTTTCCATTCCATTATATATTTTCACCTCAAAAGTGGGAACTTGAGGTACTTAACTACCTTGCATTGGCATGGCTTAACTAGGCATTTTATTGGCATATGAATATGGGCCCTAATTTTGATCATAGGAAGGGTACCATGGTTTTTCTTGAACAAAATTATTTTGATTAAGAACAAGAGATCTATAAGATGATGGGTCATTAGGATTTAAAATCTATTAAGGTCTAGCTTGAGTTATTTTACCTTGTTCTTGAGCATTACCCTGAAAAGGAGGCCTACTTGTTTATTGAAACTGATTGTAAGGCTAATAAGGCCTATAATGTTATATTTGTTATCTTTTGAGAGAAATAATTTCATTAATAACAATTTAAAGTAAACTCCTGACTTCATGAATCTCATTAGTAGGGGCAAGGGTAGACTTCTCTTGGTTATTAGGAAAAGGAGCCAATGTAGGTAAAGCAATTTGACTAGGAGGCTACAAATCAAGAAACAAAGGCATCAGTGGTCTAAGAGTAATATTTCTCACTTGAACATGATAATTATTAGCATTAATAGCTATCTCATTTGTATTGGGTATTGTATTCCCACCTATAGATTGGATCATCATGGATACATCACTATTAAATGCTTTTAGGTAATACAAGAAGGCATAATTTGGAGTGGGTCTCAGAAGGGCTGGGAGCTTATCCCATGTATTTTGAAATCTAGAGTTAAAATATTTCATGAAATCTTGATGATCCCTCTTGATAGTATTCATTTTCTCATCTAGTGACAAATAATCACTCTTCTCTTTAAACCTCTTAGATAATGGATTTCCTAGTTCATCCCATGAAGCAATAGAAGCATGAGGTAGAGTTACATACCAATATAAAGCTTTCCATTTGAAATATAATGCCAATATCCTGATGGATATATCCTCTTAAGTGATATTATAGATTTTGCAAAAATTTGCCAAGTTTTTAATATGTTTAATAAGAGTAATAAGACCTTCTCTAGTAAAACATGGAACACTTTTAAGGGCTACTCCAAACATTTGGTCATATTGGGCAAGATTCAAAGGAGATGATCTGGTGAAGGCTAAAAAAGGTATATTTCTAGCCATATTAAAATGCAGATTGTGATTATTACAGGTTGAACTAAGTAGAAAATTGAATTTGTTGAAACCAACTCCCTTGAATAAGAATGAGTATTCATAAATCTAAACATTTTGAAACAATAGCAAGACAATTTTATAAATTCAAAAGGTATACCTCTAGTAGTAGACTTAGTGGTCACCTTTGGCATGGAAAATAAGGACTAGTCAACAACCAAAGAGCTTAAAACTTAGTGGAGTCACCAAGTACTGAATATAGATGTTCTTGAAACTAAAAATATTCTAATATCAACACCAATATTGAATAATATTCTAGGACTTAGAGTCCTAGAGGGTAGCCAAAATTTGTTTTAATTTGTATTTCCACCCCTTGAAGAGATGTATCGGCACTCCTCATCCATGTTTTCTTAGTCGGGTCCTTATCTAAGGGTTTGCAAGGGTTTTAGGTCTTTTAGGATCTTAATCTTTGTTCATAAAGATGGAAAATTGAAGTTGAAAATAAATTACACAAAATAAATGTCTATGAACCTTGTGAACTTCTCCAAACTTCTTGGATATCCATGTAAAGTGTCAAAGGAGATGTGAGCATCTCAATTTGCTTACTCGAGCTTTTCCTTTCATTTACATAGGCCTAATGTTGCCTTTGAGATATAAGTGGCCTCCCATATGATGTCTATATAAGATGAAATATTGAACACATCTATCATGAATCTATAAAAATTATCTAATATGTTATAATGCTCTCCTATAGTTGGAAATGAAAGTGACTTCTCATTTGGGATTTAGGCCAAAACCCTGCCTAATAGGCCTAACTATAACTTTGGGGTTCTACACCACTTTTTTGAGATTTTACCTTATATTATTAATTCCTCATGTTTTTATGAGTATGTCTCAACTTTACTCACCTTATTTTAAGGTCACTTTAGCTTGTAGTCCACCATTTCACCTTCCTTCTTCAAAAAATGTAGGTTTTATTCACAAAGGGAGTGCCCTCTATGTGAGACAAAACAAAGGGCACTTACCCTATTTTCCTAAAAAAAATAAGTGGTGGAGGATCTTATCTAATTCGTGAGGACATTTTACACTAAAATTTATCCCTTTTTCATACCATTTTCCCTTTCAACACTTGCAAAAAACAAAATAGACTCCTGTGAAGGCAGATTGTGTGTAAGGTTAACACTCTAAACTATGCATTGCTTGAATAGGGTATTTATTCTAAATTATTCCTATTGGTAAGAGAATTTAAAGGAATAAAAATAATGATGGAATATGTTAAAAAAATTTCATCTCTCTAACTCTCCATATACCCTTACCTATACCTTGAACTCAGAAGACTGTATGCATCTCTTGACTGTAACCTTGTTATGGAGTACCTATAGGTTGATTTGCATGTTTTAAGCTTGAGACAATTTATTATGATCACCTTGGAGTCTATTATTTTAATTATATACCTATTTTTTCAAAATTTTCTCATCTTTATGCATTACACACACACACACACAACCTCAAACTTTCTCACTGTCTATCATAGTCAAACACAATCAATTGTGTTGGGAAGAGTAAAACCATGTAGATGAAGATTCCTCTTGTAATATGTTAAACATCACCTTTTTGGATCTCATGAGACATTTAAGATCATATCCCATCATCCAACCTTGATTATTCCATGTTCAAGCTTCTATCTTAGACTATGTGCTCCTATAGTCAGCTATAAGTGAGTATTTTTTACATGATGGGACACTTGTAGGTGTGGATTGGACCTTAAAACATCACCAATCAACTCCTCAAGATGGTATATATTCCAAATTTCATTCCATTAAATCAATAATTTATTATAAACATGTTAATAATCCTTTTTTTCACTTTAGGATATCAATGGTCACTCAAAGGCTCAATTTATGTAAATGTCAATGTATGATTTTAGTGTTGAAATAGGCAACTTGAGCCTTCCAACAACCACCCTCCACTAATATTCTTGACTCCATATTTTTCAAAGATCCTCTATTTCATAGAGGATATAAGTCATACACATTTATATGTTTCAACTCTCTTTTTAACCTTGTTATAAGATGTATACTATTGGAAATATTATCATTGATGTCAAAGGTCTAGCATTATTGGTGATATAGGCCCCATTGCATTTAATGTTGTTTATCTTGGCTAATATGAGTTAATATTTATTTAATATTAATGAATATATTTTTGGTTGCATATGAGACAAAAGAAGGGCCCATGGAGAAGTCAAAGAGCCACAGGGTAAAGACAAAAGAAGGATGGGACACAGCTTCCCATGAAGAGTCATCTTGGGGAACACCAAGAGTCACCAAGTGAAGACAAAAGAGTAAGGGCACAATTTCTCATGAAGGGACACTTTGAGGAATATGAAAAGTCACCAAAGATAAGGACAAAAGTGGGAAGGACGTATTTGGTCATGAAGGGTCACCACATGACTTTTCAAAGGCTTGAATATGAAGGGTCATACAAGTTTGGTGCCATTTTCCATGAGGATTAAAGGGTCACAAAGGGGGAAGGCCAAAGGTCATTTGGAAAGCTATAAATAAATGCTTGAGAATCCATTTGTAATGTGGTTGAGAGAGGTTTATTTGATATTGTAATATCTAGCTTAGAAGAGCAATTGTGACAGATGAATAATATTTTTTATATCTAGCTTAGAAGAGCAAAGGTGAGAGAGAGGAAAGAGATGTTGTATTGAACTATCATTTTTTGAGATAGCAACATCGAGAGATAGGTGTGTGGTATACATAAAGGGTTTGGTGCTCTTATGGGTTGGTGCTCATGAATTGTTGCTGGGTTGGTGCTCGACAAAGGGGTTGGTGTTCGTATGGGTTGGTGCTCATGAATAGTTGTTGGGTTGGTGCTCAACAAAGGGGCCTGTGGGTTGGTGCTCATGAATTGTAGCTAGGTTGGTACTTGGCAAAGGGGTATGGTACTCCTGTGGGTTATTTCTCATGAATATACTTGAGATTGTTCTCTGTGGTTTTTCCCACATTGGGTTTCCATGTTATATCTGGTGTCTCTCTCTATCTTGTGTGATGTTTATTGTTTGAGTTTTATTACATATCTTGAATGTTTGATTAAGTGGAATTTGATAAAGGGAACATTTTAATAAGATATATGATATACTAATTCCCCCCCTCTCAGTATATTCCATGCTTAATAATTGGTATCATAGTAGGTTCCTTCAGAAAGGGTTTAACAACTTGAAGGTAGATCAAAGAAAAGCATAAGATGGCCAAGTAGCTAAAGAATGAGAATCAAGAGTTGAAATCTATGGTTGAGGCTCTTAAGGAAAAGGTGTGTATCTTGGATTCTAAGTTGGATATAGAAGTAAAAGAAAATAAGATATTTATTCAGGATCTTAAGAATCAGTTAGAGGCTGTAAATTCAATTTTAACATCAAAAGAAGAAGAGTGTAATTAGTTGAAGGTTGAGTTAGGCTCTTTAAAGGATAATCATGAGAAGCTTATAATCAAGGTTGAGAAATATCATGAAATATCAGTCCAAGGAAAGAAGGATGCATGTTTTGAAGGCAAATCAAAGGAGTTGATCAGGCAGCCTAATGCTTTCAAGTTTTCAAATTCTTTTCATGGTCATTGTTTTATTTGCCATCATGTTGGTCATAGGGCAAGAGACTGTATGAGGAGAAGCAATCAGTCAAAGGGAGATATTAGTCACATTCAAGAAAAAGGTATGAGAAATATTGTTTTCTTTTGTTGTCATAAGGTTGGCCATATTGCTAAATTATGTCCAAAACAAGTAAAGAGATCTTCAAAGTATGTCAAAGGTTATAGAGCACCTAAAATATATGAGAAGAATCAAATTCAAGTTTGGATACCTAAAATAGTAAAGGTTGATCAGGTTGAGTTTAAGATTGAAAATGATTTACTTGTTATAGTAAATAAAGAATCAGATAAGAAGGATTGTGCAGAATCTCTTGTTACATTTGAGCATAAGTTTTGTCAAGATAAGATAGTTGCAAAAGTTGAGAAAAAGAAAAACATCATAAATGATAAGGTTAGTAAGCCAAAAAGGTTAGACATGCTTAAATGGATTCTAAAAGAAAAACACAAGAAGATCAAGGAAGAAACAGAGGAGATGTGGGAATCTCCTGAGATTTATTTCTAGAACCATATTGTGTGGGGTGTCTCTTTTAGGCTTCAAGGAGACACTTTTAAGAAAAATTGAAGCATGGTGGATGCTATTGGGTCTGGCTATGTTGCATGACAAGAAGGTCAGTTGATAGATTAATTTGTATATCTTTTGAGTGAATAGATTTTTGAAGAAATTTTTGCATTGGTGTTAAGGTTTGAGGCTATTAGAATGATTCTTGCATATGTAGTGTTTAAAATTTTTAAAGTGTTTCAAATGATTATGGTCACAAGAAATTAGAATGTTGAAAAAGAGCTAACAATTTTAGAAAGAAGGAAAAGAATACTCATGCAGATTCAATGAAGAAGGATCAGAGTTTCAAATCTCCATTCATCAGGAAGAAGGTTTAGACATGTTCATGGCAGAAGAAACAACTTGAAGATTCTATGTTGGTGCAAACAGCTTTGCATGTAAGAAATAAAGATTAGCCATGGTCTATTGATAGCATATGTTTGAGGCATATGACAGGAGATAAGAGTAAAGAAGATCAATGGTGGCATAGTGAAATTTGAACATAAAACCACTACCAGGATAGCCAGAAAAGGTATTTAAAGTTTGGATATTAGTAGAATCAAAGCTAAGAATGTTTTATAAGCATAATCTATTGATTATAAGTCAAATATGTGATCAAGGATACACCTTAAAGTTTCATGCAAAAGGTTTTGAGATTAAAAGAAAAGATTCAAATGAGTTGATTGTAGATTCTCAAAGGACAGGTAAAGATTTATATGCATTATAAGATATCTTCTCAAAGGCATGATCAAAGGATACATTTAAAAGATCAATGACATGAGTTGGGAGTAATTTCTATTACTTCTTACCATTAATGTTTAGCATCAATTGAGGGGGAGCTAAGTGTTAGCTCTAGGTAGGCCCTTTGTCATTGATGTCAAAGGGGGAGAATAACACGTACAAGTACAGGTGTAGAAAATAGGTACAAAGAATAGGTATAGGTTTCTACAGTAAGGGGGAGTTACTGTATGTTTTTAGATGATAGTATGTGCAGGTGACAGGATGTGGTAGTTTCAGGATTGAGGTTGCCATCAATGAAAAGGGGGAGATTGTTGGAAATATTATCATTGATGTCAAAGGTCTAGCATTATTGGTGATATAGGCCCCATTGCATTTAATGTTGTTTATCTTGGCTAATATGAGTTAATATTTATTTAATATTAATGAATATATTTTTGGTTGCATATGAGACAAAAGAAGGGCCCATGGAGAAGTCAAAGAGCCATGGGGTAAAGACAAAAGAAGGATGGGATGCATTTTCCCATGAAGAGTCCTCTTGGGGAATACCAAGAGTCACCAAGTTAAGACAAAAGAGTAAGGGATAAATTTCTCATGAAGGGACACTTTGAGGAATATGAAAAGTCACCAAAGATAAGGACAAAAGTGGGAAGGACGTGTTTGGTCATGAAGGGTCACCACATGACTTTTCAAAGGCTTTAATACGAAGGGTCATACAAGTTTGGTGCCATTTTCCATGAGGATTGAAGGGTCACAAAGGGGGAAGGCCAAAGTTAATTTGGAAAGCTATAAATAAAGGCTTGAGAAGCCATTTTTAATGTGGTTGAGAGAGGTTGATTTGATATTGTAATATCTAGCTTAGAAGTGCAATTGTGAGAGATAAATAATATTTGTTATATCTAGCTTAGAAGAGCAAAGGTGAGAGAGAGGAAAGAGATGTTTGAGATAGCAACATTGAGAGATAGGTGTGTGGTATACACAAAGGTGTTGGTGCTCCTATGGGTTGGTGCTCACAAATTATTGCTGGGTTGGTGCTCGGCAAAGGGGTTGGTGTTCCTGTGGGTTGGTGCTCACAAATAGTTGCTGGGTTAGTGCTCGACAGAGGGGTTTGAAGCTCCTACGGGTTGCTACTCATGAATTATAGCTGTGTTGGTACTTAGCAAAGGGTTATGGTGCTCCTATGGGTTATCATGAATATACTTGAGATTGTTCTCTATGGTTTTTCCCACATTGGGTTTCCAGGTTATATTTGGTGTCTCTCTATCTTGTGTGATGTTTATTGTTTGAGTTTTATTACATATCTTGAATGTTTGATTAAGTAGAATTTGATAAAGTGAAAATTTTAATAAGATATATGATATACTGATTCACCCCTCCCCTCTCAGTATATTTTGTGCTTAACATCTACAAAATGGCCCAGACTTCTATTTTCACTTTTTAGGGAAAATGTCCCTAAACTCAGTCATCACCTCTTCCAACATGGATTACATTATAATTTACCAATTTGACACTTAAATAAGGTTTTTCATGAGAAAAAATACATATAAATACTCCAAGGAAGGTTTCACCACTTTTTTCAATTCTTTAAATGACTCTTTGGCTTTTTGTGGTACCACCTGTAGGTGGGCATTTACATCTATATAGGGAGTAAGAAATTTTGGGTAGCATGTAAGATATGTATGTTTATGATAAAATATATTCCATAAAAAAGTATTAAAATACACTCTTATCACTCTTAAAATATTTAAAAACCAATTAATTCTCCCATCTCATTATCATGTCATCAAGGAGAGACTTTTATAGTTGCATTTGAGTTGAATGTAGGTAGTGGATAAAATTGGAGAAATGTGTATAAATTAATGGCCTCATAGACATACTTGGGATAATTAAAAATTCCTAAAATTTATTCTTTTAACTATGGGTATCTTGGGACAAGTCTCAAACCCTCTGTTCCAATGTGATATCCTCTTGTAAACACTTGAAATAAAGCATACATTAGTAACTAGTGACTAGTTTTGTGGTGCATGAACCTACAACCAATCTTTCATCCTATTTAAAAATTAAAATGGAACCCCTTAATATATTTATTAACTAATAAAGTTAATTTATTTTCATTAAAACTCCATGAATAATCTAGGCAATCTTGATACACATGACTGCCATTAAAATTGAGTAAAGAGCTGACTGTGAACATGATAAAACTATAAGTTTGATAAAATCCTAATATGACAAAAAAACATGTAATGAGGAAATAATTATGCAATTGAGACATTATAAACATCAAATTATATTCAAATGATACCCTTTCAAAGAACCAAGCCTTCTCAAACAAGGAAAACTTGGCTGAGACTTCACATGCAGGTACCTTCTTGCAACATGAGATTATTTACCTATCAAAATATCATGAAACCTAAATATGATGGAATTTTAGGAGAGATAAAACATATTTTTTAGTGAACATCACCAATTGGATTGTATGGACCTATCCAAATTAGAGAAAAACCTATAAGATGTAGGAAATAGTGAGAGGAAAAACACATTCAACTTGTTAGAGATGATTCATAAATAATAGTTGACAAATATTTGAATTTTTTTAATTAAAATTAATATATTTGACTATGATATCACCCCCTAAAGGCATTTGGTCTGAAACCTCTTTTACCAACTATACCACGCATGAACCTGCTGAACATTTATGTGTGTCTAGAAAGGCAAAGGAGTAGAATGGTTTTTGACCTTTTTATCACTTCAAGATAATTTAAAACACTAATATGAGTTTCATAAAGATTAATATACATTTCATGAGCTTATCCCATGTGTCATCTTCCCTCATGGGTCATACAAGTGCCAAACTCCTCCCTTTTTAGTTGGTTTCTTGATTTTCGATTAGATAGCCTATAAGATTCAGATGGGGCTAATATTACTGATAGGAAATATAAATTATTATATGTTTTAAAGGAAAATAAGACACTTTTACAACTTTAAAACCATGCCACTTGCATTTATGACCCCTAAATGGTTACTAAGTGACTCAAAATAACATATAAACTAACTGGACCATGACTAAGGCTAAAAAGGCATAAAATTACATCAAATGGACTATACAATACCATATGAAAAAATATTAAACCCTTAAAACATTTAAAAATTAATTTTTTACCTATAGGGGTCTAAATTTGACCTTGAAGTCAAATTTGGTTAGTAGTAAACAAAAGGAAATAAACATGCATAAGAGAATCTCAATTAAGATATGTTTGAGTAAGACCCTAATGAATTAAGAAGAAGAGTAATATTATTTGAATCCAATACTTATGCTACTTCTATCTACTAAAAAGAGGAGAAAAATTAGATAATACTTACCTAAAAGATGAACCCATCAAGAATTAATCTCTCCCTTGGCCAATGGGGTTTCACAAGAGGCTATTATGGTTTGTAAGGATAATTTAAAAAGGCCAAAGCATCCAAGACTTCTCCACAATACTATATTCTCCAATTATAAACCCTAAGCTAAACTCCTCAAGTAGATGGTGGAAGAGAAAATTGTAAAGAAGTGCAAGTGAATAATAACTCTTGATCATTGAAAAATAATGTTGAAATGATCTTGTATATATAAGTAGATTTAACCCTAATCCCTTCCAAAAGTTTCATTTGATAGGGTCAACCCAGTCGACCTAGTAATGCTATGGACAAAGATTCACTAGGTCATGGGCCAAGTCAGCTAAGAGGTGACCTAAACCGTAAATAAATTTCTCCCATAAGAGTATAGGGTCGACCCAATCGATCTAGTATTGTAAAATTTCAAAAGGGGATTAAGGTGAGGAAAAGAGAGATGGAAGGTGGAAAAATAATAGAAGAGTTTGCAAAAGAGGACAAATAGCTTAGGGGAATGTTTTAGGAGCTAGTTAGATTGGTAATAAGTGTCAATAAGGATAAAAATCTTATAAAGTACTATTGGTATTCCCACCCCTTTCTCGATGTACCCTTTAAGACATGCACTCATATAGATTAAGTTTGGATAGGTTCTTACAAGATAAAAAACATCAGTATTTGATAAAATTTGAAAATATTATGTGTATACATAAGTCATCAGTTAATCCAATCCAAATTATTCATAGATTATGATCCACCAAATAGGGGTGGGTAATAATGAGGTCAAATTCATCTTGAGTTATTGAGACAAAAACACATGGGGATTGGGAAAGTCATCATCCTAGTCCAAGTTATTCATTGTTTTATCATCATATACAAACACCAAGATTTCACTAGGTTTTTGCATTACTTCACATAACTAGTGAGGTGTATTTGTTCCTTTCCTCTCTCTCACATATCTTTGCTTAGTTTTGTCTTTGATTTTGATATTTATTAAGGAATTATTCATATATGTTTCATTTTTAGGACATGCAATAGAACATAGTTCATAGACTCAGACCCATGTTCATGGGATTCCCCTCATAGGTAAATACAAGTATGTTTCTCTTTCCTTTATCTTAGTTATTTCACTTTGTTACATTTATAAAATAAAGGGGTAAATGTAGTATCTAAAATTTCATTTAATGCAATGAGTGTCACTTCAGACCACCCTATTCGTAGATTAGTCATAAAACTATATTAGGTCCTCTTTTGATCATTTTCTAGTTCATATGCACATTCATCCCATGCCCAGATATACCAAGATCTATATTGAGCCATCACCTAGGCATCCCCAATCAACTTTCACATGTGTAAACAACCTAGATAGTAATGTGGCCATTTTGGTCTAAATCATAGTGTGCTATTAGCAAGTGGGAAAATGTTATTGACCCTTAGCTTCTTTTACCCTTAATAGATATGTTTCCACTCCCCAAAGAATATTATGGTAAACCTAGACTCATTTCATGTCTCAATAAGCATCACAACACTATATAATGATCATTCTCATTCATTTATCCCTTAGATGTAAATTCTCATGAACAAGCTTAAAAACAATTTTTAAAATTAAGGTTTTTAATCCTTATTTACCCTTATTTCTACATACATCCATCTACAATAACCTAGATATCATTTTTACTCAGATTTCCAATTTCAAGTCACACTCAAAACATTCAAATTGGCATTCATACTCAGGCATACTAGCATCACTCTCACTTACACTATCACTTAGATTGGGATAACTACATTAGGTTTGATCCCCTTTTGAAATATTTTTATGTAGTCAATACTCAACACATGGTTTATTGAGGTTAGGTTTAGCCTACCCTACTAAAGCCACTCTTATTATAATTATGTTTATCAAAACCCTAGTAAACATCAAGGTTTACAATTCCATAGTGAAATTAGTCAAAATGAAGCACATAAAACAATCCAAGTCTCTATCACATAGGTACAATTTTCCTATAATAGAGTAAATGTCTACCCCAAATTTCACTACTTCATTTGCAAAGGGTCAATAAAATTGCACAAAAGGTCAATAGTGTAGTGTGTTATTGGCAAAGAGGGTCATGTTACTATTTGAAGAGGGTTATAACACTTTTTCTCTATTGTTGAAACTTTACCCTACTTCTACATCACATTTTAGCCTACTACTTGTTTATTTTAGTCATATTTTCTAGCTAAGTACATCCTTTCCAATTCATTATTATTTATAAACTAATCAAACATATAAATTATTATAAAAATTAGTGGTTGTTAATACTATAATATTTTATTTTTTGGTTTACATACTCAACTCTTTTATCTATTTAGGTTTGTACATTAATTCCTAAAATAATTAAATTAGTCATGTTGAAATGCACCATGTTAGGTTCTTAGACCTATTTCAACTAACACAATAATAAATCCAAAGTGGGGGTTACTTATGTTAGGAGTGAATCTCTGTAGAATACCAACTCTTTTTCAACCATAAATCACCTAATTTAGGATTAGGTTGTAGTCCTAAAACCTACATTAAGAAAACCTACCTAAATTACACTAAGACTCTTATTCATGAAAAGAGAGAGAATGAAGCTAACAATTGAATATGAGGTGATCAACCAATATTGATGATCTCCTCTACATGCGTAGAAGATAGCAATATAACTTGTGAAAGACTAAATTTATCCTACACAATATCTAATCTAGGCATCTCTTACATAAGTGTTTCATATGAAGGTGGTGGCCTATGCTAAAAATATAAGGAATATCTAAAAGGTCTTGTGAAAGATATAATTAGTGAGTTTCCACAACTAATCACTTTCATAACCAGTTGTAACACTTCATATGACCTATAGAGGAATTGTCTACTTGAACCAAGGTGAAGGGAAATATACATAGACAAGGGGGAACAATATATACCACAAGTTTATATCACTAAAACATAATTATTCACACAAAATAAAATCTTAGAGAAGTTAAAATTCATCTTTATTCAATTCAAAGGCCTTAAGCTAGCATTTACAATTCTCTATGGAAGTAGAGTTTTAATATACCCAATAGAGGGATGAAGAATAAGGCATTTCCAACCCTATTTATAAGAAATAAGACATGAAATAAGGAAGTGAATAGCACTAGATGCTCATGAATTCTACCATTTACACCATATTTTAGTTCAAATTTGAAAATAGACAATGAAAATTGAGTACCTCCCTCAATGCATTAGGCATGTCATCATGGTGATCCTCTATGAAATTTGCAATAATAGTGGATTACAAGGCTTCATTATGACCATTTTATTCTTTTGGAGTGATTTAACATGCATGATTTGGTCAATCCGTTTCTCCACTATGGTAAAACATAATTTTCCTTATGTTAATGGCCTTAACTCACTCATCTCCACCTCTCATACATGTTGACTATTTGACCTAGAAGAAGATCACCTACACCCATTTGGAGATGTGTGTTGAATTGTCATGTTCACCACTCCATGGAGGGAGTTAAACACCTCAAGGATATTTTTATAATAGCTTTTATACCACATCATGTTATTAATTATCATTCACACCATTCATAATCTTGAAGGGCTAGTTAAGAGACCTATCCAAAGTTCTTATCATTCTTGAGATATGATGTAATTGAAATTATTGAAATCAACCTTGGAGCCTATGTGAAGGCCTCTGGGAGAGGATAGAAATCTTTATCATCACCATTTTTATTCACATGAAATCCTTGAGAGGTTTTAAAACCTACATTTTCATGCTTTAAATTCATCTTGATTCATATACTAACTTACAACCTTTCTTAAAGAGATATGATACCTTGTATCTTCTTTAGATATGCCTATATTAGTTATGGAAACCTTGTATTCACTCGATATTCATTGTAAACTTTGAATATCATACCAATCATCAGAGGTTATCACCTATTCTACCTATAAATTTATGTCATGTTTTCCAAATTCTTGGTCTACAATCCCTACAAGATCCATCATAGCTTCAACTTTGCAAATTTACACTTTTCTTAGAAGGCATTGATACCTTAATGCCTTTATCTTATATTTCACTTATCATGAGTACTTTGAGAACACTGTGGTTGTTTCTAAGTGAGATATGTATGGATCTTAACCAGATGATGTAGGTTAATGAGAGTCAAATTCATGCCTTCATTTAATGAATCTATGTTGGTGTCATTACTTACCATGGCTATTGTCTAAGGTTATCTGTAGTGAGGTATTTATTAGGTTTAACTAATAGTGTTGGTTGGGGAGGGATTTGGAGCTGATCTATCTTAAGTTTCTACTTTATAAAGTTTTTAATAAGTGATAAAATAAACACACTTTCTCAAAATGTAAAAAAACAAAACCAAATGAAATTATTGAAATAAATCTCATAATGCTGTTGATAAGTAAACACATTAATAATTAATATCAAATCAACACTTAATCTAGGTTGTAGATTTAAATATTATTGAAATTAAGGAAATGATAATTGTTCATTTGAATCATAAATCACAACACACATTAATAGTCTATTTGACCTTTAGGTTATAAAATAAGAAAGAAATTATAAATACCAAAAGTATACACATCCTGTCTCCTTAAGGAGTGGGCCCTTTCTCACCATTGGATTCAGGGTCAAACCAATCTAGTCTTTCAAAAGCAATCTTGACTACTGCATAGAAATGAAAGAGTATTATTTGCCACAAAATATTCTTGTTTTATATATTCAAAATAAAAATTCTTACATTTTTTTCCCCTTGCACATCAAGCATGGATCATCCTTTATTAGATACAAAGGAAACTTACTGTCCCTAAAACTAGGTAACAATTTAACTAGCTAAATAAGATAATATTCATAAAGATTGATGTATATGGTCAAAATAAGGAGAAGTTTTACAATAAGGATCCAAATGTATTTGGAGATATCCTCATGGATTTTTAATATATTCTTCCAAGCATATTTTGTTATCAAATATTAGATACAACATTTTCATATCATCTTGTCCAAAGTTACAACTTATATCTACTAGCTTCTATAAATGGAAAGTTGCATATAGATAAAAGTTTATATATAGATATATGTAAAAATAAAAAGTATATAAAATATACATGGAGGAGTATATATCATCATGGAATGGTTGAAGTAACCTTTTTAATGCCTTGTAAGTATGTTTTAGATGAATCCATAGAGTGTTGTGGAAGTCCATAGCTTGGCTGTCAAAATCTTTATTTATCTACCGAGGTCTGTATAATGCTTGGCAAAGTCTAGAAATCTAATATAATGATAGGTTTTTGAATAATTTCATTCCTTATATTCATAATATCATATCAAGACTCTTATTTAGATGATATAATACCTATACATATCAAAAATAGAGGACTAAACATGAAAATAGTTAGAACATTATGTAAACAATGTTTACTCAGACTCACATAAGCTTAAAGAGATAAAAGCATTCATATTATACCTTAGACTATTTATAAGCCCTAAGACTACATTCAATGCTAAACATAAATTTAATATTAATATTTTTGAATTATGACACATTATGGCTATAATGAGTCATAGTGTGGAATCATCATTTGCCCCACACTTTGCCTTTTACAAGTCTTATTGTAAACTATCTTCTCTAGTCTTCATAGGTGTAGATTATCTACTCTAATCTTAGGTTGAGATCATACATGGAGTATAATTATTATCTTATTTTCTCATTATAATTATTTAATCTCATATCCCTATTATTAAATTGAATCCAAAGTGAAAATTACTCCTCAAACTTTGGCCTTGTGTTCTACCATGGAGACATGGGAGAAAGTAATAGGGGTGGTATGAATCTCACTCCTATCCACAATTTATATCCACCTTATTTTATTAAATTTTAAATTATGTAAATAATTTACTTATCTCCCCTAAGGGTCCATCTTACATTAGATAACTTCTCTTATTTTTAAAAGAGCTATCAACATATTCCATCGATGACAATAGGTGGTTATAACTTGATCAAAGAAGTGGTGAAAAAAAACTAAAAATTGGTAATACCATCCTATAAAACATGAATATATTGGTTATAATCATCATAACATTTAAATTAAAGTCTTTTTAATTTTTCTAGCACTTGTCATGCATTACCTTATTGAGGTTTGATGCATAGTCCAAATACTCATGCTATACTCATATGATCATTATATTTATCTTCCCAAGCTATTTGATTTCTATAGGTGGAGATAAGGGCTCTTAGTTTTAACTCACCAACAAATAGGTTAATCAATAAGTCATTAGTGTCTCCCAAGATAATATCACATAAGTAGAATTCACATAATAGATATTGTCTATTAGGATTACATTTTTTATAAACTACTAAGAACTCTTCACTTGTGTTGATATCATGTGGAAATACAAAAGATATTTGAATTAATTTTAGTCTGTAAAATTGTCCATTTAATAATAAACTATAGGAGGGAGATGGTCTCCTATAATCTAATATCTTGTCACCAAGTTGACAAATAGACTATATGGTTTTTTTGGCCTATTCTTCTTGGTGTTATGTTTGTGTAATATCTTATTTCAGCTTATATTTCTCTTTCTTAGGAAGTTTATTTTGTTCCTTTAATTATCCAAGATCAAAACAAGTTCACTCCTAATGAATTTTGACATTAGAGTATGACATAATGGTTTGACAACCTTTCTCTACCATAGGTCTAGGGGGCACAGTGTTAGAATTGGAGGTTAATTATGCTTTTAATGTTTTATTTTTCTATTTATATTTAAGGATATTCCTTATCAAGTACATATTTTATTCTTAAATTTACTTGGTATAACCCCGTATATCAATAACTTCATTTCCATAGTCATCCACTTTCTTATGCAATGATGTTATTTCTTAATGTTTTTCAAAAGAATGAGCTTGAATATTCTTTGTATTTTGAAACAAAGGGGAAATAACAAAATCCTTACATTGAACTAAAGATAATACATGAGCAATGTCCTCTACATGTTATTTAAATGTAGCCTCTAGCTAGGACAATGTAAAAGCATGATTCATTTATACATCTTTTGTTACTTTTGAGGGTTAGGATTTTTCAACAACCATGGGAGATTTACCCTTATTAATGGATTGTTGTTTTAGGGTGATGGATGGAACAATGTCTCCAAAAAAATCCTATGGGAAAGGATTTTCCACTTATTATTTATCTTGTGCCACATTATAAGTGGGTTCCTACTATAAGTTGTCAATGGTTTATTCATCAATTACTTCATCATCATCAACAGTCAATATCAACTTCCTTTTTCTTTTCTTGGATAGAGTGGGAGGAAGCATTTATTCACATGAGTCCTCCTTATTTATTTTAGGATACCTACGCAATGAATGTTGAACAGGGTTTGTAGTAGGCTCATCTTATGTCATCTAAATAGGTTCTTGTGTAATAGTATGATGAGAAGATGGTTTAGGGATTAGTGCTGAGGATCTAGGTCTGAATCTTCTTATGGGATTTGGTGGTACAACCATATATAGGGGAATCATAGGATTAGGTGAAATAACCTTAAAGGTTTGTCTTTCACATCAAACTAATTCTAGAGTATATAACTTGGAGGAAGATAACTTTTGTGAATCCATAGAGATATAATAATAGGTTTTTTTGGTAGGCTCCTAACAATCTATATATGTTTCCTTTTCTTTCCATAAATAAAAGGTATACATTCTTCTGTGCCCTATTCTTACTTAAGAAAATGATGTTGGATAATTAGTTGAATAATTCCATGATGGTACTTAGAGGATGGATTAAATGGATACGTCATGGTCATTAATTGTATAGAACCTAATAGAAAAAAGGGTAAGTTAATTCTATGTTCAAGGTTTTGTGAGCCATACCTTAAATGAATCAACATCCTCATTATATTACAACTCAATACACTACACTACACATCAAAAGTGAGATATTTAATGAACCAAAAAGATACATACCTCTATGGTTCTAGTAAGGTGTCATTGTTGATGCCTTTGATGTTTCTATTGTTATCTTGAACAAATTTTGGTACTACTCATCCTTCACCATAGAAAATACATATGAGGTCATTAAAATAATATATCCCTATGATCCTCACTCCTTCATATATAATTCTAGACAATTCACTAATGACCTAGATGGGAAATAACATTTTCATGCCTCTAATAGTGGATAAATCTATCTTTAAATGGAAAAAAAAATATGTGACAAGGGTTCTATAAAACCCTTAAAATTTCATCATAAATTTAAGCCATCTTGTATCTTTAAACATGAGTTTTGCTTGCTCATCCCCTAAGGGAACTTCTATGGATTCCAGATCAAATTTATTTTTTATCCCATACTAAATTTTGCAATTCTCCACAAATCATAACAAAACATATCCAATTTATTGCTCTGCTCAGGAATGAAAATTACACTTCACTAGGTTCTAACAATAGATTGTGGAATAATTGGTACCCCTTTTATCTTAATTATTTGGATGAATTCTAAATCTATCTAAGCATGTGATGTGATGATGACATTGTAAAACATATCATGTGATGAATTAAGTAATAATTAATTATTTTTACCCTTTGATCCATTTATAATAATTATGCCACCAATATTTATATAAACTAATTATCTACATGACTTATTATTCAATGATAAGGACAAGGTCATCATGGAAGTGTAACTTACTTGATAGGACTGAGTCTGTATATTTTAGTCAAGTACCAAAAGGTAATCTTTTTGAAGATTCCTTATTGATGTGGGGATACCCTAGTAATAGGTCCACATCCTTCACATAAAATACTATGGATGGCCTACCAAAATAATGAGCATATACTTACAGACTTAGAAATTTAAAAACTAACCCTTAGTAGAAGAATAAACATTATACCTCAAAATATCATGATGTTGTCCTTGTCCTTATTTACCTATTCTAACAAAAGGAAATTACATGGATTAGTTTTAAGAATAATACAAAGTAGGAGAACATCAAGTTTATTGCTTTTGGTATAAATAATATCAATCATAGATGATGGTTAATATTAAAATTTTGAACTTGCTTTTTTTATTTTTTTGACTTTTGCCATTGACCATCCATTTACCAATTTTTTGGTCAAGACTCATTTTGTAGTACATAATTAGCCAAGAAGCTAGTTTTTTATCATGATTTTCAATAATGTCTATAAATATTTTCATTGTTAATTTATTTTTTACTTTTTACTTTTTTTAGAGAAGAGGTGAATTCCCTTTACTAAAATCATATTGACTTCAAGGATTATTTTTCATGGAAGTCTTGAGTTCTTCTATGAGTCCAAACTCATTTTTCACCAGCTAGATGAATTATTCTTTAGGGGAAGTTTTTTGGTACAACTATTGTCACTTAGATTTTCAACCCTTGAGGAGATGTCTCATCTCTCCTCATCCAAGTGGCATAATGGAAACACCTCTAGATATGGGTATCCTAAGAATGAGGTGAATCTCTAGATAGGGTTAGCTCCCTTGATGTACCACTTGTAGATCAAACTACTACACCTATGCTTATGAGTAAAAAGGGAGAGAAAATTAAATACAAACTATCCTAAAGGACGTGAGGCACTAAATTATTTTATGACTTCCAACTACCTACATGTTACACATGAGAACAAGGGACTAACTAAACATACACTTCTCTAATTTTAATCTTCTCACATTAGTATTTCATTATGAGGTTATCGTAAATTTTTAGGATAGGATGACTAGAAAATAGGTCTAAAATGACACTATTGATTAGACTAACTCGTTAAACCTTGACACTTCGTATAACACTTCACATGACTTTCAAGAAGAAGCTACAAATAAGTGAGAGAATGAGACAACAATGTTAAGTAAATGATGGTCATCACTAAGCAAGATCCATCATTCAAGTAACACACTATGAAAAATCATAGAAGAGGTAAAAATTAGTTTTATTTATTGATATAATGGTATGAAAACAAGTAGGGCTTTATCACACTCAGAAGGATCATCTTTACAAAGACCAAAATGGCTAGTTCTTATAGAAATTGAGAGAGAAGTGAGAAAAGAGAAGTCCAAATGTCATAAGGAGACTTGTAAATATAATAAAATGAGTTACATGTGCATGGGAAAATAATTTTAAACTGATAATGTAATTTTAGAAGAGACAAGTGGCATATCAAGTCATGAGATTCATGAAATGTGGCATAGGAATTCCTTTTGTTGGCTTAAAAAATTGCCTTCATGATTTAGCCTTGTTTAAACATCTCAAAAATAACTAAGGACAAGTACAATTATTATACTAAGGGGAAGGATTTTATACATGCCTCTCAATGCATTAGTTGTAACCTTGATCACCTGAAAGCTTATAGAAATGAGCCATCACTGCCTGTAGTCAAAGAAAATCCTCTTTCCCATACCTCAGACACTTGGCTTCCAAAAAGGCATAAATTTTACATGAAAATTTGTAAAATTTATTATATGAAACTTTTTAATACCCTCAATGTCCTTAGAGGCATTAGTCACACTTAAAAAATGATTCCACTTGAAGTTTTCACACTTGTCACCATCGTGTTCACTGTGCTAATTCAAACTAGCTGAGATGAAGTAGTTGGTAAACATAATTAGTATTTTTTATAAGGAATTAAATTGAAATGGGGAGTTATATTAATTCTAAATATTCTTTCCAATGTTTATTTCATCTCTTGAAACCTCTCAGAATGTGTAGAATGTAGCAAATAGTCAAAAGAAGTAATTTTTTACCATGTCCATATAGATAGGTCAACATAAAAGTTAATGGGGGAACCTTGAAGAGTCCTATACAAATTATAACCAATTTCCTTGTCATTATAGTTCATTATAGTAGCTTTCTATCCTTATTTTCTCTATCAGGTCTAAAACCAAGGTTTGTGAGGGTTGTGAGTCACTTATGATCATAAGGTTCATTAATTAAGATGAAACATTAGAATCACAAACCAATTCCACAATAATGTATCTTAGGACCCTTTTTAACATCTCTAATATTTTGAGATCTCTAGGCATAGTGTCTAAATAGATGTGAGTAACTAAAGTCGATATATTGAGCTCTTCTCTCCATTTCTTACAGACCTAAGATGGTCTTAACCATAAATGGATTTATTGATGCTTTATATGTAAGGTAGAAGTTTATAAACATCTATAATACCCTTATAATAATTCTCCAATAGGTTATAATTATTACCCAAGGTTTGAAATGAATTTGACCCCTCATTTGGATTCTAGGCCTAAACTTGCCTAGCATGCTTGCTTGCAAACTTAGTCATCCAGACCACCCTATTTGGTTCCTTCCTTATATGATTGCTTTTCCATGATGTATTAGATGTTTTTCAACTTTACACACCTTCCTAAAATTATCTTTTAGTTTTTAGTTCATAATTTTGTCCCCATTCCCCAAAATTACCAATTTGTGCATAAAAGGAAGTACCTTTTATCTGAAACAAAATAGAGGGTAATTCCCCTATTTACTCAAAAAATTAATTTTTTTAAGAGGTTTATACAATTTATGGAGACCCTATACACTAAATTTTATATTTTACCCTAAAATTAGTCAAATTATATGGTATAACTTTAGAAGATAGACTGCTATAGTGGTTTAGGGTATAAATTGTGTGATGCATCCTCTAAGCCCCTTCTATGCATGATTTGAGTATGATAAGAGCCTATTAAAACCTATCTCAGAATGATGTATGTATTCCCAATCTATTTATCACTCTAACCTTTTAGGTACCCATCCATACACTATGCTTAGTCAATGTTGAGTGCCATCTCCTGACTATGTTTACTTTAAGACACTATCCCAGTAGGTGTCTTGCATAGTTGGAGATTGAGAAAATGTTGATAAACTTTATTTAGTCTTCCATGGTCATTTAAAAATTATTGGAATCATTTTTTCACCTTGATTTTATGAAATATAAATACCTAGATTCCATGTTTCAATTCACTATCTATCTATAGTCACCTACAGTTGACTATGTTGGAGTCTTTAGGATCTTGTAGGTGTAGATAGGTTCTATAAATTTGAATTAAAACTCTTTTTCTTATCCTTGTGACAAAAAAATTATAAGTCATGATATAAGGTGACTATTATTTTATATTCACCAAAAATAAACACCTCAAATTCTACCTTTGGTTGGCTATAGGTGGCTAATTTCAAATGAGAGAACCCCTGTAGGTGATCACTAGATGTTGAAACATCACTAATCAATTCCTCATAATGGTCTCTATGACCATTGGTATTATTTCACTCCATAAGGTCTTCTAAGCACGGGAATATGCCTTTGTTTTCTCCTTAGGATATCAATGATCACTCAAAGGTTTAAAACCTATAGATAATAATGGATAAGCTTATTGCTTAAATGGGAAAATTTGAGGCCCCCGACAACCATCCTCCACTAATCCTCTTGACTCCCTCTTTTGACAAATATCTTGTCCTTCATGGAGACTAAAATTTTTTACCATTAATATCCTTTAAAAATATTTATATCCTTGTTATAATATATCAACAAAATGACAGAGGGCTCAATTTTGCATGTTTTAGGGATAATGTCCCTAAATCTATAGTCATTGCTTTTTGAAGGTTATTCATAATTTGTTCACAAACTCAAAAAATATCATGGGGTTTTTTATGACATTTTAAACGTAATAAAACCCCAAAAGGATTCTCACCACTATTTCATCACTATCCTATTACATCCTAGCTCTCTGTGGTATCACCTGTACGTGGCCATTTTCAAAGTATAAGCAACAAGTGTGAAATTAGAAATAATGTGCAATACATATATATAAATGTTGCATGTAACTAAAATAATACTTATTTACTGTATTATATGGAATCTCAAATAAATACCTTATGTTTTTATAGGATATCTCACATCCTTAAAACATTCACAACACTTCTATGGATGTTCTTAGAGCCTTTACAAGTCATGACTGAGACAGAGGCATAGATGGGAGTTGACTGAGTATGCTAATGGACTACAAGTTTGATCCAAGCATGATGTTATGATAATAAACATGAATTTAATGTGATAACTATTGAATTGATAAATGGGAAACCTCATATCCTCCTCACATGACACCCTTGCAGAGAATACAAGCTTCTGTAAGTAGTGAAAATGACTACCATTCCATCTAAGACATCAAACTATAAACTAAACTAAAAATCCCATGAGATATTTTAAAAACATGAAAATAATCATGGAAATAATTTTATAAGAGAGCCAACATGTTTTGGAGTCAACATCACCAACTGGATTACATGGAATTCTCCAAATCAAGGCAAAACATATAGGGTAAATAGATTAGTAAGAAATTTGGATAGGTCAACTTCTTAGGAATGGTTCATAAAGCATAGGTCACCATTAATCTATAACCAAACATTGAACTTTAATTTTACCAAGTTTAGAAGACACCCCTAGGATCATTTTTATTGAAACTTCTCTTATTCATTGTATCAAGTACAAACCTAAAGGCCATTTTCGTTTGCCAAGCCTAGTGGAAGAAGAGAAAAGTGGATTTTTTCATTTATTGATGCTTATAATCAAATTTATCACTATATTAAGTGTGTGTAATACCAATAAACACTAATAAAATTTACTCAATTATAAGAGGTTGTACAATTCTATACACCTCACTAAATGCTCATTTTTCTAAAAAAAACTACCTTTTCTTTTGAAAAACCTACCACTTTTTAGTTACAAATAGTTATTTAAGAAATATGAGGACACATGGGGCATTAAATAATCCTTTTAAACCTTCAAATCTCCCAAGGAGGCTGTACAAGTCATTTAATGCTCATTTTAACCCTTAAAATGACTCAAAAAGACATAAATGTTGAATAAGATCAAGACCAAGGCTAATGTGACATGAAATGACATGAAATGACCTATAATACACCTTATGACATAAAATTAGACCCATAAAACATCTAAAAATCATTTTTTTAACTTATAGGGGTCCTAATTTAACCTATAAGGTCCCATTTGGTCAACAACAACTTCAACCTATGTCCATTAACTAGGAATGTATTTTGATTACCATCTATAGGTAGAAATTGTACTAAACCATTTTCAAAAAGATTTTCTATCTGAAATGGTCATAACCATCTAGTTATCAACTTGCCTTTGAATTTTTAGTACTTAGAATCATACAAGAGTTCCCAATCTCTTGCTTTAAATTTCTTTTTCTTGATGTGCAAATCATGCCATTATTTTCTTTGTTACTACATCGTCTCTATTTGTTGTAAATATTTTATCCTCATCTCATCCAACTCATTGAGTTATAGAATTCTCTCTCTTTGCTTTATTCAATTCAATACCTACTTATATTGTAGTCCTTAGAGTTTGCATTTTAAATTCAATGAAGAGGTTACTTACCAAATACCAATTCATATGGTGAAAAACTATTAGTGGTCTTCCATATTATGTTGTATTCCCATACAACCTCTAGAAGCTTGGTTGATAAATTTTTCCTACTGCTATTGACTATTTTGATAAAAATATTTTCTAACACTCAGTTGGTAAATTCTACCTATCTATTTTTAGGTGGTATGTAGAATACTTCTTATTGTTTGCATGGTAGAGCTTTGTGAATGCTTGAATCATATTGAACATGAACTAAGGTCCCTGATCAGACACTATATTTATAGGTGATCCAAATCTCTACATGATCTTAAAGTATATAAAATCTGATATTACCTCTTTTTTTGTAAATGGAAGAGCTTGTACTTAAGCCCATTTGGTCACATAATCTATACATACCAAAAAATACTCCTTCTCTTAAGAAGGTAGATCAATGGACCCAATAGATTCCATGCCCCACTTTTCAAAGGTTTTCAAAACCACTTAAGTTTGGAGGGGGAGTTTAGAATATAGTGTAGGTTTACTCATTCTCTATCATGTATCACATTGCCAAACGTACTTCTTTACCTACTTATAAAGAGTTGGCCAGTAGTAACCAACTCAAACGATCTTGTGCACTGTCCTCTTAATAGAGTATTATCTTCCACCAGGTTCATCATGGAAAACATGAATGATGTCATACATTTCACTCTATTTCACACACCTACAAAAGACATAATAAAGTCCATATTTAAAAAATATACCATTAATCAATTTAAAATAAGGACTTTCTTTAATCAAACATTTATTTTCTTTCCTAGTGAATTGAAAAGGAAAATTCCTTGGAACCAAAAATTTTACTAAATCAAAAAACCAAGGTGATTGTGATACAACAATAAATAATTTTTCATCTATGAAGTTATCTTCTATAAGTCCCTCTTCATCTACATTGTTCAATATAGAAAAAAAGTCAACAACCACATTGAAATTACCAAGTTTATCAATGATTGTTATGTCAAATTATTGTAGCAATAATATCCATCTTATGATTCTTCCTCCTACCATTGCTTTGTTCATCAGGTATTTGATATCTACATGGTAAGTATATAATTTTTTTTAGCCAATGATATAGTGTCTAAACTTATTTATAGAATAAATTATAGCAAGGAATTCCTTGTTAGTGGCTATGTAATTTATTTCATTAGGAGTCAATTTTTTACTAATGTAATATATGGCGTATATTTGTCCTTCTTCATATTTTTGTCCAATAACTACCCCCATAGCATGATTATATTAATCAATGTAAATATGGAAGGGTTGTGACCAATTAGGTCCTCTTAGGACTAGGATAGAACTTAATTTTTCTTTAATAGTCTCAAAATATTGTTGGCAATCTATAATCCAAACAAAATCACTCTCTTTTGTTAGCAAGGCAAACATAGGAGCAATAATTTTGCTGAAATATTATATAAACCTTTATAATATCTTATGTGGCTTAATAAGCTTTTGATATTAGTTTGGTTTCTGAGAGTAGGTAAGTTTGAAATGACTTAAATTTTTTTTGGATCCACTTGGATTCCTTTTGCATAAATATGATGTTCTAAAATTATCCCTTCCTCTACTAGGCTCAAACATTTTTCATGGCTCAAAGATAGATGGTGTTATTCACATATTTTTAGTTATTTTCTTAGATTATTTAGACTTTCATCAAAGGATTCTCCATGAATGGTGAAATCATCCATGTAGATTTCTATAAAATCATTGGTTAAATCTGATAATATGGCTAAGACTACTCGTTTAAAGGTAGCACGTGCATTACACAAGATAGAGGGAAATACCCTATATTCAAATGTAGCCCATGGACAAGTAAAGGTTTTTTTATCCTGATCATCAAGTGCCATTTGTATCTAATTATGCCCACTAAAACCATCGAATAAAGATAACTATCTTTTCCCTACCAAGTTTTCAAGTACCTATTTAATAAAGGGTAAAGGAAAATAATATTTCTTTGTTCAGTTCCCTATAGTCTATGTATACGATCCATTTATAATTTTTATTAATAAAAATAACCAAGGGCGAGACCCATTGACTATCAAAGATAGGATAGATGAATATTACTTCTAACAACTTTTCTATTTTAGTTTTCACAATGTCTCTTAAGTCAAGATTAATTCTTCTTGGAGGTTGTTTGACTGGTTTAATGTTCTCTATGTATATATGATGGGTGAATACACTTTGATGGATTCCATTCATGTTTTTATATTCCTAAGAAAAAAATTTAGTATGTTCTTGAATTATATCAAATACTTTTACTTTTTGATCATTTATCAACCAACTATTTATGTTGAGTAACTTCCCTGGTACTACTATTATTTTCTTAGTGCTTGGATGGTAAGAATATCTTTGTTTTAATTCACTCATTAAAGATTTGAGAGGGTAGGTATGTATAAAAAACATATGGAATGTGATAGTGTCTCTAATAAATTTATCTCTTAGAGGAATCAATCCAACTAGAGGGTAATGAAAGGTTGTCAAGAAAGTATTTTTACCTTCAAGTGCATAACAATGTTTTAGATGTCCCTATGGTCATAAATAGTGCTAAAAGAGGTGGGAAAGGATGTATTTTTAGAAGGATGGTAATATCTCTATTTATAGATTCCTTTGACACTATCCATAGCTAGACTGATAAGGTCTATAGCTAAACTGTCAAAATTTGTAACTACACTGTCAAATTTTGTAGCATTCTTGATACTTGTTAATTAATCCTATATTTATTCCACATTATTACTAATTATAAAAATATAGAGAGACTAAATACTATAACCTTTTTCTTTTATTGTCATCTACCGATAATTATTTTACAACATTAATTGATGGTTATGCAAGTGGATATAGAGAAACGTACTTTGCTTTAAGACCATTTGAGATGGTCATATCTCCTGATTTGTAATCAATCAAAGATAAAATTATTTCTAACCAATGACTTCTTAGGGTCACTTTGTATCCATTTTTTTTTGTTTCTAGGCTATAAAATGATAAAATCAAGGGGGTACTCCCATGCATCTATAGCTATTATTATATTCTCTATGACACCCTCTAGTTTGGCAGTGGAATGTTCTACCATTTGTAAGATTATGGTGGTGGGTTGCATACCTATTAGAGATATATTTTTCATGGTGTCAATATTCATTACATTAATATCATCTCCTAAGACCACCAATACATTTTATATCTCTTCCTTTCTAATCATTACAGAATGACAAGACCCCCTAGGTCCCCATATATTTTGTATAGTCTTGGGATATTGTCTTTTCCTACTAGGTGTCTTAATGGATTTTTTTTTTAATTATTATGTTGAGTTATATAATGTACCTAATGCCTTGAAATAATGGGATTTTTATATTAAGTTTTCTAATCTCCTGAATCAATTTAGATTCCCTTTTATCTTCTACTTCCTTCAATCATTCTAGAAAGGGAACAAATAGAGAAGTTATAGTGAATTCATCTATTTTCTTATGTTTTTATCCTAACTCTTATTTTTTTTATTGTTTGAGTTTGTATACTT
The DNA here is from genome assembly GCA_037957365.1 of Torreya grandis. Classification (NCBI taxonomy): domain Eukaryota; kingdom Viridiplantae; phylum Streptophyta; class Pinopsida; order Cupressales; family Taxaceae; genus Torreya; species Torreya grandis. The sequence continues at coordinate 1,032,523 of JARHVA010002433.1, read as the reverse complement.
TATTTTTCATGATGCATTTCTATGATGATAATCTGAGGTTCTTGTAATATTTTCCTAACCTAAGATGTATGTTTACACATTCAGTAACACCTACACCTATAGTTTCTATTTGTTCATTAACATAAACATGCCTATTATTTGTATTTGATACTGGCTAGGTAGGTAGTTAAGGTTGGTTTAATTATTTTATAGGGAGTGCTTGAGTTCGTATAGGAGCCATCAATGATTTTTGTTATGGAAACTTTATTTATTGTTGGTTATAATTTGGGTTAGGGTTCCAATGTTGATTTACCCATGGTTGTTGATGATATTGGGGTATATAAGGATTTTGAATAGGTTGAGGAAACATCCATGTATGTGGCATCCATTCCTGGTTTCCCCATTGAGGTGGTGTTGCCTAAACTTGTGGAGGTGCATGCTATGGTGTAAAAGAAATCCTTGAGCCAAATTATTGTGGTTAATTTTGTGGGAAGGCATTTCCTTGACTTTGCACATATTTTACTTCTTCTATGGTCTATATTATTATATTTATGTTGGTTTTTAAGATTAGGAAGGTGATTAAAATTTAATTTATCATGATCCTAAGCATCGCATATTCCACAAATTTCTATTTTGTCTAGAGGAAAATCTTTAAGTGCATGGTTTAATCTTTACTTTGGGCAATAGATTTCTAGTGGTTTAGTGTTAGATTTAGCTTTATCTTTAAATCCATCTAACATTTTGTTTAGTTAAACCAACATATCTATTTTTAATTTTTTTACTTCCTCCATGAGTTGGCTCACATCACTAGATTTACCTAATTTACCTCTCCTACTTCTGGGTTTTGTCCTAGAGTAGTTGGTACATAATTATGTAATATCTTGGAAGTTTAGTTTGTTAATATCTTCCTTCCCCATGAGATTAAAAAGTCCCTAGAGGAATCTTCCAATCCTTTAAGTAAAAATTTTTTGATTACTTCCTCGGATAGCTCATATCCACACCTATTGTGGGAAAAAGCAAACCAATCTAGATAATATTCAATGTTCTCATCTTCATTCTATTTTATCTTAAAGAATTCTTCATTTATATCCTTCATCCTATAGTAGTCTTGGTATTTATTTAGGAACATTGTTTCCATTTATCTCCAAGTGTTGATAGAGTTCTTGCTAGGCCCATAAACCACCTCATTTCTCCTTCCTTCAAGGAAGAAGGATTGAGTTTCAAATTTTGATTGTCTAAGTTTAATCATAGGTTTGTAAGAGATTTTTGAATTCAAAAAGGAATTGGTTTGGGTCTTAAGTGGACAGATGACTAAAGGTAGGTAGGTTGGATGGGGAAATGTTTGTCATTGTTATTCTATCATCATTGTCAAAGATGATGGAGTAAGAGAAATTACTTTTAGGATGATTCCTATGAGGATTTTATATATGACCTAAATTTTTTCCCATTGTAAATAAATTTATATTTATAATAAGGGATCCTTCAACATCTTCTTGTTGTTCAATATCTACATTTCTATTTTCATAGAAGAAAATTCCTCTAGATCTCATGATGTATTTTCAAAATAGTCACTTTTTATTTCTTAAAACTCTATATATTTTTTGAAAGTACATTTATTCTCTCCCATAAAGGATGAGTATATTTTGAAACAAACCTTTCTTTTGAATGCCTTTATCTACTCATATACTTGCACTTAACAACAGAGTAGTTTTTATTATATTTTTGTTTTTTTTACTATTAGCTTAATATTTTACCTTAATAACACTTCATAATAAATTCCATGGAAATGATTCTAAAAATGATGGGAGTCATTGTCATCTCTTCATTTAGCTAGTCTATGTTGGTGTCATTACTTACCATGGCTAGTGGCCAAGGTTGTCTGCAGTAAGGTATTCATTAGGTACAGCTAATAGTGTTGGTTTGGGGTTTTCTAGAGTTTATTTATCTTAGGTTTTTTCATTTATAAATTTTTAACTAAGTGATAAAATATACACACTTGATCAAAAGGTAAACACACCAAACTGAATGAAATACTTGAAATAAATCACACAATGCTATTGAAAATTAAACACACTTAAATTGAATATCAAATCCACACTTAAGCTAAGTTTTAGAATTAAGATTACTAAAATTAAGGAAATGATAATTTTTTTTTGAATCATAAAGCACACCACACAATAATAGTCTATTTGACCTGTAGGTTATTAATCCAATCAAATAAATTATTTATATTATTTCAAATTAAAAACAAATAAGAAATAAACTATAAATACCAAAAGTACACACATCTTATATCCTTGGGTAGTGTGCCCTTGCTCATCCATGGATTTAGAGTCAAAATAATTTAGTCTTTAGAAAGTAATCTTGACTAATGCATACAAATGAAAGTGTATTCTTTGCCATAAAAACTCACTATATTTTGTATTTAAAATAGAAATTCTTAAAATGTTTCCCCTTGCAGATCAATTAGGGATCTAAATTTATTAGATACACATGAAACTAAATTTCTCTAAAACTAGGTAACAACTTGACTATCTAAACAAGAGAATATTCATAAAGATTGGTATATATGGCCAAAATAGGGAGGAACATTACAACAAGGGTACACATGTGATTGGGGAGATCCTCATATATTTAAAACTAATTATTCCAACCATATTTTGTTAAAAAATATTAGATACAATGTTTTCATATCATCTTGTCCAAAGTTTCAACTTATATCTACTAGCATCTATAAATGGAAAACTACATATAAATAGAAGTATATATAGATATATGTAAAAATTGAAAGTATCTAAAAGATAGTTGGAAGAGTTTGAATCATCATGGAATGTTTGAATAACCTTTATAATTCCTTGGAAACATGTTTTATATGAATCTATAACATGGTGTGGAAGTCCTTAGCTTGGTTGTCTAAATCTGTAGCTATTTGTCAAGGTCCATAAAACGCCTGACAAAGTTTAGAAATTTGTTATAATGATAGGTTTATGACTAAGGTCCTTCATTGTATTCATAAAAATATATAAAAACTCTTTTTTATATTATATAATACTTATACATATCAAAAATTAAGGACTAAACATGCAAACAATTATAAAATTATGTAAAGAATGCTAACTTAGACTCACATAAGCTTAAAGAGAAAAAAGCATTCATCTTCTACCTTAGACTAGTTATATGTCATAATAATACATGAAATTCTAAACATAAATGTCACATTAATTTATTTTAATAATTATACATTATGGTTATAATGATTCATAGTTTGGACTCATCATAGGCTTACAATCTTTAATTATGCTTAAAATCTTATGAAACCTGAAAACTATACTTGAAAGTGTGTCCTTGAAGCCTTATAAATATTTTAAGACTTTAAAGTGAGGTGGAAGAGACTTTAATATTATAAATTTTAATTTTATGTCTATATATATACTCAATAACCCTTATCTTCTCTCTTAACATGATGCAACTCTTTTGAGAAGACTGTAGGCTTACAACTTTTAATACTCAAGCATTTTGTCTCCCAAGTGGTCAAGCATATGGATAAGTTATTGGATAGTATTATTTACATGTAAATATAACATAATGTTTTTATAAAAATTTATACTCTTGTTCATATTTATTTAATAGCTTAATACCATGGAGCTCTCAATGGAAGATCAACTTCTAACTTGCTTGAGAGAGACCAATAGGCCTGTAAGCCTTCTTCACCACAGATTTTAATGAAGTAGGGATTTTTTTCTGTAATTAAGTTATATATCACACCCATATAATTTTTATCAACTCATAACAATGATCATTACCTTCAACCAATGTTTATCATGCTTGAAAACAAAAAATAGTGATTTTCTAGGCTTAAACTAGGCCTGCAAACTAAGTTTTAAGAATACATTTTCCTCCATAGATCATATCACTTTCAAAACAATTGTAATAGTTTTATAAAATGTACCTACAAATTATTACCAATTTTAATTAATTTTTTAGGGTTGTTTTTTGTTTTATGAGGATTTTTTCCTTCAAATTCTGGTAGGCCAACAATAAATCTTAGAAAAATCATAGCTTGATTTATAAGAACTATTTTTGAGAGATTAAAATTTTAAATTTTATTACCCATAATAATACTCTATTATCATTAATCATTTCACCCTATTCAACCTCAAATCATGGATAAAATGATCTTTTATGGGCTATTTTATGCACTTTTCTAAACTATGTGTTACTAGTGGACTTGTAGGTTGAATTTTGAGATCAATAATATTGATATTTAAAACCTTTAAAAAACATTTAAAATAATATTATACCCTTATTCTATCCCTTGGAGTTCTTTAAATTCATTATGAATTAACGGTCATGGAGAAGTTTATGGGTCTATAAGGTTCTCTTATGGTGTTTGAAACCTTATTCAATAAATATCTAAGTTATGAAATTTCATTTATTGGTTTCAAGTTTTAATATTATATTTTTCAAACTAAATCTTATATTTAAATCCAACCATAACATGTTGAAAACATTTTTTAAACTTTTAATTTTCCATTGTCAAACCTACAGGCCTATCGATACTTGAATGACTTTCAGAGCTTTTTAAAACCCTACTTCATTTTACACATACACATGCTTCAAAACTTCAAGGTTTAATAAATGAAACACATTAAATACCTAATAAAATTAAAAATATTTTCACAAGATGGAGAAACATCTGGAGGCTCTTGAGAACCATGCTAACTTTTGAAACTATAATCTCTCCTCTTGATTAGGCTTACAAACTAGTTTCCTTGTTTGAATATTTATTGAATAAAAATTAGTATGTTCATGTCATTTTAACATTTTGGTTAGTATTAAGGAGTTTTTTAATATTTTATAAAACCTTCTTTACACTCTAATAGGCCTCAAAACATCTTCTATTTTCACTCACAGGCTTTTAGGGTTTAAGGGAGGTTTCAGGCTTCTTAATGATTATTCATAGCCATATTTTGTTATCCTTACCTCCAAAAACCTGTAGGAAGTCCCTCTATACCTATACCATGTCCCATAAGACTTAAATAAAACCATGCATTAACAAAACAAAGTTGAAACACCATAAAGAGCCTACAATTTTCAACAACCAAGCTTGAAATTCCAAATCTCTACTTAGGGTCTTCATAAAGGTTTTTAGAGAATGCAAGATATATATCATGCCCATAAAACTATGTAAACCTGATATATTTAATTGGAAGGACTTGTGGTTTGATACCTAGATCCTTCAATCTTAAATCATGTTTTTCTCATTGAAACCCTATCTTTTAGGCCTATAAATTTTCCGTAGGCCTGCACTTATTATTCATGGCTTATATTAACATGATTATTTATTAAAACCTGATATTCCTTATATGAATGAATATCCTCATAATTTATGAATATACACAAGGTTATAATACCATAACCACTTCAAAATCATGGCATTTTATCCTTTATAACTCTAAGAAAACTTGTAAAGAGGGATACAACTCCATATTTTGAAGCTTGTATCCTTGAGGGAGGCTTGAAATCATGAGAAAAATTTTAAATTAGTGTATTAACCTTGATAATATTTTCATCAAACCTAAAAAATACTCCTAAAATGATTAATATGACATAAGCATGCTTCAAGATTGAGCAATGGTTTAGTGATGGTCAGGTACACTTTCCAAATTGAGAGAGTTAAATGTCACCAATAGGTAAGAATGGAGGGAAATCAATAATTATAATTCCTATTTGATATTATTTATGGATGGGAGAGTTATAGGAGGGTATTAAATGAAATTTATGACCTTTTAAAACTTTAAGAAGGCCCCACTTTCTTAAAATGATTTTAATAACCTCAAATGGGACCTCTTAACCCTTTTTGACCTTATTCTTCATTAAAAGTAACCTAAAGAAACCTATACAAGGATAATATGATGATAATAATGAATTAATATATTTTTTGAGTTATTTACCCATGAAAATCAATTCACATTTCTAATTGTCAAATAGGCCTTACTAGGACGTCAAGACTTTAGGACTAACATATTAGGCCTTATTATAAGACTAGGCACTAGGGAGTAGTTTTTGTGTTTTTGTACATGAAAAGAAGATTGAATATATTGGATACCTTATACAAGACCTTGAAATATTCCCATACATTCAAAAACATACAAATATACTCTCTAAAATACCTAATACAAACCATAACTCCAACTATGATTGTAAGACTCATTCAGTGGAGCAAAAGTAAAAGGAACATTAATGACTTTTGCATACCTATTTTTGAAGCAACTTAATCATCATGAAGGTGATTGTAAGGGATGTGATCATATTAATTTTTTTTTAAAATGACCCTCTCCAAGCATGTTAAGTGTCAAGAGACCAAGGGTGGATACAATAGCCAACATTCCACACCATAATATGCATTTTATTTTCCTTTAAACTAGTATTCATTTTTTTTTACATTACTAGATTAAAGGGGGGGAATGTCAACACCTATTTGGTATAAGTATACATATTACTAGTATTATTGTATGTATATACCTCTTTAATAATAATTATAAATTTATTGATGCAGTCTCTTAGGGACCTCTTTAATTTTGTCTTATTTCATTGTATTTACCTACCCTTGAGGCATGTGTGATATGTTTGTTTATCTCCATACAGTGTATACTAGACACCCTTACCTATTGTTCTTATTTTTTAAATGTTTTAGTTCCTAAACACTTGTGTCCATCTTAGATATTAACATCAATGTTAGTGTCCATTATCAATTCAACTATCCTATCTTATCTTTTCATCTTTTGTCATATCTTTCATGTTGTGACCATTTTTTATCCCTCTTTGCCCATCCTATGGTAGTATTTTCACATGTCACTAGGTTTTAATTCAAAGTCAAAAGGTTCATATATATACAAAGGCTCTGGTATAATTAACATACCTTTAAATTTTATAAAGAAATTCTACAATAAGAAAATATTATTTACTTCAAGCTATCAAATTGTACTACCACATTGTTTTAAATATCTAAAGCATTCAAAAGGTCAAATATACTACTATATCACTTACACCAAGGGATACTTAGAGAAATAAAATATATTTATAATATTATATTTCCACATAAATTCATAGGAGGGAGAACTACATGTAAGTCTGAGGCCCTCTTAAGAGTATTGGATACGTAGGTAGCACTAAACAATAGTAGGGTTGCTAGGGCTAGCTTGACTAAAATTACTAACATCTTTTTACAAGGTTGTAAAAATTATAATTCTAAAGAACTAGGGTTACTTACTATATGGATTTTGCACACAGGTGAGCATAATTTGAGATATAGAAAGATTACACAAGGGACAATGTAGGTTTGATCCAAATTTAATGTCACTCATGTGCATATTTCTCACTAGACAGTAGCATCAGATATAAACATAAGCATTAATATTACTATCCTAGATCAACATAACTATTTGAAGGTAAAAAATAGTCAAAACATAGCATGAATTAAATACAGATCTTCAACATAGCCATGTGATGACTCTTGACCATTGCCATGATCCAAATATAACAATAAATAAGATATAATCTTTTTTTCCCTTAGTTATTTTATACTTATTATATTTATTGTATATGTTAAATTAGACAAATCTATATTATTAACTATATTTTAATGTAAATCTAAATATTTTCATTCATTTCAAACAACTTTATTTTCTACAGTATTATCTTGTACGACTCCTAAATCATATAAAACACACCTCCATGATTTTATCCACCATTTCTTGATATGACTGAATATGTTATTCTTTGGTTTGGTAATTATTGGTAACTTGATTAACACCCAATTTATAATCACTATAAACTTTAATATCCTTTATATGAAGCTTGTGTGCTATGGATAAACCTATTATCAAGGTCCTCATATTCCATTTTATTTTTAGTGTAAGAAAAGGATAATATGCAGGATAAAAACATGTATTCACCCTTGGGGTGAAAAATATAGTGCTAGTACCCACCCATATTGTACAATTGGATCCATTGAATAACATTGTCCATGGATTGAAAGATATATTACATGCCTTGAACTCATCATGGAAAGATTTGGTTAGTGGAAAAGGATCTAGTAAGGGACCTATAGCTAATTGGTCAACTATAACTTGAAATTTTATTAATTTTTGGGATATAAATTTAATATCAAACTCTATAAGTTATGTTATAAATTTTACAATGCAACCATTTAGGTGTATTTTATTCATAAGGAACATTAATGAATCTTATTTAATTATAACATGAACCTCATTCTTGAGAAGATAATGTCATAGTTTTTGGGTAGTAAAATCCAAGGCTAAACCTAACTTTTAAATTGTTGTATATTTGCATTCATAATCGACCAATAGGTGAATGATGTAATATATTGTGCACTCTTTGTGATCATCATCATATTTTTATAATAGGCCACAAAGGGCCTCATGAGTTGTTAAGATATATATAATTAATTGTCTATCTAGAATAAGAGGCATGAGTATTAGTGTGTTTGATAAATATTCTTTGATTTTATCAAAACTTTGTTGAAAAACATCATCCCATATAAAATTTGTGTCCCTTTTTAAAAACCACATGAAATAAATTTTTGTATCTTCCAATTGAGTAATGAAAAGATGAATAGGATGAATTATACCTTATAAACATCATAACTAGTTTATATTAGTTGCCAATGGTAGTTTATAAATAGATTTTAATTATTTAGACCAACCTTGATGCCTTACTGATAAATAATGTACCCAAGTATTTTTATTGAAGATACTCTAAAAATATATTTTTGTGGATTTAATTGAATTTTTAAATTTTGTAAGTGTTGAAATATTTGTCATAAATTAGTAGTATGGTTTTGGTGATTTTTGGATTTTACAAGTAAATCATTGACATTGTCTTCGACAGTTTTATGAATAAAATCAAGAAATATATGAGTCATGGCCCTTTGGTATGTGGATCCTATATTTTTTATTAAAAAATTCATGATTTTATAACAAATTGTGCCCCATGATATATTAAACATTGTATTTTCTTGATCTACATGGTTAATTTTAATTTGGTTATATCTAGAAAATCCATCCATAAATGAAAATGTCTCATATCTAGATATAGAATCGATAATCATGTCAATATTAGGTAATGGAAAATAATTTTTTGAAAAATACATGTTTAAATCATGGTAATAAATGCAACAAAAAAACACCACTAGGTTTTTTAATAGGTACAATGTTAGACACCCAATTAGAATGTGCAATAGATCTCATAAAGCCCACTCTATGAGTTTCTGAATTTCATCTTTCACCAATAATGCCACTTTAGGATGAATATTATGGATATTTTTTAAAATAAATTTTCATTTAGGTACAATAATTTATTATTAGTTTCCACCAATGGGTTAATCCCATACATTTTTAAATAACCTTGAGCAAAATGTTTGGAAAAATCATGGACTTGCCAATATGATTTTCCTTCATCATCTTTCATCATTTTAGAAATTAGAACTAGTTGAGGTTTTTTATCTATTATATAGTTATATTTCACTAATTATTCATTTATAAACTTACCTCTCTGTGATAAATTATGTATAAGGAATAGTGTTTGATACATCATGTTGGACATTGGTATCATCACTCTTACCCAAGTAAGCATGAGCAGAGGTGGCATGAGGAAACCTATTATTATGATATAAGTAAGGGATATCGTTATATTACCTTAAGTACTCTATTAATTCTTAATCATAATGTAAAAATTTATGAGGAAGAGTTCTCATTTATTGGATGAGGGTTGACCAATTGGATCTTGGTTGTATAATTATGCATACATTCTATTTTAGCCTTTTATAAAATAAGTTGTATTACAATAATTATACTTGTAACTTGTAGATTTTACTTAAAAAAATAATAATTTACCATTTTTATTATTTATAGGATAAATATTTTGAGCTATGCCTTCCTAACCGTTGTCCTTTGTACCCATATTTGATAAAATATCAAGAACTAAAAGTAGGATTATAGGATTTTTAGGTAGTATTATCTATTTGTTGGACCATTGTACAATGTTTTAAGGGATTAGTATCCATTAGATAGGTGTAAATTAATCCTTTATGGTATAATTTTAATCATTCATATAAATTATATGGAACTGCATACATATCATGTATCGAAGGTCATCCCAAAAGAATGTTATAGTTCAAATCATTTGGCATAAAGTAGGTAATGTGTGGGGAACAATAATAATATTCAATGTTATTTATCCTAATACTAGTTTTGAAATATTATAAAATCCATTTATGAATATTAGATGGTTCTAAATCTAAAGGTCCAATGCTAATTAAGGAGAGAAGAGATGTGTTGTAATTGTTGAGCCCTAGACCATTTTCTACAAAAAATCATTTTATAATTTTTTTTAAAAATGCACACTTAGATGTAGAGTGCCACAAAATTATTTATAAGATGTTAATGTGTTAAATATTCCTTTTCAAATTATATATTATTCTCATTCCATTTGATGGAATTTAAAATAGAATCCACATATGGTGGTTCCACATTGCAAGGTATATAGGACGTCTTTGTAATGGGATGAATAGTAGAAAAAGTCCAAGAGTGAATTATTAGAAATAATATCCTTAGATTGGGTACTAACATGGCATGGGGAGAATTTTTTTTCATGAAATCCATTTGGTGAGTTGTATTAATAGGTAAAATCTCATTTTAAACATTAGAACAAGAAGGGATATGAAATAATTAGTGAATTTATTTTAAGTAGATTTGGAACCCCTTATAGATTTAATTGATTTAATAATGCATAAGGCATAATAAGTAACAAAAACTATAAGGCATTACAACATGAAATAATTAATAGAGATATCCATAATAAACATGATTTTTAGGAAAATAAAATGTGATTATTTTCAAAAAAAATCTTTACAGAAAATCATAAATCAGAATATTTTTTTCATAAAAGAGAAAACCCTAAGCTAGCTAGGGGTTTAAGATAAAATATTAGATTCACCAAATATTTATAATTGGATGAGGATACTACTATATTTAAATAGGGTTAATAATATAGAAATGATTAAGCATGATGCATAGATCTATAACATGCCAACTAGTTTCAAAACTTAGAACATATACTAAATTTATTTTGTTGAGATATGTTAAAATGGAAATTAAATTTATGATAGATATTGAAATGATAATTAAAAAAAGATACTTATTTGGTTATTATGTTAATAAATATATAGATCTAGAATAAGCAGGAAGTAGACTAGAATAATATTATGTATTAGTCACCAAATTCTAGATTAAGTGACTTTGTAGTTGTGGACACTTTCATTATCTTGGGATGGTTGTATTGATTATAATGTTAAGATAATAATTAGTGTCTAATATAAAATAAATTTTAAAATAATATTTGACCCCCTAGATTCTTTTGGGTTATGTTTAGACTAACATTCCCCCCATCTTAATTTTTTGAAAAGGGGACCCGTGTGATTATTTTTAGAACCTCTATATTGTGGAATAATTGTAAAAGATTATTTGATCTTGAATTTTAGAAGTAGGTCAATATTTAAAAAATAAATGAGATTAAGGAGGGTTTTAATAGTGTATAAAACCATCTTTACACTCTAATAGGCCTCAAAACATCTTTTGTTTGCACTCATGGGCTCTTAGGGTTTAAGGGAGGTTTTAGGATTCTTAATGATTGTTCATAGCCATATTTTATTATCCTTACATAAAAACACATAAAATAAGTCCCTCTATACCTATACCATGTCCCATAATACTTAAATAAAACCATGCATTAATAGAACCAAGTTGAAACACCATAAACAGCCTATAATTTTCAACAACCAAGCTTGAAACTCCAAATATCTACTTAGGGTCTTCATAATGGTTTTAAAAGAATGCAATATATATACCATGCCCATAAAATCAAGGAAACTTGATAGATTTAATTAGAAGGTCTTGTGGTTTGGATACCTAGATCCCTCAATTTGAAATCATGTTTTTCTCATTGAAACCCTATCTTTTATGCCTATAAATTTTTTGTAGGCCTGCACTTATTATTCATGGATTGTATTAACATGATTATTTATTGAAACCTGATATTCCTGATATGAATGAATATACTCACAATTGAGGAATCTACACAAGGTTCTAAGACCATAACCACTTCAAAATCATGGCATTTATCCTTTTTAACTCTAGGAAAACTTGTAAAAAGGGCTATAACTCCATATTTTGAAGCTTGTATCCTTGAAGGAGGTTTGAAATCATGAGAAATATTTGACCTTGGTAGATTGACCTTGATAATATATTCATTATACCTAGAAAAATACTCCTAAAATAATTAATATGCCATGAACATGCTTCAAGATTGAGCAATGGTTTAATGATGGTCAGGTGCACTTTCCAAATTGAGAGAGTTAAATGTCACCCATAGGAAAGAATGGAGGGAAATCAATAAGTATAATTCCTATTTGATATTATTTATGGATGGGAGAGTTAAAGGAGGTTATTCAATGAAATTTATGACCTTTTGAAACTTTAATAATGCCCCACTTTCTTAAAATGACTTTAACAACCTCAAATGGGACCTCTTGACCCTTTTTGACCTTATTATTAATTAAATGTCACCTAAATAAACCTATAAAAGGATAATATGATGATAATAATGTAGTATAATCTTTTTGGATTTATTTACCCATGAAAATCAATTCACATATCTAATTGTCAAATAGGCCTTACTAGGACATCATGACTTTAGGACTAATATATTAGGCCTTATTATAAGACTAGGCATTAGGGAGTAGTTTTGTTGTTTTTGGACATGAACAGAGGATTGAAAATATTAGAGACCTTATACAAGACCTTGACATATTCCCATAAATTCAAAACCATACATACTCTCTAAAATGCCTAATACAAACCATAACTCCAACTATGATTGTAAGACTCATTCAATGGAGCAAAAGTACAAGGAACCTTAAAGACTTTTGCATACCTATTTTTGAAGAAACTTAATCATCATGAAGGTGATTAAAAGGGATATGATCATATTATTTTTGAAAAAAATGACCCTCTCCAAGCATGTCAAGTGTCAAGAGACCAAGGGTGGCTACAATAGCCAACATTCCACACCACAATATGAATTTTATTTTCCTTCAAACTAGTATTCATTTTTTTACATTAGTAGTTTAAAAGGGGGAAACGTAGACACCCATTTTGGGATAAGAAGACATATTACTAGTCTTTTTATATTTATATACCTCTTTAATAATTATTATAAATTTATTGATGCAGTCTCCCAGGGACCTCTTTAATTTTGTCTTATTTCATTATATTTGCATGCCCTTGGGGCATGTGTGATATGTTTGTTTATCTCGATACAATGTATACTAGAGACCCTTACCTATTCTTATTTAATAAATGTTTTAGTTCCTAAACACTTGTGTCTAGCTTGGATGTTAACATCAATGTTAGTTTCTATGATCAATTCAACTATCCTATCTTATCTTTTTATCTTTTGTCATATCTTTCATGTTGTGACCATTATATTATCCCTCTTTGACCATCATATGGTAGTATTTTCACATGTCACTAGGTTCTAATTAAAAGTAAAAAGGTTCACATATATACAAAGGCTATGGCATAATTAACATACCTTCAAATTTTATAAAGTAACTCTACAATAAGAAAATATTATTTACTTCAAGATATCAAATTGTAGTACAACATTATTTAAAATATCTAAATCATTTAAAAGGTCAAATATACTATTATATAAATTACACCAAGGGTTACTTAGAGAAATAAACTATATTTATACTATTATATTTCCACACACATGCATAGGAGGAAGAACTGTATGTAAGTCTGAGGCCTTACGAGTATTGGATATGTAGGTAGCACTTAGCAATAGTAGGATTGCTAGTGTTAGCTTGACTCACATTAATAACCTCTTTTTACAAGGTTGTAAAAAGTATAATTAAAAAGAACTAGGGTTACCTATTATATATATTTGGCACACAAGCAAGAATAATTTGAGACATAGAAAGATTACACAATGGACACTATAGGTTTGATCTAAATTTAATGCCACTCATGTGTATATTTCTCACTAGACAATTGCATTAGATATAAACATAAGTTGTAATATTACTGTCCTAGATCAACACAACTATTTGAAGGCCAAAAATAGTCAAAACATAGAATTAATAAAATATAGATCTTTAACATAGCCCTGTGATGACTCTTGACCATTGCCATGATCCAAAATATAAAATTAAATAAGATACACTCTCTTTATCCCTTAGCTATTTTTTACTTATTATATTTATTATACATGCTAAATTAGACAAATCTATATTATTAACTATATTTTAATGTAAAATTGAATATTGTTATTCATTTCAAAAAACTTTATTTTCTAGGGTATTATCTTGTATAACTCCTAAATCATATAAAACACACCTCCATGATTTTATCCACCATTTCTTGATATGACTGAATATGTTATTCTTTGGTTTGGTAATTATTGGTAACTTTATTAACACCCAATTTAGAATCACTATAAACTTTAATATCATTTATATGAAGATTTTGTGCTATGGATAACCCTATTATGAAGGTCCTTATATTCATTTTTTTTTAGTGTAAGAAAAGGATAATGTGTAGGAGAAAAACATGTATTCACCCTTGGGGTTGCAAAATATAGTGCTAGTACCCACCCCTATTATACAATTGGATCCATTAAAGAATATTGTCCATGGATTGGAAGATATATTAGATGCCTTTAACTCATCATGAAAAGATTTGGTGAGTGAAAAAGGATCTATAAGGGACCCATAGCTAATTGGTCAACTATAACTTGATATTTTATTAATTTTTAGGATATAAATTTAATATCAAACTCTATAAGTTGTGTCAGTAATTTTACAATGCAACCATTTAGGTGTGTTTTATTCATAAGGAACATTAACGGATCTTATTTAATTATAACATGAACCTCATTCTTGAGAAGATAATGTCATAGTTTTTGGGTAGTAAAAGCCAAGGCTAAACCTAATTTTTCCATTGTTGTATATTTGCTTTCATAATCAACCAACTAGTGAATGATGCAATAAATTGTGCACTCTTTGTGATCATCATCATATTTTTCTAATAGGATTCAAAGGGCCTCATGAGTCGTTAAGATATAAATATATATAATATATATATATATATATATATATATATATATATATATATATATATATATATATATATATATATATATATATATATATATATATATATATATAATTGTCTATCTAGAATAAACACATGAGTACTAGTGTGTTTTGATAAATATTATTTGATTTTATTGAAACTTTATTGACAAACATC
Source organism: Torreya grandis (assembly GCA_037957365.1). Classification (NCBI taxonomy): domain Eukaryota; kingdom Viridiplantae; phylum Streptophyta; class Pinopsida; order Cupressales; family Taxaceae; genus Torreya; species Torreya grandis. The sequence goes on along the minus strand of JARHVA010002433.1, from coordinate 1,017,146 downwards.
ATCCCATATAAAATTTGTGTCCATTTTTAACAAATACATGAAATAAATCTTTATATCTTCCAATTGAGTGATGAAAAGTTTAATAAGTTGAATTATGCCTTATAAACATTATAACTAGTTTATATTAGTTGCCAATGGTAGTTCAGCAATAGATTTTAATTTTTTGGACCAACCTTGATGCCTCACTGATAAATAATGTACCTAAGTATTTTTATTAAAGATACTCTAAAAAATATTTTTTTGGATTTAAATGAATTTTTAACTTTTTAAGTGTTCAAATATTTGTCATAAAGTAGTAGTATGGTTTTGGTGATATTTGGATTTTACAAGTAAATCATTGACATAGTCTTCAATAGTTTTATGAATAAAATCAATAAATTTATGAGTCATGGCCCTTTGGTATGTGGCTCCTATATTTTTTAGTAAAAAATTCATGATTGTATAACAAATTGTGCCCCATGATATAGTAAATGTTGTATTTTCCTAATCTACATGGTTAATTTCAATTTAGTTATATCTAACAAATCCATCCATAAATGAAAATGTCTCATATCTAGATATATAATCAATAATCATGTCAATATTAGGTAATGGAAAATATTTTTATGAAAAATACTTATTTAAATCAAGGTAATCAATGCAACAAAAAAAACACCATTAGGCTTTGTAATAGATACAATGTTAGACACCCAATCAGAATGTGCAATAGATCTCATAAAGCCCACATCTACGAGTTTTTGAATTTCATCTTTCACCAATAATTCCACTTTAGGATGCATATTATGAATATTTTTTTTATTTACTTTGCATCTAGGTATAATAATGTATTATGAATTTCCACCAATGTGTTAATCCCGTACATATTTAAATAAGTTTAAGTAAAAAGTTTGGAAAAATCATGGGCTTGCCAATAGGATTTTCCTTCATCATCTTGCATCATTGTAGAAATTAGAACTGGTTGAGGGTTTTTATCTATTCTATAGTTATATTTGACTATTTATTCATTTATAAAATTAAATACCTCTATGATAAATGATGTATAAGTAATAGTGTTTGATATGTCATGTTGGACATTGGTATCATCACTCTTACCCAAGTAAGCATGATTAGAGGTGGCATGAGAAAACCTATTATTATGATATAAGTAAGGGATATCATCATATTTCATTAAGTACTCTAGTAATTATTAATCATAATGTCAAAATTTATGAATAAGAATTCTCATTTATAAGATGAGGGTTGACCAATTAGATCTTGGTTGTATAATTATGCATACACTCTATTTTGGCCTTCTAAAAATAAGTTGTATTATAATAATTATGCTTGTGACTTATAGATTTTACTTAAAATACCAAGAATTGAACATTTTTATTATTTATAGGATAAATATTTTGAGTTTTGGCTTCCCAACCATTATCCTTTGTACCGATATTTGATAAAATATTAAGAACCAAAAGTAGGATTATAGGATTTTTGGGTAGGATTATCTGTTTGTTAGACCATTATATAATGTTTTAAGGGATTAACATCCATTTAATAGTGTAAATTAATTTTTAATGATAGAATTTTAATCATTCATACAAATTACATGGAACTACATGCATATAGTGTATCAAAGCTCATCCCAAAATAATGTTATAGTTCAGATCATTTGGCATAACTTGGCATAAAGTAGGTAGTGTGGGGACCAATAATATTATCCAATGTTATTTATCCCATTACTTGTTTTTAAATATTATAAAATAAATTTATTCATATTAGATGGTTCTAAATCTAAAGGTCCAATGTTAATTAAGGAGAGAAGAGATATGCTGTAAATATTGAGCCCTGAACCATTTTCTACAAACAATTATTTTATAATTTTATTAAAAATGCACACTTGGATGTAGAGTGCCAAAAAACTATTTATAAGATTTTAAGGTGGTAAATATTCCTTTTTAAATTATATATTATTCTCATTCCATTTTATGGAATTTAAAATAGAAGCCACATATGGTGGTTCCAGATTGCAAGGTATATATGACATCCTTGTAATGGGATGAATAGTGGAGCAAGTCCAAGAGTGAATTATTAGCAATAATATCCTTAGATTGGGTGAAACATGACATGGGGAGAATTTTTTTCATACAATCCATTTGGTGAGTTGTATTAATAAGTAATATCTCATTGTAAACATTAGAACAAGAAGGGATATGAAAAAATTAATAGAGATATCCATAATAAACTTAATTTTTAGTAAAATAGGGGAGTGGGGTGAGGGCAACTGGTGAGGTATTTCTGTTGCGGCTCTACCGACCCAGGTTTGATTATCCATCCCCCCCGACCCTGTGGTACCGGTATTAGTCATGTCTAGCTAGCGGTGCCAGTCACAGTAAAAAGTTTACCTATATTTCAATAAAGTGAAAAAAAAAATTAGGAAAATAAAATGTGATTATTTTCAAAAAAAACTTTATGGATAATCATAAATCAAAATATTTTTTTCATAAAAGAGAAAAACCTAAGCAAGCTATGGTTTTAAGATCAAAGATTAGATTCATAAAATATTTAACCCTAAATTGGATGAGGATCCTACTATAGTTAAATAGGGTTAATAATATAGAAATGAATAAGCATTAGTGTGATAAATAGATCTATAACATGTTGACTAGTTTCAAAACTTAAAACATATACTAAATTTATTATGTTGAGATATGTTAAAATGGAAATTAAAGTTATGTTGGATATTGAAATGATAATGAAAAAAAGGTACTTAGTTGGTTATGATGTTAATAAATATATAGATCTATAATAAGTAGGAAGTAGACTAGGATAATTTTATCTAATAGTCACCAAAATCTAGATTACGTGCCTTTGTAGTTGTGGACACTTTCATCAGCGTGGGATGGTTGCATCGATTATAGTGTTTAGATAAGAAATAAGTGTCTAATATAAAATAAATATTAAAATAATATTTGACCCCCTAGATTATTTTGGGTTCTAGTGAGACCAACATTCCCCCCATCTTTGTTTTTTTAAAAGGGGACCCCTGTGATTGTTTCTAGAACAACTATATTATGGAATAAGTGTGAAAGATTATTTGATCTTGACTTTTAAAAGTAGGTCAATATTTTAAAAAGACATGAGATTTAGTGTATCTAATTATGATCATGTTTTTAATGTTTCTAAATAATCATCTTTAAGGTGATTAATTGTAGGTTTTAAGGAATAAGTCAAGGTTCCCAAATAGTAAACTCTAGTGGTTTGAATTTTAACATTCTTAAGAAAATCTAGTAGGAAATTTTATGCATTATCAGGTTTTAACTTAAATTTCATGTGATTTTAAAGATATAACACATTATGCTTTTTCACCATATTTAATCCAATGGTGCTATAAGTTTGAAGTCTTTTAGAAAGGCATATAGTCAATGATTCGGGCCCTAATAAGGATCCAACAGTAATCGCTTGATTGGAGGTTTTAAATATAATGGTGAAAATTAAAGCCAAAGATATAAGAAATATAAAGGGATTTGCATGTGACATTAAATTATTGGATAAATAAATTTAATTGTATTAAATTTGATAGGTTCACTCCCATCATTTGATGTTTGTGAGGATGTATTTGACGTGACTGAACTTGTCAAATTTAACTTAGACAATCCCTGAAGACTCAAGAAATCTCAAGGGCTTTACATGTGTTATTTAGTTATTGGATAAATAAAATCCATTGTCTTAAATTTTATAGGTTTTCTCCCATCATTTTATGTCTACAAGGATGTATTTGACATGAAATAACACATCAAATTTAACCTAGACAATTCTTGAAGCCTTAGGAGCTCCTTAAAGCTTTGCACGTGACATTTATTTATTGGACCAATAAATTACATTATCTTAAATTTTATAGGTTCACTCCCATAATTTGATGTCCATGGGGATGTATTTAATGTGAATGAACCCATCAAATTTAACCTAGATAATTCTTGAAGCCTTGGGAAATCCATTGTCTTAAATTTGATAGGTTTGCTTCCATCATTTGACATCTGTAAAGATGCATTTAACATGAAAAAAACCATAAAATTTAAAATATAGAATTTTGAAATCCTAATCAAAGGGGGAATTTATAAAAAAATCTTTTAAGAAATTCCTAGCTTTCTATGAAGACAATCTTAGTATATAAAGATCTTAACCTAAGTCATTTTGTGTTTCTAAACATAAAATTCTAAATGATGTTTTTAAGCCTAAGATTCATATAATCATGGAACATATTAAAAGGTAAGAATATTACATGATCCAATGGTGATTAATTTTTTTTAATATTTGATCTAATGGTGTATTGATCTTGAAGCCTTTTAAAAAAAGCATGTAGTAAATGATTTGGCCCTAGCTAAGATCCAATGGTGATCACTTGCTCACTAGATTTAATCCAATGGTTCAACGAAGTTGAGGAATTTTAAAAGGAATCATGAGATTGACACATGGAATAATTAATGAGATTAAAAATTACGAGACCAATAAAATGCAAGGACCTAGATTCAATTTTTCAAAGAAAAATAAAGAAGACTTTTGAAAGTTAATGGCTAACCTTCAACTAGCATTTATAATATTTTCCATAAAAGGCATGGAAACTTACCACATTAGATTCATGTAGGTATGTAATATCAAAATTAAAGATATCCTATGCTTGATAATGTAGAATACATGAGAATGAGGTCCTATCAAATTTAAGGCACCTATGAAATCAAGAGTTGGATATTTTCACCATTAAAGCTAAAAACCCTAAACCCTCTATAAAGGACTTAAGTTAGTTAAATTGATCACATATCAATCAAAGTAAGTGAAAATAGAATTTAAAGTAAGTACCTTAGTGATATCTTTGTTTTCATCAACTACAATTTAGTGTTATCAATGGTGACAGGCAAGCAATAGATGAAAAATGAAGTAGAGCTTTACCTAACTTCAGATGGTGAATGAAGGGTCTTTAGAGACATAGAGTTAGATTTAACAGCCTTGAATGTGCATGGAATCAGAAATTGGTTTGAATTATTCTTCTTTATATAGGAGTTGTAACTAATTTCTCAGGAGGAAAAGATGAATGTTGTGGTTCACCAAAGATATAGAGACCTAGTATCAATTTAGCTGGTAGGCCTTCACCATACGACTGCATAACTAGAGTTAATACATTAAATCAACCTTATTGTTCCTATTTTTATTAAATATAGAATAGATGGAGAATGTATTATTCATGAAGGTTGATTTAATGTATTACCTTTAGTTTTGCAGCCACATGGTTAAGGCCTACCAGCTGAATTGATACTAATAGATGGAGAATGGATTATTCATGAAGTATCAAGAAAGTTGCATGTATATATCATATGGCCTTTGAGGCTTACTATAAGATCCTTTTGCCTCATGTCAATCTCCCACCCTTGAGAGAATGGAAAAATTTCCAAAACTTGGATTTAGTCCTCTCACCTTAGTTAATCCAAGGTTCCCATGTTTTTAGGACCCCTAATGGTGAGATTCATATTACCAAATTTAGGGAGGGTTTTAGGGTAGCTATGAATTTATTTAATAGAGCATTTGGTTCATCTTTTAAAATTTATTTGAGTAAGGTCTGGGTATCTTATGTCAATTGCATGTTGGAGCAAAACTTAACCCCTCCCATTAGAGACTTAATAAGTTTTATCTTGGCCAAAAAATTTACATCCATAAAAATAAAGACTAAAAAGTAATTCTTTATGATGTCTTACCTCTTGGATTCACTCCTAGCCTTTATTAATTTCCATGGCATTTAAAATTGGTCCCCTAATGGTAGAACTACCATTTCCCATCATCAATCCAAATTACATATTTTCAAATACAATAATCACATGCAATTCATATGTGATGGTATCTTCCCAATCATTTTTGAGGAAATCACTAGTATCCTTGTGCCCAAGATTCATCCTCTAATTCAAATACAAGTGTAAACCATGGGGGATGTCTGGCTCTATCTAGATTACACTATATTAAGGATAGATGGAATCATGGTCCAACCATATAGATTATCTATATGCGTTCCCAATAAGCTTGTAGAGAAATAAATTACTTAAAAATCATCTAGGGAATGGATTGGCACTAGAAGAAGAATAAAAAAGATTAGGTTCATCCCTTTATACTACACATTTGTAAAATTACAATCAAGGATTGGAAATAGTTAGAGATCATGATGGTGCATAATAACTATTTTGATTTCCAATTAGATGATCTTATGATGTGGGACCCTAATGATAGAGTGGCTAACCATATTTTAAATAAAAAGGTCCCAAATACTAAGTATAAACATCAACCAAGTGTGGGAGATGGTATTTACACAAAGGCAAGGAACTTTGAAGAAGTCTCATCTAGGGTTAAAAACTACAACATCAAATTAGAACATAGGCTAGTCAGGGATAATAAGCCCTTAGGATATATATGAAAACTACATCCCTTACATTATCACTTGTTTCTAGGACCATCTGGGATTGTACATCAAGAACCAACTACTGAAGGATAATATTTTGAGCCTAAGCAGAAAGAATTGACAAAGTCATCCCAGGTTGGGCAATTTGAGGATTTAAAAGGAAAAGGTAAAGATGTGATTCAAGAGTCTAGCATAGAGAATAGACTTGGTGAAGGTCCCAAAATTTATGCATCCCCACTAAGGCCTTATTCACCAATAAAGGTTATTAGCATGATTGCTTTAGAAACTAGAGAAATAGTGGAAAGTGCCCTTATTAATATCACAACTTCTTATGGTTTTCATAAATAAGAGGATCCATTTGAGGAAGCAGGTAAAGAATTAGTTCCATTGGATGGAGGGAAGAGATATGTATAATTGGCCTTAGTTCCTTTGGATCTAATAAAAAGGCCTAGCTTAACTTTCACTCACCTTACTAATGAAATTAACCATTTTAGTGATGAGAATCCTATTTATGGACTAGCTATTCCTAATTGGTTTATTTATGGGAAGTTGTACAAGATCCCATCTCTTTCTCCTTCACTATCTTTGACTCTAGTTGATATGGATGTTTAGGATAATTTCAAGCCTTGGATTTAAGATATTCTGAATAGACAAGTAGAGAGAAGCCTCCAGATCCTTTGCAATAAGGAAAGGCAAGGGATGGACACCCTAGGAGCCTCTAGGAGTTCAAATGTAGAGATTCCTAAATATCCATAGGTAAAGGAGTCTTAATCTTAGGTCCTTTTCTATATAGATACATCAACTCTTGAGAGAGTAGTGACCAAGAAGGTTACTATTGGTATTGATGAGTTCACCTTTTAGAAGGTGGAACCATTTATGGGATTAACTCCTATTATAGGGTAAGCAATAGGTAAGCATCCTATATTTCAAGAAGATGTGGATATTATGGTATTAGCCTAGTGAATAATGACTTTGGCTGGAGTTTAGGGAATAAAATATAATATTCTCAACTTGGAGAAATAAAAACAAGGTTTGGAAGCTCAGGTCCTCGTTTTAATTCCTAAGGACATATTGAAAGTGTTGAATAAATATTTGATGGATGAATTTGAGAATTTGAAAAACATCAAGATTAGATTGAGTGCTTTAAATTATCAAGTTGAGATGGCACAATCCTTAGTCACTTAATATAAAAATTCTCAAGCTTAGATGGAGAAGCTCATCAAGATGCATAAGACAAAGTAGGCATTAGAATTCAATATTATCAAACTTAGACATTTAGACATATTCATGGTAGTTTTGGTGGATAGATAAGAGGAATTGATCACTTAGAGCAATGATGTCAATGACTTCATCAAGAGAGACATAAGCTTGGTAACCTAGATTGAGAAATTTCTATGGAATCTATTAGATAATCCTTCTCAAACCACTTCTATAGGCCTAATTAGTGATGAGGAATTCAAGCAAAAGGTTGGTGTTCACATCTAGGGCATCAGAGATGGCAAAGGTCATTCAGCCAAGGACAACCAAAAGATCTTTGATATCATCATTTCTATAGGGAAGCAAATTATAGAATCATAAGATATCGAGGAACTTATATCTTGGGATGATAATGAATTTGACAAGGTGGTGGATCAAGAAGAGGATTGTCTAATGAAGCCTGTAGTGGATTTTGAATTAATCAAGGAGAAATATATGAAGGTGAAATACTTTCTCAAATAGGGATAATTAAAGTACCCACCAATGAAATTCTTAAAATAATATTCTTTTTGTAAAGTGTATGCTAGTTTATTAGCATATACTCTTTCTTGTCAAGTTGGCATGTGACCTTCCACATTGTATCTTTATATCAAGGATAGATGTCCTTATCCACATGTGGATATGTTGAAATTTAATTGGTTAACCACCTATGTTTCCTATAAATAGTTAGATGGTTACCATTTATAAGAGAGAGTTTTGGAGCAATTATATACTAAGAACATTTAATACAACTAAGGAATTTTGAAAATATTGTTTGGATAGTTTTTTGAATGTCCATGCTACCTCTCAATTATAGCTAGTCATCTTGAATTTGAATGCTTATTTTTTTTTAGTTACATTATTTGTCATAGTGTTGTTAATTTGTGCTAAATTCTAAATTGACTGTAAAGATCTCAAGTATTATTTATTTTATTTGTTCTATATTTGGATGTACTTAGGTTATTCAGATCATAATAGCAAATCTTTAAAGTAAATTTGATTCTTACTTATGATTCATATTTTTCCTTTGAATTTTTCCTGATTTGTGATATAATTTGAGCTTATGTTGTTTTATAACATAAGTAGGTTTAAATGTTCTCAAAGTAATTAGTATTTTATCATAATATTTGAGATGAAAACTTACAATCATGTTTCTTTCTTACTTTACCCTTCTCTTTTCTTATTTTTATCAAGATTCACTCTAGCTTAAAGATCATTGTTAATAATCATTTAGTTTAGCTTTTAAGTCATCAAAAACCATTGAATATCTAAAGATTTAAATCCTAGTGGCTTCCAACCACTAAAACAAATAAATATTATGGATATTTCTCATACATTGCTTTTATTTCTACCATAGGCATCATTTAATTGTCACAAACTGCAACTTATGCCTTGGATTTTTCAAATCCTAAATTGAGTAGTGTTCATCAACACTAAATAACACATGTGGTACATTTTGAAGCATCAACAAGAGAAGTTATGTTGGTGCTAGAATGATGGTCTCATTAAAGATACTTAATATATTTTAAGTTTATTTGGTCAAAATTACTCTACATTTTACATGATTATGTTTCTTTTAGCATAAATTGTGTAAAAATTGGTTACCTTTGTAGAACATGACATTTGTTGCTGAAATGTTTTAGTATTTGGAGTTAGGATGGCTTATTTTGTTCAAAATTGAAAATTCTTTGACAATAAGAGGTTTATTTGAGTCATAAGTTGTAAAGATTGGGCATCTTTGCATAATTCAGTAGATCTTTAAACTTGTTTAGTTAAAGATTGATGTCCTTTGTCCTCTTATAAACATTTTTTTTTGCAAATTAAACTTAGTGTGCATATCATTTTTTATTATTTGGAAAATAATGTGTTACACCATGTTTTAAAATAGGATCCTTAATCTTCAAGATCGAATTACCAAGTATTAGGACTAGCTCACATTCAGAGACTAGAGAACCCTTGCTTGAAATAGAAATTCATAGAAGGACTAAGAAAGATAGAGGTAAGTATAGGTATTCTAAATCTCTACCATCATCATATTTTTAAGGGATTCCTATGTTTTATTTTCATCCAAACATGGCATGGATTGGAAGTTCCCTTATCAATATACCAGTGTGGTCTATGATTTACCATGTCATCCTTAGAAATATTTACCAATATTTAGTCCAATTAGTATTACAACTACTGAAGAAAATGTTAAATATTTCAAAGCTACATTAATATTATTAAATGTTATTCATGAAGATGTAGCATGTAGGTTGTTCCCATTTACATTTAAAGATGTTGCCTATGAATGGTTCCTTAATCTACCTGACAATTGTATTATCTCATGGAATGACACTATTTTATTGATTAATTTACAAAGATCATAAGCCCTTATGTCATCTATCATCAATTTACAACTATTAAGAGAGGTAAAAGTGAACATATTATGTCCTATAATGATAGGTTCAAAAATATGTTTAGTCAGACCATGGATCCATATAAACCTAATGATGCTTTAACTTTGGAGGTTTATAAAGATGTTGTTGAGCCCATGCCTTCTATGTTTCTGAATAGAGCCCTTCCACTTATCATCACATTGGCTCAAGCCTATTCTAAATCAGTGATTATTAGCAAACAAATGTAACCCCAAGGATAGATGGCCTATTTTATCCCAAATGTTAATCCTCAAATGCCTACATTAAAAATTTTCCCAAATAATAACCAAAATACTCTATCATTAAACCAATTCCCTACTTTGAATGTGTTACCTTCTAGTCATGCTAACCCTAATCAAAATTTAATTTTCTTAAGACATAAATTTACCAAAGGATTTCATGACAATGAGAAAATTACTTTAGTGCCTATCAGTGGCATTAATAGTAACCAAGGTCAAAATGTTGATGTTCTAAAAAATAAAAATGAGTCTATATTTAAAATGGTACAAAAGCTTAGCACTCATTTTATAAAATTGAAAAAATAAGTTGGTAATGCTAATGACAATTCTAAAAGTAACTTCACTTTCCAAAAGTTCAACAAGCCTAGGAATAGGTTTTAGAATGATAGTTTATATAATAAAAAAGCTAATGATCTTATTCTAGCAAAATTAATATAGATATAAACCTCACTAATATTGCATTACTAGATTAATATAGGGTGCATGCTACTTCCAAGCATGGTGAGATTGATTGCATTGATTTTTTTAAATACTTTGAATCTTTTCAAGAAGAACTTAACACATTTGAAGTGGTTCCAAACAAAGATGCTACTACAAATTCTTCTGAATCTAAACCATCTAACCAAGTGCATATGGTGGAAAATTTTCAATTCCATTTTCAAGAGGATAATGACCCTAAAAATATTCTTGAGGAGATTCAAGGATTCCAACAATTTTTTAAGACATATCCTCTGAGACATAGGGAACAAAAAAAAAACATTGACTACCTCTACCCCTCTTAACAATTATGGAACCCCTCTAGACACTGTATCAAATAATAATCCTAAACCTTGTAGAGGAAGTTCTTCTAAGATAAATTTTGATCTTATCAACAAAATTGGATAAAATATTATGGAGGATATGAAAATGATTAAATCCAATATCACTCTACATGAGATAACTTAGATCACAGAACAAAAAGACTTACTCTTGGAATCTTTGTCCAATAAAATTGGGAAGCCCCCTAAGAATGATAGTATAAATGTAATTACTCAGGTAATCAAAGTAGAGTCTCCACTTTTTTTACTTACAGTTAGGATATTTGGGAATAATGTTCATAATTATCTTTTAGATTCTAGAGCCTCAACCAACATTATGCCTATTGGGATATGCGAACAACTTAGGTTAACTCTAATCAAATCTGATAGGGTAGTCACTCAATTGGATAAATCCAGAGTCAAGGTTATAGGAGAATTATTGAATGTACATATATAGTTGGCTAGTGAACCCAGGGTTCAACTATTCAATGATATCCAAGTGGTAGAAATTCCTAGTGCTTATCGATTGGTTTTGAGTAGAGAATGGACTCAGGCCTTAAATGGCTATATGTATACTAATTTCTCACACTTTTGGATTATATGGAAATATGTGCCAAATCAAATAAGAGTGGAAAGGTAACCTCAAATGAAACACATGGTAATAGCATATAATGTTGTTAATGAAAGGGTAAATTTACTAGATTCTAATTTGAGAGTTTTCACTTTAGAAATTACAGAAGAGCTAGTTTCCAAGAGTTCTCCTTTAATTTTTGGTTTATGGAAGTTATATATTGATGGTTCCAAGTGAAAATTATGATCAATATCTAGTATTGTATTGATGGATCCTTTAGAAAAACAATACCATTCAGCTTATAAGTTACAATTTCCTTGCACTAATAATTTACCTAAGTATGAGGCTCTCATACTTGGATTACAATTTACCATTAAGCACAAAGTTAAGGAACTCCTTGTCTATGGATATTATAAACATGTGGTTAACCAAGTGAGGAGTAAATACCAATGAAAATTTTCATACTTA